>JAMRXY010000289.1:0-359778 GCA_024447195.1 Panagrolaimus sp. LJ2414 | reverse complement strand
AAGGCTGCTGAAATAACTTGTGCGATGGCACGAACTTTTGGGCGTTGAGAGGGAACAGATTTCCAACATTCTTCCATTATTTCAACAAGCGTTTTTTCCTGCGGGGTAAAATCTTCAACAAGTGGTCGCAAATTATCATTTCCAATTTTATGAAAAAGTTCTACAAATGGGATACTGTAAATATATTTATTACTAATATATGGTTATACCTTTATGACCATAAGTTGTCTTTTCATATGGACCAATTCGGAATAGAATTTGATAAAGGATAATTCCAAAACTGTAGAGATCACCGTAATGATCCCCTCGAGGATATGATTTTCCAAGAGCAACACCTTGAAGATGCTCTGGTGCAATGGCATAATATACTAAAAAAGCCCATTGTTAGTAATGGTTTGGGGGTCGAGGTATGCAAATTTTCAAAGCTTATATTCTTACCAAAAAATTTGGCTAAAAAATGTTTCCGAAAATTCAGTGCGGTTTTGGTTCAAGTTTTTTAAAGGAGGCGGGCTCTTTAATGTTTTTTAATGAGCTACCCTGATCCCTGAATTTTATCCTGAAACGAAAATGATGATATTTTGTGTTTTTTCATCCGTTTTTGTTTTAAGACAAATAAAAAACATCAAAGAGTCTGCCTTCTTTATAGAAATACTTTTTGAAAATAAATTTCAAAATTTAGCAAATTTGCATATTACTAATCAATAATACGGTAACCATCGCAAGTTAATTAAAGAATCAAAAGCTTACATTCAAAAGGAATATTTTCAATAACTCGTAAATTATTTGATTCAATTAAATTATGTAACAGTTTTGTGACGCCAAAATTTGTCAATTTTAAAACCCAATTTGCATCAATTAAACAATTGGATAAACTTAATAATCCATGATATCCAATAGGAGATTTATGAAGATATGCCAACCCTTTCAAGATATCTCTCAAAAAAGCAGATCTAAAAGTTTCATCCAATTTGAAATCTGAATCAAAGACATAATCTTCAAGGGAAGCTCGTTCAACCAAATTATAAATTATTATTACGGTTTTTCTTTTAAAAATTATGAAATTTCAAACTGTCCCTTTTCTAACCTTTTACATCTTCAGTTATTGTCTCAGCTCCAACAACTTCAGCATCATCATTTATTGGGCTAAGATTTTTTTGATCAATTCCTTTCTCCAACAATTCAGCATAAAGTTTTCCAATATCACTTTTTCTTGTACATTCTAGAAGGCTTGCCTGTAGGCGATTATCAAATTCTTCTCTTGCATTACAAAGGCATTCCTTGGAATGACCACTATCATTGCCACGGCAATGACTTTGTAAACGGATACTGCAATTTAGTTACTGTAATTTTTAGATAGAATACTGTAAAATTTTACCTTTGAATACAACCTTGTAAAGTTTGATCACGATTTTTAATAGTTTGTTGAAATTTTTCATCATTTTGCAAAGCCTTTTCATAACATTCAATTTCATTTTGTCGTAACACGCATGAAGTATTTAAATTATTACTAAAATATTTATAAGAATTTAATTGCTGTAGATTTTGAAATTATTTAAAAAAACAAACATTGCTGTTTTAGATGTATCCAAAATTCGGCTGATTCCGTCACCAAATAATCTACCGTAATCCTAAAAATGGTTTTTTTTATTTAAAGAAGTGTTAAAAAAGGTAATTAAAAAGGTACTACTCGTTTTGTGCATAACTTTGAAAATCCTTCTCGTGTTTCTGGAATACTCCACATTCGATCTGAGAGTTCTGTACTGAAGACAATGGCTTCAAAAATTGAATTTTGGTCTAAAATTTTATTTTTATACTGTAGTCAAGAATGAGTCATCAAAAATTGATTCATAAAACTTCTTTATCTGATGAGGTAGATACAGTAATTTTTTTGTTTGGAGTTTTCTGCAAAATTTCTTTAAGGATGCTCCGACAAGAAAAATATTTTTCAAATTTTAAAAATTTAGAATCCGAGAATTCTGATCATTTTTTCATAATATTTTTTTGTGATCTCAAAAATAGTAGCAACATTTAAAATTTGAATGGTATGTTAGCTGAGATTCAAGTACTTTAGAAACCAATTTATTTTTGATGATATCTTTTTTGAGATCAGAAAAAATAATTTTGAAAGAAAATGTCATCATAATTTTTATGATTTTTAAAACTTGGAAGCGATTTTGCAAAAAACTGAAAAAGGTTAAATAAATTTGCTTTTAAAAAATTTAAAATCCCAGATCAGTGTTTTTGTAATCATTAAACCCATATTTTTCTCTATCATTTTTAATCTCCTTTTTTTATGCAAGTGAATTGTGATATTTTACCATTGAATTCATTTCCACTGTATCCAAATGGCTGTTCTTCGGGACCACCCAAACATTGTTCAACTTGTGCTCGAAACCGCTCAGATGAATCAAAAAAGCTATCATTTGCTGTAATAAATAAAAAAGTGATGTATGTATGATGGAATGTATGCACACATGTATTTTTATGTGTACATATAAAATATACATGTATAAAAACATGATATAATAAAAAAGCAAGAAAGAAAAAACATACGTGTTGTTTCACCATTGAATGGAGCTCGAACAGCTCGAATTGCTTTTGAATAACAATCATCAAAGGCAATCTTTTCTTGCATACATCTAAAACAGCAATAAATAGGAATTAATTGATTTTTGAATGAATATTAATAAAACAGTTTTTAAAAAACTAACAAATTTGGATTAAAGAAAAAGCGAACTTTGTAACAAAAAGTGATCCAAAAAATCGAGGAGATTGAAAATTATGAAAACTCTTTGATCTTTTACCGCTATCAGCAGAAGATTAAAGGCCCTCAAAAATAAAATCCTGTAGACGGCTTTGTCACAAATGGTGATGAAAATAAAACAAACTTACGCAGGATGTGAAAAGCATCGACGAAAAGCTAAAGCTTTTAAATCTTGAATTTGTTTTTCAAATTCTTCAATTAAAACTCCACATCTTTGGGTTTGATCGGCACATGGTGTTCGGAATGATACCTAAAAATTTTAAAAAGGAGTTTTTGAGAATGATTTTAGTTGCAGATATTTGAACGAAATTTGCTTCGAATACTTTTAAATATACGAAGCACGGTATAACCAAGAAAATGGATTACTGTATCATCTACATTGTGATTTATACAGTATTCATTACAGTACTGAACATATCAATTTTTAAAAAATCAATGCTATTTTTTGAAAAAATTTGATAAAAAAGAAAGATTTACAATCATCAATATACAGTATACGACTGAATTGTCATAACTTTAATAATTTTTTTATTTAAAATTTAAAATTTTTGTTTTAATAAAACGATTCTTTGATAAACTTACAGAGATATCGATCAATGATAAAATGCAAAATACAAAAAATACTACCCTCAACAACATAATTTTTACACAAGATATATTTTTAAAACCAACTAAATTCTGTCACCACAAAAAATCTGAATAATCTTCTTTCTTTTATTTTTTCTGATCGTTGATGGGGTTCCACCAAACCGTTCACTTATTTGGTTGCCTAAGAATCTCATCTTTCTTTTTTTCATGTTTACAAAACTCTCTTCAAATATAAGAGTTTAATGCCAATTTCAAGTGGACTGGTCACTTTTTTGAAAATTTGAAAGAAAGAAAAAAGAATTAATCATGATTCATGAATAAAATAAAGTTTTAAAAATAGGAAAACGGAAAGAATGTTTTTAAAAAGTTTTTTATTAGTGAATCGTGGCCATCATTATTGTTGTATGAAGTTTTATAGATTACTGTAGCTTTAAAAAAAGTAGCCTGTAGCTTATGTTTGTTAATAAATATACAGATTCACTTTCTTTGATGTTCTTGACCTGAATTTTTTCTGTTGTAGCCGAAAGTCAACAAAAACTAAACAAGTTTCTTGGGTTAGAAAAGTTCAGAGACGGGTTAAATAAAATAAGAAAGTGAAAACGTTTTCTTTTTTGTTTATTAAATTAGTTGTTAGCCAAAATGCCAATATTGGATGCTTCAAAATAGCGATTAATGATTTTTCAAGTTTGAATCAAAAAAAATTTATTTGAAAATATACAGTATTTAGAGTTATGATAATTAAACAAGTTACATAAATTTCACTTTTAAGTTTTAAAAAATAGCTGAAAATTTCACTTTAATAAAAAATTTCAAACCTTAAGTTTTTAAAGAAATGAACCAAAAATTTTGAACAAATCTTTATTTTTCCAATGGATCAATAAGTGGTTCAAGTTCAGAATTGATGGGACTGAAAGAAGTTGTTGTGATTGCAGAAGATTGAGTACTCTGAATTTTTTGATTGCTGCTGTTGATATTATTATTTCTGTCGGTTGAATTTGCAATAATTGTTGATGGATTTGAAGCTGCTGTCATGGGTTTCCCGGTCACGGCAGCAGTATATTGTGGGGTATGAACGGCAATATTATCATGAGGCTCATGGATGTGCTACAGTATAAATATATATATAAAATTAAATTTGTTAACAGCTTTAAATATACCTCATTCAACCAATACGTATTCACGTCTCCCTTTCCCTTAACATGAACAATTCCACGTTTTGTTAATTTATATTCATTCACTTCCATCAATTGTTTTGCAGTTGTTTCAGACATTTGAATTTGATTCGGGGGACAATTCGACTGCATCCGAGATGCAAAATTTACCTTAAAAAATGGTTACGGTAATCGAAAGAATTTTTTAAAATTCTTGAAAACCAACAATATTAATACTTTGTGTGTCACATTTTTAAATGTTACAAGCTCCCTTTTAAAGAGAGTTTGCCATTTCTTCAATTAAAAATAAACACGTGACTTTTAAAAATGTAACAAACAAAAGTTAAAAATTTCGAAACATTTAGTTTTCTTTATACTTACAGTATCCCCGAAAAGACAAAATCTTGGAGCTTTTAGCCCGATAACCCCTGCGGCAATTGGTCCACAATGATAACCAATTCGAATTTGAAGTTTCCATTTTGGTAAGGATCCTACTGTATAAGTGTATGAAGCCTGAAAAATACTATCATTTTACCCTAAAATCCAAAATTAAAAACAAACGTCACGAAATTCTAATGCAATTTCACTAATCTCAAAAACATGTCGATTCTCATTTTCATTTGGGACTCCACTTGCAACCATATATGTTTCCCCGGTGGTTTCAACTTTATATGCATCATGTCGACCAATAATTTGATCAAACATTGTAAAGACATCATTTAAAAATGTTACAACTTGATCCGGTTTTGTATTAGTTAAAATGAACATAAAATCAACAAGCTGGCAGAAAAGTACGGTAGCAGCTTCATATGAACGGGGTTCGATCACTTCACCAGTTTTAAGCTTTTGAGCAATTGAACTAAAAAAGAAAAAGTTACAGTAATGGAAGATAAAAGGGATTGCCCAGAAATGACATATGCTAGAAAGAGATTAATTAGGTCTGACGTCAGTAAAACTTCAAATTCTTGAATCCCCTCTTCCTTCTTGTTATTTACTTTGATCTTTGCCGCTTTTACAATCAGCTTCAGATTTTTGCTTATCCCCTCACTCCTTTTGAAATTTCTGAAGTTAAATTTGGATAATCCAAAATCACGATTTTCTTGTCATGTGATTTCTGGACAATCCCATATGCAAATTTGCATAGAAGTTTAAAAAGTTATGTTTTTAGTGGAAAAAATGTTTTGCGATTCTTATAACTCGAGTTAAAAATTAAACAACTCGTGGCTTAAAGTTTTGAAAGAAAATTTCAACACAAAAATTGATTCCCAAACTTTACAAACTCGCATATTGCCATATCACGATGGAACTAGATATAATAAAGGGATAGTTAAATTTAGCTTAACAATTTTTGAAACTAGTTAAAGCAATTTTCATATTCAAACTACCGTAATATCAAAAATGCTTTTTAAAAAAAGCTTTAAATATTCAAAATTTTGGTGATCCTCCTCCAAAATCAAAACTTACGGTGGCAAAATTTCGCATAACAGCCGATCAGTTTGTTCTTGGGCTTCTACCAACATTGCACCTCTTTCAGCAACAATCGATTCTAAATTTTGTGCATGTTTTTCATTCATTCGAATCATTTGATCAACCAAATTTCCTTTTGTTGATTGAAAGGCTGCTGAAATAACTTGTGCGATGGCACGAACTTTTGGGCGTTGAGAGGGAACAGATTTCCAACATTCTTCCATTATTTCAACAAGCGTTTTTTCCTGCGGGGTAAAATCTTCAACAAGTGGTCGCAAATTATCATTTCCAATTTTATGAAAAAGTTCTACAAATGGGATACTGTAAATATATTTATTACTAATATATGGTTATACCTTTATGACCATAAGTTGTCTTTTCATATGGACCAATTCGGAATAGAATTTGATAAAGGATAATTCCAAAACTGTAGAGATCACCGTAATGATCCCCTCGAGGATATGATTTTCCAAGAGCAACACCTTGAAGATGCTCTGGTGCAATGGCATAATATACTAAAAAAGCCCATTGTTAGTAATGGTTTGGGGGTCGAGGTATGCAAATTTTCAAAGCTTATATTCTTACCAAAAAATTTGGCTAAAAAATGTTTCCGAAAATTCAGTGCGGTTTTGGTTCAAGTTTTTTAAAGGAGGCGGGCTCTTTAATGTTTTTTAATGAGCTACCCTGATCCCTGAATTTTATCCTGAAACGAAAATGATGATATTTTGTGTTTTTTCATCCGTTTTTGTTTTAAGACAAATAAAAAACATCAAAGAGTCTGCCTTCTTTATAGAAATACTTTTTGAAAATAAATTTCAAAATTTAGCAAATTTGCATATTACTAATCAATAATACGGTAACCATCGCAAGTTAATTAAAGAATCAAAAGCTTACATTCAAAAGGAATATTTTCAATAACTCGTAAATTATTTGATTCAATTAAATTATGTAACAGTTTTGTGACGCCAAAATTTGTCAATTTTAAAACCCAATTTGCATCAATTAAACAATTGGATAAACTTAATAATCCATGATATCCAATAGGAGATTTATGAAGATATGCCAACCCTTTCAAGATATCTCTCAAAAAAGCAGATCTAAAAGTTTCATCCAATTTGAAATCTGAATCAAAGACATAATCTTCAAGGGAAGCTCGTTCAACCAAATTATAAATTATTATTACGGTTTTTCTTTTAAAAATTATGAAATTTCAAACTGTCCCTTTTCTAACCTTTTACATCTTCAGTTATTGTCTCAGCTCCAACAACTTCAGCATCATCATTTATTGGGCTAAGATTTTTTTGATCAATTCCTTTCTCCAACAATTCAGCATAAAGTTTTCCAATATCACTTTTTCTTGTACATTCTAGAAGGCTTGCCTGTAGGCGATTATCAAATTCTTCTCTTGCATTACAAAGGCATTCCTTGGAATGACCACTATCATTGCCACGGCAATGACTTTGTAAACGGATACTGCAATTTAGTTACTGTAATTTTTAGATAGAATACTGTAAAATTTTACCTTTGAATACAACCTTGTAAAGTTTGATCACGATTTTTAATAGTTTGTTGAAATTTTTCATCATTTTGCAAAGCCTTTTCATAACATTCAATTTCATTTTGTCGTAACACGCATGAAGTATTTAAATTATTACTAAAATATTTATAAGAATTTAATTGCTGTAGATTTTGAAATTATTTAAAAAAACAAACATTGCTGTTTTAGATGTATCCAAAATTCGGCTGATTCCGTCACCAAATAATCTACCGTAATCCTAAAAATGGTTTTTTTTATTTAAAGAAGTGTTAAAAAAGGTAATTAAAAAGGTACTACTCGTTTTGTGCATAACTTTGAAAATCCTTCTCGTGTTTCTGGAATACTCCACATTCGATCTGAGAGTTCTGTACTGAAGACAATGGCTTCAAAAATTGAATTTTGGTCTAAAATTTTATTTTTATACTGTAGTCAAGAATGAGTCATCAAAAATTGATTCATAAAACTTCTTTATCTGATGAGGTAGATACAGTAATTTTTTTGTTTGGAGTTTTCTGCAAAATTTCTTTAAGGATGCTCCGACAAGAAAAATATTTTTCAAATTTTAAAAATTTAGAATCCGAGAATTCTGATCATTTTTTCATAATATTTTTTTGTGATCTCAAAAATAGTAGCAACATTTAAAATTTGAATGGTATGTTAGCTGAGATTCAAGTACTTTAGAAACCAATTTATTTTTGATGATATCTTTTTTGAGATCAGAAAAAATAATTTTGAAAGAAAATGTCATCATAATTTTTATGATTTTTAAAACTTGGAAGCGATTTTGCAAAAAACTGAAAAAGGTTAAATAAATTTGCTTTTAAAAAATTTAAAATCCCAGATCAGTGTTTTTGTAATCATTAAACCCATATTTTTCTCTATCATTTTTAATCTCCTTTTTTTATGCAAGTGAATTGTGATATTTTACCATTGAATTCATTTCCACTGTATCCAAATGGCTGTTCTTCGGGACCACCCAAACATTGTTCAACTTGTGCTCGAAACCGCTCAGATGAATCAAAAAAGCTATCATTTGCTGTAATAAATAAAAAAGTGATGTATGTATGATGGAATGTATGCACACATGTATTTTTATGTGTACATATAAAATATACATGTATAAAAACATGATATAATAAAAAAGCAAGAAAGAAAAAACATACGTGTTGTTTCACCATTGAATGGAGCTCGAACAGCTCGAATTGCTTTTGAATAACAATCATCAAAGGCAATCTTTTCTTGCATACATCTAAAACAGCAATAAATAGGAATTAATTGATTTTTGAATGAATATTAATAAAACAGTTTTTAAAAAACTAACAAATTTGGATTAAAGAAAAAGCGAACTTTGTAACAAAAAGTGATCCAAAAAATCGAGGAGATTGAAAATTATGAAAACTCTTTGATCTTTTACCGCTATCAGCAGAAGATTAAAGGCCCTCAAAAATAAAATCCTGTAGACGGCTTTGTCACAAATGGTGATGAAAATAAAACAAACTTACGCAGGATGTGAAAAGCATCGACGAAAAGCTAAAGCTTTTAAATCTTGAATTTGTTTTTCAAATTCTTCAATTAAAACTCCACATCTTTGGGTTTGATCGGCACATGGTGTTCGGAATGATACCTAAAAATTTTAAAAAGGAGTTTTTGAGAATGATTTTAGTTGCAGATATTTGAACGAAATTTGCTTCGAATACTTTTAAATATACGAAGCACGGTATAACCAAGAAAATGGATTACTGTATCATCTACATTGTGATTTATACAGTATTCATTACAGTACTGAACATATCAATTTTTAAAAAATCAATGCTATTTTTTGAAAAAATTTGATAAAAAAGAAAGATTTACAATCATCAATATACAGTATACGACTGAATTGTCATAACTTTAATAATTTTTTTATTTAAAATTTAAAATTTTTGTTTTAATAAAACGATTCTTTGATAAACTTACAGAGATATCGATCAATGATAAAATGCAAAATACAAAAAATACTACCCTCAACAACATAATTTTTACACAAGATATATTTTTAAAACCAACTAAATTCTGTCACCACAAAAAATCTGAATAATCTTCTTTCTTTTATTTTTTCTGATCGTTGATGGGGTTCCACCAAACCGTTCACTTATTTGGTTGCCTAAGAATCTCATCTTTCTTTTTTTCATGTTTACAAAACTCTCTTCAAATATAAGAGTTTAATGCCAATTTCAAGTGGACTGGTCACTTTTTTGAAAATTTGAAAGAAAGAAAAAAGAATTAATCATGATTCATGAATAAAATAAAGTTTTAAAAATAGGAAAACGGAAAGAATGTTTTTAAAAAGTTTTTTATTAGTGAATCGTGGCCATCATTATTGTTGTATGAAGTTTTATAGATTACTGTAGCTTTAAAAAAAGTAGCCTGTAGCTTATGTTTGTTAATAAATATACAGATTCACTTTCTTTGATGTTCTTGACCTGAATTTTTTCTGTTGTAGCCGAAAGTCAACAAAAACTAAACAAGTTTCTTGGGTTAGAAAAGTTCAGAGACGGGTTAAATAAAATAAGAAAGTGAAAACGTTTTCTTTTTTGTTTATTAAATTAGTTGTTAGCCAAAATGCCAATATTGGATGCTTCAAAATAGCGATTAATGATTTTTCAAGTTTGAATCAAAAAAAATTTATTTGAAAATATACAGTATTTAGAGTTATGATAATTAAACAAGTTACATAAATTTCACTTTTAAGTTTTAAAAAATAGCTGAAAATTTCACTTTAATAAAAAATTTCAAACCTTAAGTTTTTAAAGAAATGAACCAAAAATTTTGAACAAATCTTTATTTTTCCAATGGATCAATAAGTGGTTCAAGTTCAGAATTGATGGGACTGAAAGAAGTTGTTGTGATTGCAGAAGATTGAGTACTCTGAATTTTTTGATTGCTGCTGTTGATATTATTATTTCTGTCGGTTGAATTTGCAATAATTGTTGATGGATTTGAAGCTGCTGTCATGGGTTTCCCGGTCACGGCAGCAGTATATTGTGGGGTATGAACGGCAATATTATCATGAGGCTCATGGATGTGCTACAGTATAAATATATATATAAAATTAAATTTGTTAACAGCTTTAAATATACCTCATTCAACCAATACGTATTCACGTCTCCCTTTCCCTTAACATGAACAATTCCACGTTTTGTTAATTTATATTCATTCACTTCCATCAATTGTTTTGCAGTTGTTTCAGACATTTGAATTTGATTCGGGGGACAATTCGACTGCATCCGAGATGCAAAATTTACCTTAAAAAATGGTTACGGTAATCGAAAGAATTTTTTAAAATTCTTGAAAACCAACAATATTAATACTTTGTGTGTCACATTTTTAAATGTTACAAGCTCCCTTTTAAAGAGAGTTTGCCATTTCTTCAATTAAAAATAAACACGTGACTTTTAAAAATGTAACAAACAAAAGTTAAAAATTTCGAAACATTTAGTTTTCTTTATACTTACAGTATCCCCGAAAAGACAAAATCTTGGAGCTTTTAGCCCGATAACCCCTGCGGCAATTGGTCCACAATGATAACCAATTCGAATTTGAAGTTTCCATTTTGGTAAGGATCCTACTGTATAAGTGTATGAAGCCTGAAAAATACTATCATTTTACCCTAAAATCCAAAATTAAAAACAAACGTCACGAAATTCTAATGCAATTTCACTAATCTCAAAAACATGTCGATTCTCATTTTCATTTGGGACTCCACTTGCAACCATATATGTTTCCCCGGTGGTTTCAACTTTATATGCATCATGTCGACCAATAATTTGATCAAACATTGTAAAGACATCATTTAAAAATGTTACAACTTGATCCGGTTTTGTATTAGTTAAAATGAACATAAAATCAACAAGCTGGCAGAAAAGTACGGTAGCAGCTTCATATGAACGGGGTTCGATCACTTCACCAGTTTTAAGCTTTTGAGCAATTGAACTAAAAAAGAAAAAGTTACAGTAATGGAAGATAAAAGGGATTGCCCAGAAATGACATATGCTAGAAAGAGATTAATTAGGTCTGACGTCAGTAAAACTTCAAATTCTTGAATCCCCTCTTCCTTCTTGTTATTTACTTTGATCTTTGCCGCTTTTACAATCAGCTTCAGATTTTTGCTTATCCCCTCACTCCTTTTGAAATTTCTGAAGTTAAATTTGGATAATCCAAAATCACGATTTTCTTGTCATGTGATTTCTGGACAATCCCATATGCAAATTTGCATAGAAGTTTAAAAAGTTATGTTTTTAGTGGAAAAAATGTTTTGCGATTCTTATAACTCGAGTTAAAAATTAAACAACTCGTGGCTTAAAGTTTTGAAAGAAAATTTCAACACAAAAATTGATTCCCAAACTTTACAAACTCGCATATTGCCATATCACGATGGAACTAGATATAATAAAGGGATAGTTAAATTTAGCTTAACAATTTTTGAAACTAGTTAAAGCAATTTTCATATTCAAACTACCGTAATATCAAAAATGCTTTTTAAAAAAAGCTTTAAATATTCAAAATTTTGGTGATCCTCCTCCAAAATCAAAACTTACGGTGGCAAAATTTCGCATAACAGCCGATCAGTTTGTTCTTGGGCTTCTACCAACATTGCACCTCTTTCAGCAACAATCGATTCTAAATTTTGTGCATGTTTTTCATTCATTCGAATCATTTGATCAACCAAATTTCCTTTTGTTGATTGAAAGGCTGCTGAAATAACTTGTGCGATGGCACGAACTTTTGGGCGTTGAGAGGGAACAGATTTCCAACATTCTTCCATTATTTCAACAAGCGTTTTTTCCTGCGGGGTAAAATCTTCAACAAGTGGTCGCAAATTATCATTTCCAATTTTATGAAAAAGTTCTACAAATGGGATACTGTAAATATATTTATTACTAATATATGGTTATACCTTTATGACCATAAGTTGTCTTTTCATATGGACCAATTCGGAATAGAATTTGATAAAGGATAATTCCAAAACTGTAGAGATCACCGTAATGATCCCCTCGAGGATATGATTTTCCAAGAGCAACACCTTGAAGATGCTCTGGTGCAATGGCATAATATACTAAAAAAGCCCATTGTTAGTAATGGTTTGGGGGTCGAGGTATGCAAATTTTCAAAGCTTATATTCTTACCAAAAAATTTGGCTAAAAAATGTTTCCGAAAATTCAGTGCGGTTTTGGTTCAAGTTTTTTAAAGGAGGCGGGCTCTTTAATGTTTTTTAATGAGCTACCCTGATCCCTGAATTTTATCCTGAAACGAAAATGATGATATTTTGTGTTTTTTCATCCGTTTTTGTTTTAAGACAAATAAAAAACATCAAAGAGTCTGCCTTCTTTATAGAAATACTTTTTGAAAATAAATTTCAAAATTTAGCAAATTTGCATATTACTAATCAATAATACGGTAACCATCGCAAGTTAATTAAAGAATCAAAAGCTTACATTCAAAAGGAATATTTTCAATAACTCGTAAATTATTTGATTCAATTAAATTATGTAACAGTTTTGTGACGCCAAAATTTGTCAATTTTAAAACCCAATTTGCATCAATTAAACAATTGGATAAACTTAATAATCCATGATATCCAATAGGAGATTTATGAAGATATGCCAACCCTTTCAAGATATCTCTCAAAAAAGCAGATCTAAAAGTTTCATCCAATTTGAAATCTGAATCAAAGACATAATCTTCAAGGGAAGCTCGTTCAACCAAATTATGCAAAATATAAAATTTGTCGCCGTCGTTGTAACAAATGCCAATAAAATTTGTGAGATTGTCATGATTAATTCGTTTTAGGTCCATGATGTAATTGAGTTCATCTTTCCCAAATCGAATATGGGACATATGCTTGAGGGCAATAAATTCTGCTTTAGTTGTTTCAAGAATGGCATAAGCAGGAATAACTCGACGCTTGCTTGACAAAGTTGTTGCATCAGGATTCCCGCCTTTTCCTTTCACAGATGATTGCTTATTTTCAATTACCTTGATTGAAGTTCTTGCAATTTTCCAATGCATTCGAAATGCATCTAAGCGGCGTCTAAAAATGATAATGGATTATTGTAACATTGACTTCAAAGTGGATAAATCAAGGTAATCCAACTCAAAAGGTAAACAAATGCTGCTTTTGTGCATTTTTGGATATTTTGAGGAGAGATTGTTCCAGATTTTTGATATCGAAATCTTTAAATGCCATATAGCATTTGAGGATTAACAAGAAAGTCAAAGTTAATAATCTCATCGAAATATACTCGTTCAAAATTTGGGACATTTTGGATCTTTCCAAAAATTCAAAATCGGTGAAATATCCGTGAAACGCAAAAAAACAAAAATTGAAATTTCTATTTTGTCAAGTATGGAGAACTGGACTGGATTGGTTGTTTCTGGACTTGGACTTTAAAAAAAAAGATTGTGCATCGCTTGTTTGATAAAAATAAGTTATTGTTAACAACTATCTTATATTTTCCAAATATTCAGATTCAAGAAGATTCTGGAGGCTTCTCTTCAGATATCATAAAGTCCAGTCAAATTTTCCCATTAACTTCACCAAGTCCTGCACAATGAACTCATCCCTAAAATTTTCAAAGACAAACTTACTGTCGTCGATAAAAGAAGAACATAATCATAATTGCAATGATAAAGATTGCAACCCCTCCCCCAATAATATAAGGGACATAATTAACACAACCACCCATATAAACACATGGATCCAAATTTGGATTTCGACTATTTGACCATGTTTGATCATTTACAGGAGTTAAAGAAACTTCAAAGCAACGATTTTGGGTGCAGGTTGCTTTTGTGAAATATGCCATATAAACTGTTAGTAAAGTGCCATTTTTATGTTGCCATGAAATTGAATATTGTGGAAGTCGAATTCCTGCAGCATCAAATTCAATTGGACCATA
The DNA here is from genome assembly GCA_024447195.1 of Panagrolaimus sp. LJ2414. NCBI lineage: Eukaryota > Metazoa > Nematoda > Chromadorea > Rhabditida > Panagrolaimidae > Panagrolaimus > Panagrolaimus sp. LJ2414. Next base: position 345,333 of record JAMRXY010000289.1, on the reverse strand, counting down.
TGGAAATTGAGTAAATTGTGCCGATTTAAAGACGTTTGCAACGGAGGTGCCAGTCATGGATCCAGCTTGTCGAACACCAACACATACACCATAACAGGCGACATAAGTCATATAATATTCATGGAAGAAATCCTACAGTATGCTTTTTTAGATATACAGTACCCACAAATATATTTAAACTCACATTATTATAATTGGCACCGGTTCGATTGGCAAGTGCGGCATTTATTAAAGCATAATTCGGATAATCTGGCGTTAACTAAAAATTGGAAAAATTTGTATATGTGAGTAATATGTGAGTAAAGCTTACCATTAAAACAGTTGAAGAAGCAGTTTTTAAAGATTTTGCACAATATTCCGCAACATTATTACAAATTAAAACAACAATATAATCAACTCCCAAAGATGCCAAATTTAATTTATCAACAGCTCGAGGCAATTCAACAAATGTTCCGTCAATTACGATTACTGTAAATAAGGCTTATTTTGTTGTGCCCGATTTCAGGTTACGGTAATAAAAGATTCTCTTATGAAAAAAAGAATGGCAGTTTAAGCCTAGCATGGCCGATTTGTTGATGCTACAGGATTCCATACAAATTTTACAAACTTACACTTTGTTTTTGTTTTCATTTTATCAATATTTGAGACCATGTTAGACCAATTTGCTTCTTCCATTGCCAAAACATTTGTAATGTTTATTGTACTAATCTGTTTCAAATAATCCTGAATGCCAACATAAAGTGGAACACTTTTCATATTTGTTTGTTTTGGACCAACCAAAACCATCTAAATTTTTAAAAATTTAAGACTTCAACTAGGGATTTTCAAAGAGACATTGACTTAAAAAAATTTTTGTTCTTTGATCATCAAGTTCAGGTAGCATAAACCTGCCAATCAGGGTCTTTTGTTAAAAGAATTTTCGTTTTCGGGCCACGAAAATTAAGAAAAGAACGTAAACCGTCGTTTCCTCATAAAAAATAAAGAAAAAAAACAAACTTCGACTTGATTCAAAGTTGCCGCCAAAGCTTTAATTGTTAAAGCAAGAGAAATGGCAGTTGTATCATCAAACTGAATTGAAGTTGGATAAAGAGCAGAATTGAAAATTCCTAAAGTATTTCCAGATCGAAGAAAAACCGGAATATTCCAAAAATATGAAAGTCTTGCAATTTCCATTGTTTCAACATTGCAATCATCTGCAATCAACGCGCGAATTGCCTTTCGATAAACCATTTCTCCAGCATTTGCTGTTCCAGTCGCTTTAAAGCTATTATCACATCCTGTGCCATTGTAAAGCCTTAAACAAATTTATTAAAGTGGAATGTTTTTTTTCTTTCATATCAACAGAAGGCATGACTTTAGGTGATCATCAAATTTGATCCGAGTAAATTTTTAAAATTACTGTTTAAAATTTTACATTGATAACAAATTTGAAGAACTATCGTTTCAAGGCAAAATTCAGGCATCAAAGAGCCCACTGCCTTCAAAGGTGTCGGTTTAGGTATTTTTTAAACCCTGATTTTCAGGTTTGTGTAAATCACGGTCTTTTTGTCGATGCAAATGCAATACGAAACACAAAAAGGGAAAAGGTACATAAACCACCGTTACCTATAATTTATTTCTCTCCCCCCAAAAAACTTACATAACAGCTTGAGAACAAATTCCTGCCGCTCTTGCATCTTTTAATGCAATATCACAAATATTGATAACCATTGGATCATTATCAATTATCCCAACAGCCATTGCATCCATCAATTGTGCCTTTGAAGTTTTCAAAAGCATACAAATTACTGTAACACATGTTACAGTATTCAATAAAACTTTCATTTTTAAACCATAAAACTTTTTTTTGTTTAGAAAGAATAAAAGTTTTTTTAACACATTTAAAAAACAGAAAAAAAGAAGATTCACAAATTTGTGAAAAGTTTTTTTAGGCATTTAAAAAAGCTGTTACCAAGGGGACGGAGCTCTCCTTGTTCTTTTTTTTTTGAAGCATAGGTAATTTTTTACTCGTCTTCTTCTTTCTTCAATTGACTTCTTTCTTTTTTTCTGTTTTGAAATTTGTGAATACCCGCTGCTAATAACTACTGCCTATTGATGTACACATATATTTTTATGTATTTCTTTTTTAGATTACTCAAGGGAAATGTAGATGTTAAAAAAAATTTCTTTTAATGAGTAAAAAGTGACAGATTCTTTTAAGTTTATAATCCGATAACTGTAGTTGTTATAATTGGAAATACAAAAATTATATGCCTGTATTACTGTATTCTTAACAATTCTTTCATGATAAAACAAGTAAATAAAATTTAATTACAGTAATGCGAGCTTATATTTTATTTCTGAAAGTAAATAATAAATAATATACGTGAGGAACGGGTGGGAATTCCCCTCTGATAATACTGTATAATAGGCTTTTAGGCCAGTTTTTCAGGTTTACGAACTTTTTGGGGCAGTCCCAAAGGTTTTGGCATATTGATTCTTGTTCGCCATGCTAATTTACATCATAAAAATGAATTTCAGAAAATTAGATTAGCACATAAAAATATGCTACCAGATTCATTTTTTGAAAAATACTGTATAATAGGCTTTTAGGCCAGTTTTTCAGGTTTACGAACTTTTTGGGGCAGTCCCAAAGGTTTTGGCATATTGATTCTTGTTCGCCATGCTAATTTACATCATAAAAATGAATTTCAGAAAATTAGATTAGCACATAAAAATATGCTTCCAGATTCATTTTTTGAAAAATACTGTATAATAGGCTTTTAGGCCAGTTTTTCAGGTTTACGAACTTTTTGGGGCAGTCCCAAAGGTTTTGGCATATTGATTCTTGTTCGCCATGCTAATTTACATCATAAAAATGAATTTCAGAAAATTAGATAAGCACATAAAAATATGCTTCCAGATTCATTTTTTGAAAAATACTGTATAATAGGCTTTTAGGCCAGTTTTTCAGGTTTACGAACTTTTTGGGGCAGTCCCAAAGGTTTTGGCATATTGATTCTTGTTCGCCATGCTAATTTACATCATAAAAATGAATTTCAGAAAATTAGATAAGCACATAAAAACATGCTACCAGATTCATTTTTGAAAAATACTGTATAATAGGCTTTTAGGCCAGTTTTTCAGGTTTACGAACTTTTTGGGGCAGTCCCAAAGGTTTTAGCATATTGATTCTTGTTCGCCATGCTAATTTACATCATAAAAATGAATTTCAGAAAATTAGATAAGCACATAAAAATATGCTACCAGATTCATTTTTTGAAAAATACTGTATAATAGGCTTTTAGGCCAGTTTTTCAGGTTTACGAACTTTTTGGGGCAGTCCCAAAGGTTTTAGCATATTGATTCTTGTTCGCCATGCTAATTTACATCATAAAAATGAATTTCAGAAAATTAGATTAGCACATAAAAATATGCTACCAGATTCATTTTTGAAAAATACTGTATAATATGCTTTTAGGCCAGTTTTTCAGGTTTACGAACTTTTTGGGGCAGTCCCAAAGGTTTTGACATATTGATTCTTGTTCGCCACGCTAATTTACATCATAAAAATGAATTTCAGAAAATAAGATAAGCACATAAAAACATGCTACCAGATTCATTTTTGAAAAATACTGTATAATATGCTTTTAGGCCAGTTTTTCAGGTTTACGAACTTTTTGGGGCAGTCCCAAAGGTTTTGACATATTGATTCTTGTTCGCCACGCTAATTTACATCATAAAAATGAATTTCAGAAAATTAGATAAGCACATAAAAACATGCTACCAGATTCATTTTTGAAAAATACTGTATAATATGCTTTTAGGCCAGTTTTTCAGGTTTACGAACTTTTTGGGGCAGTCCCAAAGGTTTTGACATATTGATTCTTGTTCGCCACGCTAATTTACATCATAAAAATGAATTTCAGAAAATTAGATAAGCACATAAAAACATGCTACCAGATTCATTTTTGAAAAATACTGTATAATATGCTTTTAGGCCAGTTTTTCAGGTTTACGAACTTTTTGGGGCAGTCCCAAAGGTTTTGACATATTGATTCTTGTTCGCCACGCTAATTTACATCATAAAAATGAATTTCAGAAAATTAGATAAGCACATAAAAACATGCTACCAGATTCATTTTTGAAAAATACTGTATAATATGCTTTTAGGCCAGTTTTTCAGGTTTACGAACTTTTTGGGGCAGTCCCAAAGGTTTTGACATATTGATTCTTGTTCGCCACGCTAATTTACATCATAAAAATGAATTTCAGAAAATTAGATTAGCACATAAAAATATGCTACCAGATTCATTTTTGAAAAATACTGTATAATATGCTTTTAGGCCAGTTTTTCAGGTTTACGAACTTTTTGGGGCAGTCCCAAAGGTTTTAGCATATTGATTCTTGTTCGCCATGCTAATTTACATCATAAAAATGAATTTCAGAAAATTAGATTAGCACATAAAAATATGCTACCAGATTCATTTTTGAAAAATACTGTATAATATGCTTTTAGGCCAGTTTTTCAGGTTTACGAACTTTTTGGGGCAGTCCCAGAGGTTTTGACATATTGATTCTTGTTCGCCACGCTAATTTACATCATAAAAATGAATTTCAGAAAATTAGATAAGCACATAAAAATATGCTTCCAAATTCATTTTTTGAAAAATACCGTATAATATGCTTTTAGGCCAGTTTTTCAGGTTTACGAACTTTTTGGGGCAGTCCCAAAGGTTTTAGCATATTGATTCTTGTTCGCCATGCTAATTTACATCATAAAAATGAATTTCAGAAAATTAGATTAGCACATAAAAATATGCTACCAGATTCATTTTTGAAAAATACTGTATAATATGCTTTTAGGCCAGTTTTTCAGGTTTACGAACTTTTTGGGGCAGTCCCAAAGGTTTTGACATATTGATTCTTGTTCGCCACGCTAATTTACATCATAAAAATGAATTTCAGAAAATTAGATTAGCACATAAAAATATGCTACCAGATTCATTTTTGAAAAATACTGTATAATATGCTTTTAGGCCAGTTTTTCAGGTTTACGAACTTTTTGGGGCAGTCCCAAAGGTTTTAGCATATTGATTCTTGTTCGCCATGCTAATTTACATCATAAAAATGAATTTCAGAAAATTAGATAAGCACATAAAAACATGCTACCAGATTCATTTTTGAAAAATACTGTATAATATGCTTTTAGGCCAGTTTTTCAGGTTTACGAACTTTTTGGGGCAGTCCCAAAGGTTTTGACATATTGATTCTTGTTCGCCACGCTAATTTACATCATAAAAATGAATTTCAGAAAATTAGATAAGCACATAAAAACATGCTACCAGATTCATTTTTGAAAAATACTGTATAATATGCTTTTAGGCCAGTTTTTCAGGTTTACGAACTTTTTGGGGCAGTCCCAAAGGTTTTGACATATTGATTCTTGTTCGCCACGCTAATTTACATCATAAAAATGAATTTCAGAAAATTAGATTAGCACATAAAAATATGCTACCAGATTCATTTTTGAAAAATACTGTATAATATGCTTTTAGGCCAGTTTTTCAGGTTTACGAACTTTTTGGGGCAGTCCCAAAGGTTTTAGCATATTGATTCTTGTTCGCCATGCTAATTTACATCATAAAAATGAATTTCAGAAAATTAGATAAGCACATAAAAACATGCTACCAGATTCATTTTTGAAAAATACTGTATAATATGCTTTTAGGCCAGTTTTTCAGGTTTACGAACTTTTTGGGGCAGTCCCAAAGGTTTTGACATATTGATTCTTGTTCGCCACGCTAATTTACATCATAAAAATGAATTTCAGAAAATTAGATAAGCACATAAAAACATGCTACCAGATTCATTTTTGAAAAATACTGTATAATATGCTTTTAGGCCAGTTTTTCAGGTTTACGAACTTTTTGGGGCAGTCCCAAAGGTTTTGACATATTGATTCTTGTTCGCCACGCTAATTTACATCATAAAAATGAATTTCAGAAAATTAGATAAGCACATAAAAACATGCTACCAGATTCATTTTTGAAAAATACTGTATAATATGCTTTTAGGCCAGTTTTTCAGGTTTACGAACTTTTTGGGGCAGTCCCAAAGGTTTTGACATATTGATTCTTGTTCGCCACGCTAATTTACATCATAAAAATGAATTTCAGAAAATTAGATTAGCACATAAAAATATGCTACCAGATTCATTTTTGAAAAATACTGTATAATATGCTTTTAGGCCAGTTTTTCAGGTTTACGAACTTTTTGGGGCAGTCCCAAAGGTTTTAGCATATTGATTCTTGTTCGCCATGCTAATTTACATCATAAAAATGAATTTCAGAAAATTAGATTAGCACATAAAAATATGCTACCAGATTCATTTTTGAAAAATACTGTATAATATGCTTTTAGGCCAGTTTTTCAGGTTTACGAACTTTTTGGGGCAGTCCCAGAGGTTTTGACATATTGATTCTTGTTCGCCACGCTAATTTACATCATAAAAATGAATTTCAGAAAATTAGATAAGCACATAAAAATATGCTTCCAAATTCATTTTTTGAAAAATACCGTATAATATGCTTTTAGGCCAGTTTTTCAGGTTTACGAACTTTTTGGGGCAGTCCCAAAGGTTTTAGCATATTGATTCTTGTTCGCCATGCTAATTTACATCATAAAAATGAATTTCAGAAAATTAGATTAGCACATAAAAATATGCTACCAGATTCATTTTTGAAAAATACTGTATAATATGCTTTTAGGCCAGTTTTTCAGGTTTACGAACTTTTTGGGGCAGTCCCAAAGGTTTTGACATATTGATTCTTGTTCGCCACGCTAATTTACATCATAAAAATGAATTTCAGAAAATTAGATTAGCACATAAAAATATGCTACCAGATTCATTTTTGAAAAATACTGTATAATATGCTTTTAGGCCAGTTTTTCAGGTTTACGAACTTTTTGGGGCAGTCCCAAAGGTTTTAGCATATTGATTCTTGTTCGCCATGCTAATTTACATCATAAAAATGAATTTCAGAAAATTAGATTAGCACATAAAAATATGCTACCAGATTCATTTTTGAAAAATACTGTATAATATGCTTTTAGGCCAGTTTTTCAGGTTTACGAACTTTTTGGGGCAGTCCCAAAGGTTTTAGCATATTGATTCTTGTTCGCCATGCTAATTTACATCATAAAAATGAATTTCAGAAAATTAGATAAGCACATAAAAATATGCTACCAGATTCATTTTTGAAAAATACTGTATAATATGCTTTTAGGCCAGTTTTTCAGGTTTACGAACTTTTTGGGGCAGTCCCAAAGGTTTTAGCATATTGATTCTTGTTCGCCATGCTAATTTACATCATAAAAATGAATTTCAGAAAATTAGATTAGCACATAAAAATATGCTACCAGATTCATTTTTGAAAAATACTGTATAATATGCTTTTAGGCCAGTTTTTCAGGTTTACGAACTTTTTGGGGCAGTCCCAAAGGTTTTGACATATTGATTCTTGTTCGCCACGCTAATTTACATCATAAAAATGAATTTCAGAAAATTAGATTAGCACATAAAAATATGCTACCAGATTCATTTTTGAAAAATACTGTATAATATGCTTTTAGGCCAGTTTTTCAGGTTTACGAACTTTTTGGGGCAGTCCCAAAGGTTTTAGCATATTGATTCTTGTTCGCCATGCTAATTTACATCATAAAAATGAATTTCAGAAAATTAGATTAGCACATAAAAATATGCTACCAGATTCATTTTTGAAAAATACTGTATAATATGCTTTTAGGCCAGTTTTTCAGGTTTACGAACTTTTTGGGGCAGTCCCAAAGGTTTTAGCATATTGATTCTTGTTCGCCATGCTAATTTACATCATAAAAATGAATTTCAGAAAATTAGATAAGCACATAAAAATATGCTACCAGATTCATTTTTGAAAAATACTGTATAATATGCTTTTAGGCCAGTTTTTCAGGTTTACGAACTTTTTGGGGCAGTCCCAAAGGTTTTAGCATATTGATTCTTGTTCGCCATGCTAATTTACATCATAAAAATGAATTTCAGAAAATTAGATTAGCACATAAAAATATGCTACCAGATTCATTTTTGAAAAATACTGTATAATATGCTTTTAGGCCAGTTTTTCAGGTTTACGAACTTTTTGGGGCAGTCCCAAAGGTTTTAGCATATTGATTCTTGTTCGCCATGCTAATTTACATCATAAAAATGAATTTCAGAAAATTAGATAAGCACATAAAAACATGCTACCAGATTCATTTTTGAAAAATACTGTATAATATGCTTTTAGGCCAGTTTTTCAGGTTTACGAACTTTTTGGGGCAGTCCCAAAGGTTTTGACATATTGATTCTTGTTCGCCACGCTAATTTACATCATAAAAATGAATTTCAGAAAATTAGATAAGCACATAAAAACATGCTACCAGATTCATTTTTGAAAAATACTGTATAATATGCTTTTAGGCCAGTTTTTCAGGTTTACGAACTTTTTGGGGCAGTCCCAAAGGTTTTAGCATATTGATTCTTGTTCGCCATGCTAATTTACATCATAAAAATGAATTTCAGAAAATTAGATAAGCACATAAAAATATGCTACCAGATTCATTTTTGAAAAATACTGTATAATATGCTTTTAGGCCAGTTTTTCAGGTTTACGAACTTTTTGGGGCAGTCCCAAAGGTTTTAGCATATTGATTCTTGTTCGCCATGCTAATTTACATCATAAAAATGAATTTCAGAAAATTAGATTAGCACATAAAAATATGCTACCAGATTCATTTTTGAAAAATACTGTATAATATGCTTTTAGGCCAGTTTTTCAGGTTTACGAACTTTTTGGGGCAGTCCCAGAGGTTTTGACATATTGATTCTTGTTCGCCACGCTAATTTACATCATAAAAATGAATTTCAGAAAATTAGATAAGCACATAAAAATATGCTTCCAAATTCATTTTTTGAAAAATACCGTATAATATGCTTTTAGGCCAGTTTTTCAGGTTTACGAACTTTTTGGGGCAGTCCCAAAGGTTTTAGCATATTGATTCTTGTTCGCCATGCTAATTTACATCATAAAAATGAATTTCAGAAAATTAGATTAGCACATAAAAATATGCTACCAGATTCATTTTTGAAAAATACTGTATAATAGGCTTTTAGGCCAGTTTTTCAGGTTTACGAACTTTTTGGGGCAGTCCCAAAGGTTTTGACATATTGATTCTTGTTCGCCACGCTAATTTACATCATAAAAATGAATTTCAGAAAATTAGATTAGCACATAAAAATATGCTACCAGATTCATTTTTGAAAAATACTGTATAATATGCTTTTAGGCCAGTTTTTCAGGTTTACGAACTTTTTGGGGCAGTCCCAGAGGTTTTGACATATTGATTCTTGTTCGCCACGCTAATTTACATCATAAAAATGAATTTCAGAAAATTAGATAAGCACATAAAAATATGCTTCCAAATTCATTTTTTGAAAAATACCGTATAATATGCTTTTAGGCCAGTTTTTCAGGTTTACGAACTTTTTGGGGCAGTCCCAAAGGTTTTAGCATATTGATTCTTGTTCGCCATGCTAATTTACATCATAAAAATGAATTTCAGAAAATTAGATAAGCACATAAAAATATGCTTCCAGATTCATTTTTGAAAAATACTGTATAATAGGCTTTTAGGCCAGTTTTTCAGGTTTACGAACTTTTTGGGGCAGTCCCAGAGGTTTTGACATATTGATTCTTGTTCGCCACGCTAATTTACATCATAAAAATGAATTTCAGAAAATTAGATAAGCACATAAAAATATGCTTCCAGATTCATTTTTGAAAAATACTGTATAATAGGCTTTTAGGCCAGTTTTTCAGGTTTACGAACTTTTTGGGGCAGTCCCAGAGGTTTTGACATATTGATTCTTGTTCGCCACGCTAATTTACATCATAAAAATGAATTTCAGAAAATTAGATTAGCACATAAAAATATGCTACCAGATTCATTTTTGAAAAATACTGTATAATATGCTTTTAGGCCAGTTTTTCAGGTTTACGAACTTTTTGGGGCAGTCCCAGAGGTTTTGACATATTGATTCTTGTTCGCCACGCTAATTTACATCATAAAAATGAATTTCAGAAAATTAGATAAGCACATAAAAATATGCTTCCAGATTCATTTTTGAAAAATACTGTATAATAGGCTTTTAGGCCAGTTTTTCAGGTTTACGAACTTTTTGGGGCAGTCCCAAAGGTTTTAGCATATTGATTCTTGTTCGCCATGCTAATTTACATCATAAAAATGAATTTCAGAAAATTTGATTAGCACATAAAAATATGCTTCCAGATTCATTTTTGAAAAATACTGTATAATAGGCTTTTAGGCCAGTTTTTCAGGTTTACGAACTTTTTGGGGCAGTCCCAAAGGTTTTGACATATTGATTCTTGTTCGCCACGCTAATTTACATCATAAAAATGAATTTCAGAAAATTAGATAAGCACATAAAAATATGCTTCCAGATTCATTTTTTGAAAAATACTGTATAATAGGCTTTTAGGCCAGTTTTTCAGGTTTACGAACTTTTTGGGGCAGTCCCAAAGGTTTTAGCATATTGATTCTTGTTCGCCATGCTAATTTACATCATAAAAATGAATTTCAGAAAATTAGATAAGCACATAAAAATATGCTTCCAGATTCATTTTTTGAAAAATACCGTATAATATGCTTTTAGGCCAGTTTTTCAGGTTTACGAACTTTTTGGGGCAGTCCCAAAGGTTTTGGCATATTGATTCTTGTTCGCCATGCTAATTTACATCATAAAAATGAATTTCAGAAAATTAGATAAGCACATAAAAATATGCTTCCAAATTCATTTTTTGAAAAATACCGTATAATATGCTTTTAGGCCAGTTTTTCAGGTTTACGAACTTTTTGGGGCAGTCCCAAAGGTTTTAGCATATTGATTCTTGTTCGCCATGCTAATTTACATCATAAAAATGAATTTCAGAAAATTAGATTAGCACATAAAAATATGCTACCAGATTCATTTTTGAAAAATACTGTATAATATGCTTTTAGGCCAGTTTTTCAGGTTTACGAACTTTTTGGGGCAGTCCCAAAGGTTTTGACATATTGATTCTTGTTCGCCACGCTAATTTACATCATAAAAATGAATTTCAGAAAATTAGATTAGCACATAAAAATATGCTACCAGATTCATTTTTGAAAAATACTGTATAATATGCTTTTAGGCCAGTTTTTCAGGTTTACGAACTTTTTGGGGCAGTCCCAGAGGTTTTGACATATTGATTCTTGTTCGCCACGCTAATTTACATCATAAAAATGAATTTCAGAAAATTAGATAAGCACATAAAAATATGCTTCCAAATTCATTTTTTGAAAAATACCGTATAATATGCTTTTAGGCCAGTTTTTCAGGTTTACGAACTTTTTGGGGCAGTCCCAAAGGTTTTAGCATATTGATTCTTGTTCGCCATGCTAATTTACATCATAAAAATGAATTTCAGAAAATTAGATAAGCACATAAAAATATGCTACCAGATTCATTTTTGAAAAATACTGTATAATAGGCTTTTAGGCCAGTTTTTCAGGTTTACGAACTTTTTGGGGCAGTCCCAAAGGTTTTGGCATATTGATTCTTGTTCGCCATGCTAATTTACATCATAAAAATGAATTTCAGAAAATTAGATAAGCACATAAAAATATGCTTCCAGATTCATTTTTTGAAAAATACCGTATAATATGCTTTTAGGCCAGTTTTTCAGGTTTACGAACTTTTTGGGGCAGTCCCAAAGGTTTTGGCATATTGATTCTTGTTCGCCATGCTAATTTACATCATAAAAATGAATTTCAGAAAATTAGATTAGCACATAAAAATATGCTTCCAGATTCATTTTTTGAAAAATACTGTATAATAGGCTTTTAGGCCAGTTTTTCAGGTTTACGAACTTTTTGGGGCAGTCCCAAAGGTTTTGGCATATTGATTCTTGTTCGCCATGCTAATTTACATCATAAAAATGAATTTCAGAAAATTAGATAAGCACATAAAAATATGCTTCCAAAGTCATTTTTTGAAAAATACTGTATAATATGCTTTTAGGCCAGTTTTTCAGGTTTACGAACTTTTTGGGGCAGTCCCAAAGGTTTTGGCATATTGATTCTTGTTCGCCATGCTAATTTACATCATAAAAATGAATTTCAGAAAATTAGATAAGCACATAAAAATATGCTTCCAGATTCATTTTTTGAAAAATACTGTATAATAGGCTTTTAGGCCAGTTTTTCAGGTTTACGAACTTTTTGGGGCAGTCCCAAAGGTTTTGGCATATTGATTCTTGTTCGCCATGCTAATTTACATCATAAAAATGAATTTCAGAAAATTAGATAAGCACATAAAAACATGCTACCAGATTCATTTTTGAAAAATACTGTATAATAGGCTTTTAGGCCAGTTTTTCAGGTTTACGAACTTTTTGGGGCAGTCCCAAAGGTTTTAGCATATTGATTCTTGTTCGCCATGCTAATTTACATCATAAAAATGAATTTCAGAAAATTAGATAAGCACATAAAAATATGCTACCAGATTCATTTTTTGAAAAATACTGTATAATAGGCTTTTAGGCCAGTTTTTCAGGTTTACGAACTTTTTGGGGCAGTCCCAAAGGTTTTAGCATATTGATTCTTGTTCGCCATGCTAATTTACATCATAAAAATGAATTTCAGAAAATTAGATTAGCACATAAAAATATGCTACCAGATTCATTTTTGAAAAATACTGTATAATATGCTTTTAGGCCAGTTTTTCAGGTTTACGAACTTTTTGGGGCAGTCCCAAAGGTTTTAGCATATTGATTCTTGTTCGCCATGCTAATTTACATCATAAAAATGAATTTCAGAAAATTAGATTAGCACATAAAAATATGCTACCAGATTCATTTTTGAAAAATACTGTATAATATGCTTTTAGGCCAGTTTTTCAGGTTTACGAACTTTTTGGGGCAGTCCCAGAGGTTTTGACATATTGATTCTTGTTCGCCACGCTAATTTACATCATAAAAATGAATTTCAGAAAATTAGATAAGCACATAAAAATATGCTTCCAAATTCATTTTTTGAAAAATACCGTATAATATGCTTTTAGGCCAGTTTTTCAGGTTTACGAACTTTTTGGGGCAGTCCCAAAGGTTTTAGCATATTGATTCTTGTTCGCCATGCTAATTTACATCATAAAAATGAATTTCAGAAAATTAGATTAGCACATAAAAATATGCTACCAGATTCATTTTTGAAAAATACTGTATAATAGGCTTTTAGGCCAGTTTTTCAGGTTTACGAACTTTTTGGGGCAGTCCCAAAGGTTTTGACATATTGATTCTTGTTCGCCACGCTAATTTACATCATAAAAATGAATTTCAGAAAATTAGATTAGCACATAAAAATATGCTACCAGATTCATTTTTGAAAAATACTGTATAATATGCTTTTAGGCCAGTTTTTCAGGTTTACGAACTTTTTGGGGCAGTCCCAGAGGTTTTGACATATTGATTCTTGTTCGCCACGCTAATTTACATCATAAAAATGAATTTCAGAAAATTAGATAAGCACATAAAAATATGCTTCCAAATTCATTTTTTGAAAAATACCGTATAATATGCTTTTAGGCCAGTTTTTCAGGTTTACGAACTTTTTGGGGCAGTCCCAAAGGTTTTAGCATATTGATTCTTGTTCGCCATGCTAATTTACATCATAAAAATGAATTTCAGAAAATTAGATAAGCACATAAAAATATGCTACCAGATTCATTTTTGAAAAATACTGTATAATAGGCTTTTAGGCCAGTTTTTCAGGTTTACGAACTTTTTGGGGCAGTCCCAAAGGTTTTAGCATATTGATTCTTGTTCGCCATGCTAATTTACATCATAAAAATGAATTTCAGAAAATTTGATTAGCACATAAAAATATGCTTCCAGATTCATTTTTGAAAAATACTGTATAATAGGCTTTTAGGCCAGTTTTTCAGGTTTACGAACTTTTTGGGGCAGTCCCAAAGGTTTTGACATATTGATTCTTGTTCGCCACGCTAATTTACATCATAAAAATGAATTTCAGAAAATTAGATAAGCACATAAAAATATGCTTCCAGATTCATTTTTTGAAAAATACTGTATAATAGGCTTTTAGGCCAGTTTTTCAGGTTTACGAACTTTTTGGGGCAGTCCCAAAGGTTTTGACATATTGATTCTTGTTCGCCACGCTAATTTACATCATAAAAATGAATTTCAGAAAATTAGATAAGCACATAAAAATATGCTTCCAAAGTCATTTTTTGAAAAATACTGTATAATAGGCTTTTAGGCCAGTTTTTCAGGTTTACGAACTTTTTGGGGCAGTCCCAAAGGTTTTGGCATATTGATTCTTGTTCGCCATGCTAATTTACATCATAAAAATGAATTTCAGAAAATTAGATAAGCACATAAAAATATGCTTCCAGATTCATTTTTTGAAAAATACCGTATAATATGCTTTTAGGCCAGTTTTTCAGGTTTACGAACTTTTTGGGGCAGTCCCAAAGGTTTTGGCATATTGATTCTTGTTCGCCATGCTAATTTACATCATAAAAATGAATTTCAGAAAATTAGATAAGCACATAAAAATATGCTACCAGATTCATTTTTGAAAAATACTGTATAATAGGCTTTTAGGCCAGTTTTTCAGGTTTACGAACTTTTTGGGGCAGTCCCAAAGGTTTTAGCATATTGATTCTTGTTCGCCATGCTAATTTACATCATAAAAATGAATTTCAGAAAATTAGATAAGCACATAAAAATATGCTACCAGATTCATTTTTGAAAAATACTGTATAATAGGCTTTTAGGCCAGTTTTTCAGGTTTACGAACTTTTTGGGGCAGTCCCAAAGGTTTTAGCATATTGATTCTTGTTCGCCATGCTAATTTACATCATAAAAATGAATTTCAGAAAATTAGATAAGCACATAAAAATATGCTACCAGATTCATTTTTGAAAAATACTGTATAATAGGCTTTTAGGCCAGTTTTTCAGGTTTACGAACTTTTTGGGGCAGTCCCAAAGGTTTTAGCATATTGATTCTTGTTCGCCATGCTAATTTACATCATAAAAATGAATTTCAGAAAATTAGATAAACACATAAAAATATGCTTCCAGATTCATTTTTTGAAAAATACCGTATAATATGCTTTTAGGCCAGTTTTTCAGGTTTACGAACTTTTTGGGGCAGTCCCAAAGGTTTTAGCATATTGATTCTTGTTCGCCATGCTAATTTACATCATAAAAATGAATTTCAGAAAATTAGATAAGCACATAAAAATATGCTACCAGATTCATTTTTGAAAAATACTGTATAATAGGCTTTTAGGCCAGTTTTTCAGGTTTACGAACTTTTTGGGGCAGTCCCAAAGGTTTTAGCATATTGATTCTTGTTCGCCATGCTAATTTACATCATAAAAATGAATTTCAGAAAATTTGATTAGCACATAAAAATATGCTTCCAGATTCATTTTTGAAAAATACTGTATAATAGGCTTTTAGGCCAGTTTTTCAGGTTTACGAACTTTTTGGGGCAGTCCCAAAGGTTTTGACATATTGATTCTTGTTCGCCACGCTAATTTACATCATAAAAATGAATTTCAGAAAATTAGATAAGCACATAAAAATATGCTTCCAGATTCATTTTTTGAAAAATACTGTATAATAGGCTTTTAGGCCAGTTTTTCAGGTTTACGAACTTTTTGGGGCAGTCCCAAAGGTTTTAGCATATTGATTCTTGTTCGCCATGCTAATTTACATCATAAAAATGAATTTCAGAAAATTAGATAAGCACATAAAAATATGCTACCAGATTCATTTTTTGAAAAATACTGTATAATAGGCTTTTAGGCCAGTTTTTCAGGTTTACGAACTTTTTGGGGCAGTCCCAAAGGTTTTGGCATATTGATTCTTGTTCGCCATGCTAATTTACATCATAAAAATGAATTTCAGAAAATTAGATAAGCACATAAAAATATGCTTCCAAATTCATTTTTTGAAAAATACCGTATAATATGCTTTTAGGCCAGTTTTTCAGGTTTACGAACTTTTTGGGGCAGTCCCAAAGGTTTTAGCATATTGATTCTTGTTCGCCATGCTAATTTACATCATAAAAATGAATTTCAGAAAATTAGATTAGCACATAAAAATATGCTACCAGATTCATTTTTGAAAAATACTGTATAATATGCTTTTAGGCCAGTTTTTCAGGTTTACGAACTTTTTGGGGCAGTCCCAAAGGTTTTGACATATTGATTCTTGTTCGCCACGCTAATTTACATCATAAAAATGAATTTCAGAAAATTAGATTAGCACATAAAAATATGCTACCAGATTCATTTTTGAAAAATACTGTATAATATGCTTTTAGGCCAGTTTTTCAGGTTTACGAACTTTTTGGGGCAGTCCCAGAGGTTTTGACATATTGATTCTTGTTCGCCACGCTAATTTACATCATAAAAATGAATTTCAGAAAATTAGATAAGCACATAAAAATATGCTTCCAAATTCATTTTTTGAAAAATACCGTATAATATGCTTTTAGGCCAGTTTTTCAGGTTTACGAACTTTTTGGGGCAGTCCCAAAGGTTTTAGCATATTGATTCTTGTTCGCCATGCTAATTTACATCATAAAAATGAATTTCAGAAAATTTGATTAGCACATAAAAATATGCTTCCAGATTCATTTTTGAAAAATACTGTATAATAGGCTTTTAGGCCAGTTTTTCAGGTTTACGAACTTTTTGGGGCAGTCCCAAAGGTTTTGACATATTGATTCTTGTTCGCCACGCTAATTTACATCATAAAAATGAATTTCAGAAAATTAGATAAGCACATAAAAATATGCTTCCAGATTCATTTTTTGAAAAATACTGTATAATAGGCTTTTAGGCCAGTTTTTCAGGTTTACGAACTTTTTGGGGCAGTCCCAAAGGTTTTGACATATTGATTCTTGTTCGCCACGCTAATTTACATCATAAAAATGAATTTCAGAAAATTAGATTAGCACATAAAAATATGCTACCAGATTCATTTTTGAAAAATACTGTATAATATGCTTTTAGGCCAGTTTTTCAGGTTTACGAACTTTTTGGGGCAGTCCCAGAGGT
Source organism: Panagrolaimus sp. LJ2414 (assembly GCA_024447195.1). Lineage (NCBI taxonomy): Eukaryota > Metazoa > Nematoda > Chromadorea > Rhabditida > Panagrolaimidae > Panagrolaimus > Panagrolaimus sp. LJ2414. The sequence goes on along the minus strand of JAMRXY010000289.1, from coordinate 328,137 downwards.
TTTGACATATTGATTCTTGTTCGCCACGCTAATTTACATCATAAAAATGAATTTCAGAAAATTAGATAAGCACATAAAAATATGCTTCCAAATTCATTTTTTGAAAAATACCGTATAATATGCTTTTAGGCCAGTTTTTCAGGTTTACGAACTTTTTGGGGCAGTCCCAAAGGTTTTAGCATATTGATTCTTGTTCGCCATGCTAATTTACATCATAAAAATGAATTTCAGAAAATTAGATTAGCACATAAAAATATGCTACCAGATTCATTTTTGAAAAATACTGTATAATATGCTTTTAGGCCAGTTTTTCAGGTTTACGAACTTTTTGGGGCAGTCCCAAAGGTTTTGACATATTGATTCTTGTTCGCCACGCTAATTTACATCATAAAAATGAATTTCAGAAAATTAGATTAGCACATAAAAATATGCTACCAGATTCATTTTTGAAAAATACTGTATAATATGCTTTTAGGCCAGTTTTTCAGGTTTACGAACTTTTTGGGGCAGTCCCAGAGGTTTTGACATATTGATTCTTGTTCGCCACGCTAATTTACATCATAAAAATGAATTTCAGAAAATTAGATAAGCACATAAAAATATGCTTCCAAATTCATTTTTTGAAAAATACCGTATAATATGCTTTTAGGCCAGTTTTTCAGGTTTACGAACTTTTTGGGGCAGTCCCAAAGGTTTTAGCATATTGATTCTTGTTCGCCATGCTAATTTACATCATAAAAATGAATTTCAGAAAATTAGATAAGCACATAAAAATATGCTACCAGATTCATTTTTGAAAAATACTGTATAATAGGCTTTTAGGCCAGTTTTTCAGGTTTACGAACTTTTTGGGGCAGTCCCAAAGGTTTTAGCATATTGATTCTTGTTCGCCATGCTAATTTACATCATAAAAATGAATTTCAGAAAATTTGATTAGCACATAAAAATATGCTTCCAGATTCATTTTTGAAAAATACTGTATAATAGGCTTTTAGGCCAGTTTTTCAGGTTTACGAACTTTTTGGGGCAGTCCCAAAGGTTTTGACATATTGATTCTTGTTCGCCACGCTAATTTACATCATAAAAATGAATTTCAGAAAATTAGATAAGCACATAAAAATATGCTACCAGATTCATTTTTTGAAAAATACTGTATAATAGGCTTTTAGGCCAGTTTTTCAGGTTTACGAACTTTTTGGGGCAGTCCCAAAGGTTTTGACATATTGATTCTTGTTCGCCACGCTAATTTACATCATAAAAATGAATTTCAGAAAATTAGATAAGCACATAAAAATATGCTTCCAAATTCATTTTTTGAAAAATACTGTACAATAGGCTTTTAGGCCAGTTTTTCAGGTTTACGAACTTTTTGGGGCAGTCCCAAAGGTTTTGACATATTGATTCTTGTTCGCCATGCTAATTTACATCATAAAAATGAATTTCGGAAAATTAGATAAGCACATAAAAATATGCTTCCAGATTCATTTTTTGAAAAATACTGTATAATAGGCTTTTAGGCCAGTTTTTCAGGTTTACGAACTTTTTGGGGCAGTCCCAAAGGTTTTAGCATATTGATTCTTGTTCGCCATGCTAATTTACATCATAAAAATGAATTTCAGAAAATTTGATTAGCACATAAAAATATGCTTCCAGATTCATTTTTGAAAAATACTGTATAATAGGCTTTTAGGCCAGTTTTTCAGGTTTACGAACTTTTTGGGGCAGTCCCAAAGGTTTTAGCATATTGATTCTTGTTCGCCATGCTAATTTACATCATAAAAATGAATTTCAGAAAATTTGATTAGCACATAAAAATATGCTTCCAGATTCATTTTTGAAAAATACTGTATAATAGGCTTTTAGGCCAGTTTTTCAGGTTTACGAACTTTTTGGGGCAGTCCCAAAGGTTTTGACATATTGATTCTTGTTCGCCACGCTAATTTACATCATAAAAATGAATTTCAGAAAATTAGATAAGCACATAAAAATATGCTTCCAAAGTCATTTTTTGAAAAATACTGTATAATAGGCTTTTAGGCCAGTTTTTCAGGTTTACGAACTTTTTGGGGCAGTCCCAAAGGTTTTGACATATTGATTCTTGTTCGCCACGCTAATTTACATCATAAAAATGAATTTCAGAAAATTAGATAAGCACATAAAAATATGCTTCCAAATTCATTTTTTGAAAAATACTGTACAATAGGCTTTTAGGCCAGTTTTTCAGGTTTACGAACTTTTTGGGGCAGTCCCAAAGGTTTTGGCATATTGATTCTTGTTCGCCATGCTAATTTACATCATAAAAATGAATTTCAGAAAATTAGATAAGCACATAAAAATATGCTTCCAGATTCATTTTTTGAAAAATACTGTATAATAGGCTTTTAGGCCAGTTTTTCAGGTTTACGAACTTTTTGGGGCAGTCCCAAAGGTTTTGACATATTGATTCTTGTTCGCCACGCTAATTTACATCATAAAAATGAATTTCAGAAAATTAGATAAGCACATAAAAATATGCTTCCAGATTCATTTTTTGAAAAATACTGTATAATAGGCTTTTAGGCCAGTTTTTCAGGTTTACGAACTTTTTGGGGCAGTCCCAAAGGTTTTGACATATTGATTCTTGTTCGCCACGCTAATTTACATCATAAAAATGAATTTCAGAAAATTAGATAAGCACATAAAAATATGCTTCCAAAGTCATTTTTTGAAAAATACTGTATAATAGGCTTTTAGGCCAGTTTTTCAGGTTTACGAACTTTTTGGGGCAGTCCCAAAGGTTTTGACATATTGATTCTTGTTCGCCACGCTAATTTACATCATAAAAATGAATTTCAGAAAATTAGATTAGCACATAAAAATATGCTTCCAAAGTCATTTTTTGAAAAATACTGTATAATAGGCTTTTAGGCCAGTTTTTCAGGTTTACGAACTTTTTGGGGCAGTCCCAAAGGTTTTGACATATTGATTCTTGTTCGCCACGCTAATTTACATCATAAAAATGAATTTCAGAAAATTAGATTAGCACATAAAAATATGCTTCCAGATTCATTTTTTGAAAAATACTGTATAATAGGCTTTTAGGCCAGTTTTTCAGGTTTACGAACTTTTTGGGGCAGTCCCAAAGGTTTTGACATATTGATTCTTGTTCGCCACGCTAATTTACATCATAAAAATGAATTTCAGAAAATTAGATAAGCACATAAAAATATGCTTCCAGATTCATTTTTTGAAAAATACTGTATAATAGGCTTTTAGGCCAGTTTTTCAGGTTTACGAACTTTTTGGGGCAGTCCCAAAGGTTTTGACATATTGATTCTTGTTCGCCACGCTAATTTACATCATAATAATGAATTTCAGAAAATTAGATAAGCACATAAAAATATGCTTCCAGATTCATTTTTGAAAAATACTGTATAATAGGCTTTTAGGCCAGTTTTTCAGGTTTACGAACTTTTTGGGGCAGTCCCAGAGGTTTTGACATATTGATTCTTGTTCGCCACGCTAATTTACATCATAAAAATGAATTTCAGAAAATTAGATAAGCACATAAAAATATGCTTCCAGATTCATTTTTTGAAAAATACTGTATAATAGGCTTTTAGGCCAGTTTTTCAGGTTTACGAACTTTTTGGGGCAGTCCCAAAGGTTTTGACATATTGATTCTTGTTCGCCACGCTAATTTACATCATAATAATGAATTTCAGAAAATTAGATAAGCACATAAAAATATGCTTCCAAATTCATTTTTTGAAAAATACTGTATAATAGGCTTTTAGGCCAGTTTTTCAGGTTTACGAACTTTTTGGGGCAGTCCCAAAGGTTTTGACATATTGATTCTTGTTCGCCACGCTAATTTACATCATAAAAATGAATTTCAGAAAATTAGATTAGCACATAAAAATATGCTTCCAGATTCATTTTTTGAAAAATACTGTATAATAGGCTTTTAGGCCAGTTTTTCAGGTTTACGAACTTTTTGGGGCAGTCCCAGAGGTTTTGACATATTGATTCTTGTTCGCCACGCTAATTTACATCATAAAAATGAATTTCAGAAAATTAGATAAGCACATAAAAATATGCTTCCAGATTCATTTTTTGAAAAATACTGTATAATAGGCTTTTAGGCCAGTTTTTCAGGTTTACGAACTTTTTGGGGCAGTCCCAAAGGTTTTAGCATACTGATTCTTGTTCAGCATGGTTTTTTACATCATAAAAATGAATTTCAGAAAATTAGATAAGCACATAAAAACATGCTACCAGATTCATTTTTGAAAAATACTGTATAATATGCTTTTAGGCCAGTTTTTCAGGTTTACGAACTTTTTGGGGCAGTCCCAGAGGTTTTGACATATTGATTCTTGTTCGCCACGCTAATTTACATCATAAAAATGAATTTCAGAAAATTAGATAAGCACATAAAAATATGCTTCCAGATTCATTTTTTGAAAAATACTGTATAATAGGCTTTTAGGCCAGTTTTTCAGGTTTACGAACTTTTTGGGGCAGTCCCAAAGGTTTTGACATATTGATTCTTGTTCGCCACGCTAATTTACATCATAAAAATGAATTTCAGAAAATTAGATAAGCACATAAAAATATGCTTCCAGATTCATTTTTTGAAAAATACTGTATAATAGGCTTTTAGGCCAGTTTTTCAGGTTTACGAACTTTTTGGGGCAGTCCCAAAGGTTTTGACATATTGATTCTTGTTCGCCACGCTAATTTACATCATAAAAATGAATTTCAGAAAATTAGATTAGCACATAAAAATATGCTTCCAGATTCATTTTTTGAAAAATACTGTATAATAGGCTTTTAGGCCAGTTTTTCAGGTTTACGAACTTTTTGGGGCAGTCCCAAAGGTTTTAGCATACTGATTCTTGTTCAGCATGGTTTTTTACATCATAAAAATGAATTTCAGAAAATTAGATAAGCACATAAAAACATGCTACCAGATTCATTTTTGAAAAATACTGTATAATATGCTTTTAGGCCAGTTTTTCAGGTTTACGAACTTTTTGGGGCAGTCCCAGAGGTTTTGACATATTGATTCTTGTTCGCCACGCTAATTTACATCATAAAAATGAATTTCAGAAAATTAGATAAGCACATAAAAATATGCTTCCAGATTCATTTTTTGAAAAATACTGTATAATAGGCTTTTAGGCCAGTTTTTCAGGTTTACGAACTTTTTGGGGCAGTCCCAAAGGTTTTGACATATTGATTCTTGTTCGCCACGCTAATTTACATCATAAAAATGAATTTCAGAAAATTAGATTAGCACATAAAAATATGCTTCCAGATTCATTTTTTGAAAAATACTGTATAATAGGCTTTTAGGCCAGTTTTTCAGGTTTACGAACTTTTTGGGGCAGTCCCAAAGGTTTTGGCATATTGATTCTTGTTCGCCATGCTAATTTACATCATAAAAATGAATTTCAGAAAATTAGATTAGCACATAAAAATATGCTACCAGATTCATTTTTGAAAAATACTGTATAATATGCTTTTAGGCCAGTTTTTCAGGTTTACGAACTTTTTGGGGCAGTCCCAGAGGTTTTGACATATTGATTCTTGTTCGCCACGCTAATTTACATCATAAAAATGAATTTCAGAAAATTAGATTAGCACATAAAAATATGCTACCAGATTCATTTTTGAAAAATACTGTATAATATGCTTTTAGGCCAGTTTTTCAGGTTTACGAACTTTTTGGGGCAGTCCCAAAGGTTTTGACATATTGATTCTTGTTCGCCACGCTAATTTACATCATAAAAATGAATTTCAGAAAATTAGATTAGCACATAAAAATATGCTACCAGATTCATTTTTGAAAAATACTGTATAATATGCTTTTAGGCCAGTTTTTCAGGTTTACGAACTTTTTGGGGCAGTCCCAAAGGTTTTGACATATTGATTCTTGTTCGCCACGCTAATTTACATCATAAAAATGAATTTCAGAAAATTAGATTAGCACATAAAAATATGCTACCAGATTCATTTTTGAAAAATACTGTATAATATGCTTTTAGGCCAGTTTTTCAGGTTTACGAACTTTTTGGGGCAGTCCCAAAGGTTTTGACATATTGATTCTTGTTCGCCACGCTAATTTACATCATAAAAATGAATTTCAGAAAATTAGATTAGCACATAAAAATATGCTACCAGATTCATTTTTGAAAAATACTGTATAATATGCTTTTAGGCCAGTTTTTCAGGTTTACGAACTTTTTGGGGCAGTCCCAAAGGTTTTAGCATATTGATTCTTGTTCGCCATGATAACTTACATCACAAAAATGAATTTCAGAAAATTAGATTAGCACATAAAAACATGCTACCAGATTGTATAATAGGCTTTTAGGCCAGTTTTTCAGGTTTACGAACTTTTTGGGGCAGTCCCAAGGGCAGGTTTACGAACTTTTTGGGCTTTTTCAAATAAAATTATTATAAAATTTTTGAAAAAAAACGAGAGGTTAGAGACTACTTATTTTATCATCCTATTTGATTTTTAACATTAAAAAGTAAGACCTTTTTGTTTCGAAAGAAATGTTGTTTTACATTGTTCATTTATTTTAGTTTTAAAAATTCACTGAAAATTTTTTTTATTACAGCTGAGCGCAGATGTTTGGAAACACTGCTTTAAAGTTTAGCTATTTTTTTAACTGAACAACGCAGAAATATGAATGATGAGACAGTTAGTGGATTAATGTTGGGCGGTTTTTATTGAATATGGACAATTTCGTTTCGCTATATTTAAAAGAAAAAAAAAGACAAAATTGTTTTTTGATTTAAAAATTTGTTTTTGTTTGTTGTAAAAAATAAACTCTGATTTAAACAAGGGCTTTTTTAGATCATACGATATATGTGCACCAAAAAATATGCAATAAATTTGATTTTGTCTTAATGTAAAAAATGCAGAAAGCAGATTAAGTAAAAAACTGATATTTTGATTAAAAATAGTTAATCAACCTTGTCAAACGTCGCGACCGACGAAAAATTGCTTCATATCGACAAACTAATACAAAAAGCCCGGAGCCCGGCCCGTTGCCATGCTTATTCCCACCCTGCTGATGTACCATTTCATTTTTTGGTTCGATAAAGGTTTTTACAAAACGACAAAAAAGCAAAGAAATTTATTTACAATTGTATTATTGCAACGATTGAAAATTTGAAAAAATAATCCAATTTTTACACGTTACAAAAAAAGGAAAAACCCATGAATTTTAAAAACAAAAAATTATTAAGTATTAATTGGACCACGTAAAAGTGGATCTCCAGAAATTGTTGGAATTACAAGATCATCCATATTTGGAAGGACAATATGTTTTGCAAGAATTAACTTAACATTTGATTCCATGAAATCACTAAGCTTTGAAATATCAATTGTTCGATCACCAATTTGTGGAACAGTTTTAATCTTCATTTCAGGAGGATATCGAAAACCATACCTAAAAAATAACAACAAGTTTAATAAGGTATACGGTAACAGGCACTTTGATCTTTTACCGCCATCGGTAAAAGATCATAGACATGCTCCAACAAAATAAAATGCAGCTGACGTCCTCAGATTACGGTAGCTTATGATATTTCAGCATAAATTACTGTACTATAAGTAATTCTAACTTACCAAATCCGATCAGAAGGTGGTGCAGGAATATTTACAGCTAGGGTGCCATGAACATATGTAACATCCACATTGATGGTAATAGCTTTAGCAGAAATTTTGTCAATTGTTTTTCGAATTTTTTTTATTTCTGTAACCTTTTTAGCAAATTTTGAATGAACAAATCGATCTGCAATTCCCAAAAGTTTTCGAGCAGTCTTTTTTCCAGTTTTCTTTTTTGATCGAACTTCAATCTTGTTTCCAAAATCTTCATCAGGAGATAACTCAGGACTTAAAGGGACATCTTCATCATAATAACAATTTGGAGTATTTCGCATTGATAACATTCGACCAGCATGAAGGCCATCAGTAGATGGGGCCATCAAAGTTGGATCTGGATTAGTTTGAATTTTCATTAAATCACAATGTGTTTCCATTGTCATTTTCATGGATCCTTCATAAAGAATTTCAACATCCAACCAAATTCCCCTGAAAATGATTCGATGTTTATTTTATGTCAAATTTTTTTGGATAATAACCATTCATCAACAGACGGTGAAAAGATTTTTGTAACCTTTGGTACAGCAGTTCCCATATCAATATTTGTAAGAACAAGTTCATCCATGAAATGGGGTAACTAAAAATTTGAAAGGATTAATAAATGATATGCCTTCGTCGAGGAATTAATCAGTGCAGTTCATCGAAGTTCCAAATTTGTAACTGAAAGGGCGATTCCGACACCGCAGTAAATTTCATATTCATGGATTTTCTGACAGTCCGCCAATTGCAATTTCAACGAATACACTTTCGACAAACAACAATTCGCCAAATACCTTTTCATCAAAAGCATTTTTGCAGAATCGCGACATTTCGCAAAATAACAGTAATCTATTTTTTTTAAATTTAGGGTAAATTTTTTGAAATTAATTGTTTCAAATCTTTTTTCTCCAGTTACAAAAATTTTAAACTGAAGATTTTAACACCTAAGCAAAATTGTGTTAGGCGAAATTGCATTTGGCGTACAAAGGGCTGCAACTTCAGAATCAAAATCAGAATCACAAATAAATCAAAGAAACAACGCCAATTTTAACCCATAAAACACTTACATGAAGTGTTGCAATTTTTGTTTGAGCCTTTTTTCGAATCAAATCAATCCAACCATCATCTCTTGCGAGGTCATAAAAAATTCGAGTTGTAAGTAAATTTGCAACAACCACAAAATCAGATGTTGCAAAATGAGCAGGTTGATTCCAAATTTGTTTTCCTAAATCCATCAAGACAAGATTTTCTGATGGACGAATAATAGAATTCCAAAGAAATGATCCACTTGCTTCTGAACGATTATCATTTACGCTGGTTAAAATATTATTTAATAATCGATTAAATTCCATTTCTTTAATTAAATATAAATAATATTCTCGATTAAATGAAGCCGGTAAATTTGGTTTTGTTCCTGGTGCAAAAAGACGATCCACAGAAACCATTGATTTTGTTGAATATTTTGCGCAAGCTTTTCGCAAAACATGAAACCTGTAAAAATAAAAATTTGAATAAATTGTTACAAGAGGCGGCCTCTTTAATGTTTTTATTGAGTTGCCCTGATCTCTGAATTTTATCTTGAAATGAAAAAGAACAAAAAAGAACGCAAAAGAACAATATTTTTGTTCCAAGATAAAATTTAGGCATCAAAGCAGTTCAAGAAACATCAAAGAACTCGCCTCTTTGAACGTATTATTTATTAAAAATTACCATCGTTCCTTTTCTCGAGCCGTTCGAGCAAATAAATAAATATTCCGAGATGCAGGAGAATTTGGACCAGGGAAACTTCGCTGCAATCGATCCAACGGTGAACTAACCAAATTTCCAGCTGATAATGAACGACGTAAACCAATCATTTTTTCTAAAAAATTATCAAAAAAAATTATTTAAATAATTTCAGAAAATTTAAATTATATTTTCTGAAGTTCAACTTTAAGAATTTGGAAAGGTTTGATACATTTGTTTAGTACTTGTTTCGTGCAAGCTATGAACCCTTAATTTGCCACAGCAACTCAAAATAAAATGAGCAAAACTTTTTTTGTTGTTTTACTTTTTTGAAATTCAGGCAAATCAGAGGAAGAGATAAGTAAAATTACAGTATGATTTTCTGGTCTGGTTTAACCACTGTAATAATTTTACAAAAATCTATGACAAAAAATATTCTATGATACCTGCAAAACTTCCAACCCATCTATGACATTTTTTCTTTGATCGTTGTCGGTTTTAAGGTAAACGTTTAGGTATCAAGTTTAAAAAAAACAGAATTCCGTTTCGCTCATCTCTGATTCAGAGATATGCACCTTGCACGGAATACAAAATAATTGTATCAAACTATCATTCTTTTCAAAAAAATTACCATTTGATGCAATTGAAACATTATCTCCATCCCCATTATTTTCATCACCATAATATCCATCCGAATTATATCCCGTTTCAATGTCACTTGCTTGTCGAGTAAATCGTTGTGCTCGTTTTGGAGCATAATTTAATGAATCTGCTGATTCTGCGGAAGAAATTGAAGATTTTCGAGCTCGTTCCTTTTGCTTTTTAATCATTTTCTTAACTTTATGAACTGGATTATGATGTTTCTTTCGATCACCTTCAAAAACTTCTTGTTGAAGCTTCAAAAATCTTTCTTCATTTCGAGAATGCACTTCACAATCGGGAGAAGATAATTTAATACAAATAGGATATCGTCGACTAAACCATCGATTTCGGGCTAAATCTTGTGGACGTAATTTGACCTAAAATTGATTAAGGTAACTATATTATTAAAATTATCGTATTTTATTTAAACCATTAACTCTTCCTTTGATCTATGCCGCTCTTTGAATAAATTTTTAAAATCAAAATTAATCAAAATTTTGATTTCACAACTTTTAAAACGTTTCTGGACAAGAATACTGTTTAAACGAAAGGGCTCTTTGATGTTTTTTAAAGAGCTTCCGTGATGCCTGAACTTCTTCAAATGAAAACTTCTTACCAATGCATTTGTCAAATCATAAATACTTTCAGAAATTACTACAGGATCTTCATTCAAAAATGTTGGATCATCTGGTAAAGCATGTTTAAGCATATTTTTTTCAGGTCGTTGAATTCGCAACATATTTCCTTCTAGACGAACTTGCACAGGTTGAATTTCATTATAATGAAACGTGCTAATATTATATGGTTCATTAAGAATATTCATCCAACCTAAAACAACAATAATTACAGTAATCCGATTACGGTATTTTAAAAACTGATACCTTTATGAACTTTTTGGAAGCAATCTTCTTTGATACTTTCTTGTCGTAATTCTTCCAAGCGTTGCCTTTTAAATATTCGATCTTCTGCATCTGGAGCAATGGGATCAGAGACATAATAAAACATGAATAAAGTTAAACAAGTATAAACTCCAAAAAGAAAACCAGAAATAAATACTAAAAAATATAAGGGACACTGTAGGTACAGTAATTTGAGGTAAAAAAAACTTACATGGGAAGATGAAATAAGAGATCAACAAAAATGCGAAACCAAAATAACGAGCTTGTGAAAGCGGTAAACGATTATATCGAACAAAAATATCATTCAAAAGTTTCGTCATATCTTTGAGATATGGAGATTGAAGAGATTCACGAGGATTCTGAAATGATAAAGACAACGTTAAAAAATGTTTTAATTTAAGTAAAGAGCACGTTTTAAAATTTGGGAAAAAGAAGGAATAAAAATATGTTAAAGTTTGCTATGATAGAAAAACTTCTTCAACAAAAAAATTAAGAAACTTTTAATTTAAAAAAATCGAACGTGTTTGAACCTCAAAACGTAAACTTGCACCTCTGAATTATTTGAATTTCGAAATCAAACAAAAGAATAGTTTGTTTGGTTCCAAATTTCCATTGTTTTATTTTTAAATTCAACTGCTTTTCAAACTTCCTGATCAGGCAAAAAAGAAAGTTTGAAAAGCAAAAATTTTTGTCACACATGTTTTAATTTTCAAGGAAAAATCTATCAAGTGTAGCTTGATTTCAAAATTGAAATAAATGTGAATCATGTTAGATGATATCCGTGGTTTTTATTGTTTTTCTCAAACTAATTTTCTCTTCTTTTTCTAAAAAAACATAAGAAAAGTGTTTAGAACAATAAAAACCAGATCATCATGTTAATGCCAATTTCGAAATGAAGCATCGAATAAATCTCCTTTAATGATTTTAAATGTCTTACATTTGTTGATGTCAAAGAAAGTGCATCAATTGTTGCGGGATCAGTTGGTGGTGGTGTCAAAGAATATGCGCTTGCAGAGGTTACAACTGAAGCACCTGGGTTTGAAGGTTCCAATGAAAATACTGGTTTTGTTTGAAGTGGTGCCATTATCTCTGATTCAGGTAGAATAATTGCTGGTTCTGCTTGTACAATCTCTGGTACTGTATTTTTAGGTAAAACAGCAGAGGTAATTGTTTCACCAATTTTTTCACCGTCCAAATAAATTTTTGACTGTACAAGGGGATGATGCTTTCTTTGAATGATTTTTTCTTTAATCACAACTAAATGTAGTTGATTAATTAATAGGGTCTTCAATATTTAGAATTTAAACTTACTTCCAAAATCTGTTTGTTGCTGACTTGAAACACTTGGTGTTGTTGATGTTGTTGCTCTCTAAAAATTTAAGAAATAAAAATTTTAAATAAATTATTTCCAACTGTAAAAAAATTCAACGTATCAACTTTGATAATTTTCTTGCTTTTAAATCTGGTCCTTAAAAAAGTATAAGCTTGCTAAATTTCAAACACCAAAAAAGCAAGAGGGCAAGTGATAACAAAATAAATAAAGCAAAAACATCAACATCAACATAATTTTTATGTTCCATTTTTTCACAACTCAAACACCTTTCTCGAAACAAAAATAATAAAAAAAAGTATTATAAAAAAGAGGTTTGGCATTTGAAAACAGGCTTTATGAGGTATAAGGAGGTGTATTGATCCTTTATTTCGAAATTGGCATCGACATTTCTACTGTTACGCCTTGAAACAGTTTTTTCTCTTTTTTTGGTCAAAAAAAAATAATTTTAAGACAAAACAATAGCAATCCAAAATATCATGCTAATGTCAATTTCAAAATAATACATCAAAATGATGGATCTCCCTTGAATTAATTTTTGCTATGTTTCTATCTTAAGTTTTATAAAAAACAAAACCTACAATCTCCCGAATAAATGCTTCATCATCTGCTTCTTCTGCTAAATATGTATCATCAACTTGAATATTTGAGACGTTATCTTCGTCACTCCATTGTTGACTGATACTGTAATTGTTAACATTACATTCTAAATAGTAATTAGTTGTTTTAAACTATATTAATTTTATAAAAAAACAGTGAAAAACATCTTTCAATTTTCTTACTTGTATGTGATAAAGGAGTATAAGGTTGTTCAACTGGATATCCGGGTTCCATTAAATGACAATATTTTAACTTGAAATTTAAGAATATAAAATATCGATTTTTTGGCTAAAAATATTATACAAAAATTGTTATTTAAGTTTTTATGATAATCAAACACGTGTTGTTTGGTTGAACAACAATCAAAAATACACACGTCATTATGAATTCAATTGAACTTTGGTAACAAAAAAGACAGTTTAAAAAGGAACAAAAGGTCTTTTTTTTAAATTTGGAATACCGTAATTCAAAAAAAAACAGAAAACATATTTATTTGAATTTTCGTATTTCTAAAATTAGTTTATAATTTAAAATTCAAAAAATGCGCTTTTTTGGCAAAATGTCACAGAAGATTTTAACACTTCTCTCTAACTTTCTCCCATGCGTTTTCAAAATTTTTTTTGTTGCTTTTTTGAAATTTTTTTTCAAAGTTAAAAATCATAACACACATTTAACACTAAATTTCTCTCAAATATTTATACTTTTTTAATATCAATTGTTTAATATTTAGTGTATAACAATGGATAGAGATCATGATTTGGATAGCTTTGGAGGCAACGATGCTGATGATGAACGTGATGCAGACATGATTGAAGGTTTGTGTTTTACAAATTAACAAAAAATGTTTAATTGATTGATTTTTAGTTACAAATTTTCCACAAGTTCATCAACGTTCTGCAGCAGCTGTAAGTTTATGATTAGTATTTTTTGTATCTTGTAATGTATGCATTTTTTGTTTTAGGAACTTCGAGGATTACCACCTTCAGCAAATCATGCTTCTGGAGACAATGCATCGGATGATGTAGATTATGACAGTGATGAAGAAGAAGGTGAAAGTGATGAAGAAGATGATTATTATGAATATGATGATGAGTATGATTTCGAAGAGGAAGAAGATGAGGAAGAGGATTTTGCAAGAAAAATTAGAGCATTGACTGCAGAAAGAGCTCTTCGTGCTAAACAAGATGCTGAATATCAAGAATCAAAAGCTGTTGATAAAGTCAAACAAGAAGAGCGTGAACGGATTGCTCGGGAAGAACGTGAAGCGGCAGAAGCCCAAAAGCAAGCAGAACAAGAAAAACGAGCTCGACAAGAAAAAATTAAAGCAACTTTACCATCTGAACCTGTTGCAACAGATAAAGATACTATTACAATTCGGGTACGCTTTCCAACTGGTGATCAACAAATTCGAAGATTTCGTATGGATGAATCTGTTAAATGGTTAGTAGCTTACTGTGAATGTCTTGGCTATAATATGGAAACTTATCGACTTTTTACCTCAGATGTTCCTAAAAAAGATGTAAGTTTATACTTATTCTGTTTTCTTTTAATTTATTTCCATATTTATAGGTTGCTACATTGGATAATAATAAAAGTTTTCGTGAACTTAAATGGCCTCCTCGTGAACAAATTACTATTGGTAAGAAGTAAAGAAAAGCATTTATAAAACTGGTGATTAATTGTTAAATCCTCTTTTCTGTGTTTCTTTCTCTTTTTTGTCCTGTATTATTAATGTTTCTGTTTTAATTGTATTATATTAGTGCTAGTGGTTGAGGTTAATATTCCTCCCAAAAATCTTTAATAAATGACTTTGAATTTAAATTTTATATATAAGATTGGATGAATTTTTTAAAAAAAGAAAGGTTTCTGTTTTTGTTGGTTGCGATGAATTGGGTCTATTAAATCAATACTGATAATTACTAATAAAATTACAATTTTTAGAAGATGCTTTTGAAAAAAAAGGAAAAAAAAATTTGGATAATAAAAAAGTTGAAATATTTTACGTTTTAGCCTTAAACGTCTTTTTGAATGGGGATAATAAGACGATTTAAAAATCAACAATGATAGTTACTTACAAAACCCTAAAAATGTGCGTGTGTTGTTTTTTGGCATTTTTAAAAAAGGAAGAGAGGCTTTTGTTAGTGAAAGGCATATTTCATGTATGCGCAAGCAATCTCAAAAAAAATTCAGTGATCCAGTTTGAAAGATTTTGTAACTATTAATATACAAACAAAAACCCCACTAACAAAAAAGGTTCGCGGGTTGAAATAATGAGGACTTTTTACGTATAAAAAAAAATAAAAATAAGATTCTTTAAAATACAAAAATTACAAATTTAAAAAATGAGTAAAAAAAATCTTTTACCACAAAATTTTTTCTTTTCCATCTGTTTTTTTACTAGTACTTCAACAACCTTCACCGAAAGACGCCAATGATTAAACAACACAAATAAATAAATAACCAAAACAAAAACGAAATACATTTTTTTCGTCTTCTTCAACAAAAAAAAACAACAATCATGAAGGACAAACCCATCCCCGAAGCAACAACATCAAAGGAAAGCATTGGGAATTTTTTTTGCTCTTTTCAATTTTTTCAAAGTTGAAATAGACATAAAATGTATGTTTGTGTGTTCCCTCTTGGCTTATTCATGAAAGAAAAAATGCAGAGCTGAAAGAAAAAGGAAAATACAAAAAATGAGAATCAAAAAACTCTTCAAAGACTTTTCCAATTGTTTTTTGTTTTTGTAAGCAAAAAATACAAAAGCAATAAATTGTATTTCTGACTCATCAAAATCCTGTACCCTAAAACAACATATCTCTTCGAATTTTAGCGAATTTAAGGCCGCGCGGCCTATAAGCCTCAAATTTTTATTTAAAAAAACAAAAAGGGCCAGCATTAACAAAAAAATTTGCATATCTTTTATGACTATGGATAGGGGATGTGCGGTAAATTGATTTATCTTGTTAGTATACGCTACAGTATGGAATTTCACAATGGTATACGGTATGGTAAACGGTGTAGAAAAAAGTACGGTATTACAGGGTTACGGTAAAGGTAAAATACACATTCTGGCTTTGCATCTGTCACGTAAGAATATTGCAAGAAAAAAGATACCTTAATTTTAAACTTCTTTATTGCAATTTTTCGAAGCTTTATTTTTTTATTCAAGGCGATTTTCATATTTTCCAAAAATGGTATTCTAATTTATTAAAAAACCTTTTCAAAAACATTAATACTTGACACTTCCAAAAATGGCAAAAAACACTTTCAACGCATACTTTTAATTATGCATAAATTCATCAAGTCGTTTTAATTGTTTTCCATCTTCCCCAAAATTAGTTGGAGATAACCATTTTGAAATTCCTTCATCAATTTTCGGCCATTCTTTGTCGGTAATTGAAAACAATGAAACATCATAATTTCGACCTTTGATTACAACATCTTGTTTCACAAGGCCTTCAAAAGTAAATCCATATCGATAAGCGGCAACCTTTGATCTTTCATTAAAAATATCACATCTCCACATACATCGACGATACCCAAGATCAAAGAGCGTCTGAAATATGCAAATTGGGGGTTTAAAAATCTACACTTAAGGATTGATCTGATTATGTCAAATTCTTTCCTTTGATCTTTGACCTTCAGTTTTTTGGTTAACTTCCTTCTGATTTCAGATCTGGGCAACCCCTTAGGCAAAAATCCTCTTACTTTCATCATAAGATAAACAGCTTCAGTTCCCATTGCAGTTCGTCGAAGGACATCAGAATAGTTGATACTTCCAATTTCTGCAACACCATTTTCAGGATCAATTCTTAAAAAAGCCGATGTGCCAACAGGCTTGTTTGTTTCATTACAAACAATTGCAACACTGACTCGATTTACAACTTTATTCATTTCATCAAACCATTGCTTAAATCCGTCAACCGAGGATGGACGAGTCGCAAAGAGATATGTCCAATCTCGGTCATCGGCAGATTGATGATAAATTTTGTGAAGATCCTCGGCATGCCGATGTTCAAGAGGTTCAAGCCGACAAAGGCGACCTTTTAAAAGGCCATCCTTGGGGGATGCCTTTGGGGAAGACCAATTTGGAAGTGGATAACTCCGTTGGATACCGTTTTCAGCAGCGTCAGCTCGGATATTTAAAACATTTAATCGCTCCATAAATTCTTCTTTGTGAGCTTGAAATTTCGTCATTTCAAGAGATAACAACGTTTCATCCAATGATTTATCCACACTTTTCCATTCTTTATCAGTAATTCCAAATAGAACATCATCAACATTATGATTCTGACGAACTCTTGCACATCTTAAAACACATTCATGACCAAGTCCAAGTTTTAGGGCCATATCAACGGAATATTCATCATGAGCATTACAACGCCATTCACATCGGCGATAACCAGATGAAAAAGCGCGCTAAAATAGTTTTGTTTATCAATATGCAAATTTGCTTGCGGTGATGCCCAAAAACAAGATTAGATTAACTTGTGGGATTAAATTTTTTATTGTCGGATATTTCGTCGAAAGGACATTTCCCTAAACTTTAGGGTCTAAAGGATGTTTTGTTAAAAAGATAGTAAATCTCTAATATTTTGTATTAAAAATACAGTATTTTAATGTCATTTTTAAATACCCTCTAGTTTTTAAAAACTTATTAGTTTACCTCAAGTAAAAGAATGCCAGCTTCTTGAGCGATTTTAGAATCATCAAATGAACAAATAATATTAATTCCAGTGTTACCATTTACAGGAACAATACTTCGAAATTCTGCCACACCTTTAACAGATTCATCCGAAATTATTGCAAATACAATTCGCGATTGAAATTCTTGATCGGAAGATTTTTTGAAAAGAAATTGACTGATTTCATCTTCATTCTTTTCAGAAGAAGGAAGACCATGAAAATGTCTCCAATATTGTGATGTTTTTGATTGATCATTTAAGATTTTAGTCAAATCATTTTTGTGCCGTTCTTCAATCAATTCCAACCGGCATTGCTTTCCATAAATGGGTTCTGAACTTGGAGGGGGCTTTGTTGACCAATTTGGCACAGCTTCACCAAGTGCTTGGCCGAAACTATTTCGCTAAAATTTGGAAATGTTAAAATAAATACCTTTAATTATTATGCAAATTTTTTGTGGAGGTAAACAAAAATTGGATAAAATTAACTTTTGGGGTGAAATTTTTGAATTCCTGATGTTTCGCAGAATCAGACGTTTCGCCGAAACACATTTCAACAAAAAAGGATATTTAGGCAAAAAATAAATTTATAACTTTGTTAACTTACTTGTGGAATATTTTTTGGATCAACAATCAGTCGTTTATCGAATTTTTTGTTTGATTGTTGCATGTTTGCAGCAGCTTTAAAAAATGAATTCAAATATCTTGTACTTTTTGGAAAAAAGTTAACAAATCTTAAACTATTAAGAAACATTGAGTTAAATTAAAGACACATATATTTTGGAACGTTAAAAAAAGTTTAAAAAAGTCAATCTAAGATAAAAAGAAAGACATTTAACACATTTTAAAATGCATTTTTGCACGTATTTCAGATTTTTCTGCTAAAAAATAAACAAATGCGTTGATCTAAAAAGAGAAAAGAAAGTGAAACAAAAAGAAAAATGGGTAATAAAAAAGATCAATTTTATGTCTTGTTTCATTCAAGTCTATAGTTTAAAATATCTCTTTCATTGTGAACCAAGCTTTATATTTTGTGATAAGAAAATACATTTTTTGTAGTGTTGCTGCTGCATCCTTTTCAATGAATTGATTAAAAAACAAATGTTTGCAAAGTTTTTGATTTTAGAATAATTCCTTGTTGGCAATGAAAGTATAAATGTTTTTGACTTTTTTTGTTGTAAGAGATTGCACAAAATCGTACGCCTTTAAAAATCTAATTTTTAAAATCCCTTTTAATTCCATCACATTTACGTCTTTGATCTATGCCGCTTTTAAAGGGATCAACAAAACTGGAAACACATCTTCTTTGCCCTATATCAGCCATGGTTAGATATACAATGTTAATGTTCCATTATCTATTAAAACATATAAAAATGATGCAACAAAAAAGACGTATTCAAATTCACTCACTTTTGGGGGTAATGTTTGATTTTATTATGTAATTTTTTCCCCAAGTGTTAAAAAACTGTAGCTTTCATTATTATGCCAATCATGAATAAATTAAAATTTGTCAGTAAAATAAAAATTTAAAGCAAGTATTCCGAAAGCTGCACAAAAACAAATAACAATTGATGAAAAAATGAAAAATACTGTAAAGTTTAGACGAAAACTGTTTCGTCAAATATATTACATGTTAATTTTATACGAAAAACCAGAAATTTCCGTCATTCCCCAAATTACATATTTTATATTTTATATTAAATAAATTTACAAGTTCTTCAAAAGAATCGTAAATTGTAGCATATCTTTATTTATTTATATAATTTTAACGACCAAGATAATAAATTTAACGTTCTAAACGCATTTTAAAATTTGTCACGAAAATAAAGAATTTATTGCATCCACCCTCAAGGCATCATTTCAGAGGTTTTATTGGATTTACAGTAATTGAATTTCTTAAAAGCGTATATAAAAAAGAGATTTGAATTTTTAAGTGCTGTTTTTTATTTTGTTTTTTTTTGTTGTTCAAAAAGTAAGATGTTGTAATTTTTTTGTTTATTTGGTTTTAACAAAACTATATGAAATTAAATATTACTAAAATTTTCACCTGCAAATTATCAATTATTTTTTTGCACCAAAAAATTTTTCTTTACAAAAACACATATTTTTTCAGCTTTGCAAAAAAAGTCGGCTGTCAAGATTTTTTCAAATTCATTTTTAATCTCGATGGTCAATGTTGCTATTGCATTTTTTATGCATTGCTAATACTTACTGCTTGACTACTACCACTTGTGACTTGTATTGAAAAATTAAATTTTTTAAGCCAATGCTTTTTTCTCGAAATTGATAGATTTTTTTCTATTTTTTTACAAAGACAAAAAAACACTTTTAAAAAATAGAAAAAAACTGAATCGAAATTAAAGTAGGAAGAAAAAGAAGTAATTGAAAAGTGCAAAATTACAATTACATGTGACGAAAAAATAATTTATTTTTGGGGAATTTCATTTATATAATTTGCTTTTCCGTTTCAATGAGCGTCTATTATGTGAAATAAGCAGATGACTTTTTTAAATTTTGTAATGCCTTTAGTAATATTTAACTCAAAATTTCGTTTGTTGATTCGTGGAACGATTTGAAAAAGTTTTAGAAATTTCCTCATCTTTTGAGGGAAAATGTTTGCATTAGTAGGTTATGATTACTGTAACTTCTGAAGTCTATTTCATTAGCTACCAGTTATTTATATAATATAAAATAGCTAAATTTACATTATAAAATGTTAATTATAATTAAATAAAAGTTTAAATAGTCTAAAACACAAGTATTCAGACTTTTTCAAGTATGAAAATAGTTAGACTTCAAAATTTGAGAAATTCACAACATTATTTCTAATTCCAATTTTTCTGCTGATAACTTCAAAATATTTATTATGAAAATGCTAATATTTTGTGACTTTTATGTGTACTGTATCTTTGTAAAGTACAAAGTTAAATATCATACTTTTTTTGAAAAAAAACATATGTATAATTATGGCAGACGCAGAAACCTTTCAAAATTTCTTAACTGTCTTTTTTCAAAAGGTTGCTACTCTTTTTTGACAGGTGATTTTTTTACAAGGTTTTTTTTTCAAAAAGTTTCCTCATCTCAATTTTTGCATTCGTAAGTTCATTGAAATTAAAGATTCACATTTTCTACAGTACTACTTATTAGAAAAACAACCTGGCCTTTTTTGTGACTTTAATGAGTTTTTTTGATTGCTTTTTTGAAAAAACCTGCCTCCTTTAGATCTTCAGGGTGAATAGAAAATATTTAAAACTTTCTAAAAAATCTTTGACAAATGCCACTTTTTCTTGTTTTGCTTGAACGGTTTTGAGAAAAAAAGTGCAAATTAGATTGCTCAAAAAACTTTGACCTTGTAGTTTAAAATTATAGTAAAGCAGCCTGCAAATTCTTGTTTTTCTTTTTTTGTAACTTCAAATTATAGACTTTTCGGAGTTGATATCTTTAAGGTTTACTCTGTAATTGATAATTTTCCAAATTTTACCTTTGCTACAACAACAACAAAAATCAGCATTTAAATGTGTATTTAATGATTTTAAATTGATAGCTTTAATAATTAATTGTACAGTAGCAAAGTACAAAAATGTTGTAAAAATTCATGTAAAAATCTTTGATGAATTCTATAATTCAATTATTAATTAATTTCCTTTTAAAATGCATGACACTGGAAAAAGGTGTCAATATTTGTCCCAGGACGTTAAATCAGTCCGGGGTAGGTTGCATGAGACGAAATCGATTTTTTGGTCATTGCGTCTTTAAAAGGACGAATTTGTCTTAAACGAACAATTTCGTCTCATAGAATCCGATTTTTTATTTATCCCGAGACAAAAAAGTATACTTCTTTTCAACAGATTGAATCTTAAGATATTTTAAAACACTTTTTCAGCTTCAAAGGTTTGTAGTTTACCGTACCATAAAATTTGTTGTTTTTAATATATTTTTTGTTTATTTTGCCTAAAAAATTGTTTGTTTTTTTGATACTTTAAATTTTTAAATTTAAATTTTAAAAAAAACACTGTCTGTTTGTTTGTTTTTTTGGAGTTAAACGTTAAACTAATTAATTCCCTTTTTTAAAATGTCTAAATTTGGTACTCTAACTTCATTTTCTATTTTTAAAAGGTTGTTTCTGATAACGACCATGTTCTTGATGTTTGTCAACAATGTTCGTAATAGGCTTCAGGTGCCAGTGATTCCTTACAAACTTTAATCCGTTTTACTCCCCTTTTCTGAAAGCAGATTCTCCAGTTCCTTATTTCTGAACTTAAAAAACGTGCCAAAACCAAAAATGTCTGTTTTTCTTCACCTCCAAAAAAGGAAAAGCATGGTATCACATTTCAAACTTGTTATTCTCTTTCATCACTTTTAAACCTTTAAATCCCTTCTTTTTTTCTGTCTCATATTTTAAAAAAACTTTTTTGGAATGTTTTCTTCGTTTTCTTTCACACATTACTCAGAAATGTGTAAAAAAATTATTTGTTCATTTTTGTGGAAAAATAATATTTTGTAGGATGTCAGCATTTTTTAAAAAATTATTAGCTTCAATGAACTCAATTCCAAAAGTAATAGATCAAAGTTTGATAAAAAAAAAGTATACATTTTTTAATTTCAATTTTGATATTCGTAAGATTTTATAGTCGAAGAATATATGAAAACTTTGAATAAATTTTTTAAATTTTAATTAAAAGAGGTTTTTTATTTGAAAATTTCAAATTCACGCAGAAAAGAGGTAGAGCTCTTTTAAAGAAGGCGGACGCGTCCGCGGACGGTCTGATTTATTTCTCTAATGTTTTTTTCGTTGAATTTTCCTGACGATTAGGCAAAAGAACAATAGAAAAAGACCACGATCGTCAAGAAAATTCAACGAAAAAAACATGAGAGAAATACAAAAAGTATCAAGCCGTCCGCCTCCTTTAACAAAGCTTTTTCCAAGTCATCGAATTCGAGGGGGTTAAATTTTTGTAAATTACTTTTTTACAAATTTTACTATTTATAAGCTTGATTGCTAACAAATTAACAATGCATGTGTAAAAACTCGTGATTAATATCTTTTTTCATTTTATTTTAAATCTATTTTCGAGTCAATTTTGCGTCAAATATTATATCATTTAAAAAAAAAAGTAATTTGAAATTTTGATAAAAAAAAAGTAATAAATGATTACTTTTTTAACCTTTTAAAAATGTTTGACTTGCCTACAGTTATAAATAATAAAGTACTTTGTTTAAAAACTGAAACTTGTTCTTCAGCAATTATATATTTTGTTAAAATAGAAACTTTGATATTTAAATTTATTTAAATTTTGCTTTTATTGGGCATGGCAGGTGCCTCAATGATACCCAGCCCGGCGAACTGGGTCTGCCTTGCTTCACTTTTATGGACCTGGGCAAGTCAAGCTGGTCGGATTTCAAAAAAGTTGGTCCGGCTGCCATGTCATGATATTCCAAAGATGTCATACCTATCGTCACTTTTATTTTACTTCCTTCTATTTTTTCTTTATCACTCAGTCAATTATCAGAATTAATATCATTTTTGTTTCTAGTCATGCCGTCTTAAAAGATAATTCTTTCCAATTATAGTCATATACATACTATATTGAAACAATGAAGATCTTCTTCTTCTTTGACGGAAAAAAGGGATTAATCCCGTTATACTTTTTGCCCGCCATTTATACATTCTTATTTTGATGTCACCCTCCCCTCCTTCCTCTTCGACCCATGAAATTCCATAACTTTTTTTTATTCATCTTTTGAAACAGCTTTGTTCATTTTTCTAAAGAAAGAAGAAAAGCTTATTTTTATCCTTCCTTTTTAATAGCCGGATCCTCCTCTACTTCTTTATTACTTCTGCTTCTTCTTCATTTTTTTTAAAACGCTCATTTATTTTTATGCCATTTTTATGAAACTTTTGTTGTGTTTTGTTTCAAATTCTTCTTCTTTTTCATTCATTTTTTACCCCAGTTTCCCCAAAAGAAAGCACCCAGAAAAAAAGTAAAGTAAAAAAATTTGAAACAACAAAAAAAGCTGCTACCAATTTTTAAAAAAGAAAAACTCCGCCTTTATTAATCTTTGCTTTGTTACCAATTCTTTTTTCTCCTTTTTTTCAGAGATATTGAAGCTGTATTCCTTTTTGTTGTAGATATTTTGTGTTTCCCTTGGTCTTTTGGAGTGGTCTGGTAATTAATTAAAATTTAATATTTAACAAACAAATATTTTTAAAATTTTAAAATCTTTTTAAATTGTGTGATTTTTTGACTGTTGTTTAAATTAAAATTTTGAACGCGTTTTTAAACTTTAAAGTAATATTAGCTTAAATACCAAATTTGGATTTTTAGATTTTATTTAAATCATAATTTTAATCTAAAAATGCTTGATAAATGGGAAACGATTGCATATTCACTCGGGATTGTTGTATGCTTCTCGAATTTCGTCGTTTCTACTTTAGCTGTAATTGTACAATTTCGTGAAAGAAATCGCTTTCATCTTAATTATATGTAAGTTTTAGCTTTCTTTGAATCTTTAAATACTACTGTAGTAAGATGCTGCTTCAAGAGAAGATGTTGTTTATTTATGTAAAATGACGTAAAAAATACAGTAATTAAGATTGTTTATATAGTTTTTGTTTACATTTATGATATTTAATCATGTAACTTAAGTTTTTTCGTACCAGTTTTTACAAGCCCTGAGGCAACTTACACAATACGTACAGTAGCCACAAAGTAGTTACATATAGATATATTTTGCTAACCTCACGTACACTTAATAATAGTAACAACAATAACAATAGCATAATTAAACACAACTTCCGTTTCCTCTCCTTCCATCAATTAAAGGATATTTGTCTTTTTTAAATAACTTTGATTGCTCATCAAAAAATCTTTGCTTCCAAAGTTCTAAAACATGTTCTATTTTTAGGAAATTATGTTTTCCAATTTTCAGGATTATTTTTTTTCTATTTTGATTTTTCAATGCTCTGAGTTTTCATTCCAAAAATTAATTATTATATTTTTCTCATGCCACCCTTAAGGACCCTTTAAAAAAGTACATATATATTTACTTTTATGTCGTCACCGAAAACAAAAGTTCAATCCAAATTAAACTTTAAAAAATCATTAAGGCCATTAGACAACAACACAAAAAAACAATAATAAATTAAAATTAAAAATGTTTTTAATTTAAAATTTTCTGGGAAAAAATGTAAAACACAAATATGATATGCATCTTTGCTTTAAATGTTACAGGAAAATATATATAAGTTCCCACGATTTATTACTTTTTTTGAATTTAAAATTTTGATATCCTAACCATTGGAGATATAAATTTTGATCAGATCGTGAGAAGAACTTAAAAAAACTGCAAAAAAGTTGGATAACCACCAGAAAGTTTTAATCAATAAAAAAACAAAATTTGAATGTGTCATGCTTTGTTTTAGGGGTTTGATTCAATTATGCAAATAAGATTAGGCTTCCAGTAAGAAATAAATAATGTAATTTGTTGCTTTTTTGGTTCTCTTTGTAACAGTTTATGACTTTCAGCGAAAAAATCGTAAAATTTCACACTTTTAGTTTTTTAAATTAAAATAGTAGTTAAAATCGACCTCTCATTTGATGCATTACATGTATTTCAAAATTGACAATAACATGATTTTCAGGATTTCTTTTGTTAAGTCTCAAGTTGAGACTCTCAACACAGTTTTTCTTTTTGTTATTGAAGGATTTAAAGAAAAACAGTTTCGAGATATGACAATTAAAACCTTGAATATCATGCTAGTATCAGTTTTGAAATAAACTAGCAAATTGTGTATCTTCTGTAAAATAGTCTATTGACTGCTTATTTATGCGCACCCAAAATGTTAAGAAAACAATAATTTATAAACTTTTTTTCTGATTTTTCATCTTTTAACTATGCCCGTGTAAATAAATTAACAATAATTATTTGTACTTTTCAAGTGACTATTTAAAGGCACAAATTACGTATATATATAATTGGCTTAATTTCTGTTTTGAGTTTTAACAAATTTTGTATTCTAAATTTATAAATATAATAATTTTAGCAAAAAAACTGAAATAGTATTTGAGTGAGATTACTGTAATTACAAATTTGGGATGTGACATTAAAGAACACATATTTGTTACACTTTTTTGAACACGGATAAAAAACAAAGGTACAAAAAAACACGAAAAAGATATTTTTGAAGATGTCTCATGAGATTTACGTAAAAATGGCGATGACAGAAAAAACGTCATAAAGAAGAGAATGTGTAATAAAAAATAAACAAGACTTTTAACAGAAATATTAATTCTTGCAAAAATGAAATTTGAATAACAAGGTAAAGTTGGAGTAAGAATATCATGGGAATTAGGCTCATCAAAAATAGTGATATACAGTTGAAATTTTCCCCTTGGGGAATGAAAACGTTGTAGCAAAAATACGTAAAAATTAAAAAGTTAAAATATTTATAACTGGGATGCAAACGTTGTCATCCCCTATGGGTATGTTACAGTACTTTGTCCATGAAGTTGTTTACCCTAAGACAATGTTACAGTAGTTTGTTCTTAAAATAAC
Source organism: Panagrolaimus sp. LJ2414 (assembly GCA_024447195.1). Lineage (NCBI taxonomy): Eukaryota > Metazoa > Nematoda > Chromadorea > Rhabditida > Panagrolaimidae > Panagrolaimus > Panagrolaimus sp. LJ2414. The sequence continues at coordinate 302,058 of JAMRXY010000289.1, read as the reverse complement.
TTACCCTTAGGGAATGTTAAAGTAATTTCTCCCTTAAAGTGTTGACTTTTTATTAATATTAGAAGTATGCAAACACCTTTTTTTGTTGAGTCACAGCCAATTAAATGTTACAGTAATTTCATTTAAACAAAACTCAAAAAATCATAAACAATGAGCAAAAGTACAAATGACTCCTATTAAATAATATTAATTAATCGCCCCCAAAATATAAATACATCTGTTTCAGATTATTACGGATAACATATTTTCTTGCCTGTTACGGTATTTCAATTGGACATCTTGGAATTAGTATTACCGTATTACATGAAGGAACATCATCCCCAACAAATTTTTATAATTTATGGTTTTATTTACATTTCCTAAAATCTTATTGTGTTAATTTGCTACGGTAATAAAGATTTTATAATAGTGGGAAAATATTATTGATAAATTAATTTTTTACAGACTAGCATTGATTTCATTTGTTATTGAGAGAACGGTTGCAACAACCTTCCGGCAATGTTATGAAACACATCGAATGTTCATTTTAGTCCCACTAATTCTATCATTTTTAAGTTATGGATTTTCATTTATTTTATCATCAATGGAAAATATTTGTAAGTTTAGTTTTTTGGTTTCCTTTGCGAAATGCACTGAGCCCAAGTCGCATTTCAGTGATAAACACCCTTCTCTTTTTTGGCTCTAGTAGCTGAAAAGCATTTGAATAGATTTGCCTTGGCAAAAGATCCCTGATTATCAGGTTCATGCTACCTGAACTTGATGATCAGGGATTTACAAAGTACGTAACCGACCACTCCATTTAACCTCTGTTTGCAAAAAAAACTCTAAACTTCCTGTTTTACATACTTCTTGCACCCTTTTTTTTGAAAAAAACAATTTTTTGTTTACTCATTTTTTGCTTCTGAAATTAAAAATGCAGCTTTTTTTAAAAAAGTTCCTTCTTTATGCAAAAAAATCTTTGTGACTCGATGATTACGAAGGAATATATAATAGCCAATGCAACCACAAATGAGATACAAAATTACTGTAAAATAATATGTAATTTTATTGTAAAAACGTGGATACTGTAGTCGAAGAAATTCTTACTAGGCAAAAAATTGGGAATGTATAATTTTCAAATTTTTATATTAAAAAAGGTAATAGACTGTATACATTATGCACTTTAAGTAATTTCTAAATTTATATAAATAACCACACTTTTGGACTAATATTTGGTCTTGTGACTTTTTATTTTTTTATGCTCATATACGTTTATACTTTTTCAAACTACATCCCTTTTCCATTTTTTAGTCACAAAAACAGAGTTTTTGACCTTTTTTGATTACTAAATTTAAAAATTAATAATCTCTACAAATTTTTTTATGGTTTTTGTTTTTTCAGGGTCATATGACGAAATTGTTGTTTACAGTATTTATATGATAATGGATGTCTTTCATTGGATTGTAAGTTTTATTTTTTGTGTTTTTTACAGAAATAAATACAATGTTGTTGCGACTCCGACTTGGGAGTCGGTGCCATTTTATAAAAGATCAAAGAGTACCGCTTTTCGAACTCGGAGTCTCAGTCGCCCAAAACAAAAAAAGCACAAAACTGTTTAAATAAAATAAAAAAAGAAGGAAGTAGTAATTAAATACAATGGGAAAATTTTAATTAATTAATAAATACAATTTTTTCAGTCTGCAACCCTTCTCTCAAAATATAATTGGAGAATATTAAAGAATAATCGAGCCACAAGATCGAATAAACTTTCACAACGTTATCAAGTATGTCGAAAAAAATATTTATTTAATTTTTGATGTTTCAACTTTTTTTTGCAAAAAAATATCCCGAAAGAATATAATTAATATTCTATTTGAGATATTTAAGCCTAAAAAGAACTTCAGCATTTAAAAATAAACTTTTGTTTTTAAGGTTAATGAAAATATACGAGTGCTTGAAATTATTTTGCCAATTTCAAGAGTTGGATGTATTTTTACACTTGTTTCAACATGGATTGTAATGGTTGTACTTTTGACAAGTGTTGACAATAAATATGCTGCACCACTGTATTATATGGTAAGTTAAATGTCACATTTTCAATAAAGTGCCAGAAGTTTCACAATGCCATGGAAATATGCATCAGGCGTTAAGGTCGCATATATATATGACCTATACTAATTTGCCATCCAATGTTTTTAGGTCATTAATGCCTTCGTTACTGTAGCATTCTTTATGTCAATGAGAGCGCAATCAATTACCCCTAGAATTTTATGTCGAATTATTCTGTGTCAAACTTCATATCGAGGAAATGAAAGATCAATTTCTCCAAGCCATGTTAAAAATATTTTGGGTGAAGAGCTAATCATTTATCATCATGGTGATGATCACTTTAAATGTCTACAAGATCAATGGCATGTATCTTTCACAAATTTGCATACCATGGATCCAAAAACGACAAATTTGCATACCACCATGGATCCAAAGGGTTCACCAATTTGAAATCTACTTAGAAATTAGATTTTTTGAAAATTGCAATATTTGTTTAAATTTTTTTTGATGTTTTATTTTTTATCTTTAATTTCTTAAAAATGAAGAGGCCTTCAAATTTTTATCTCTTTCAATTCAAAGTCAGACAAAGATTTAGCATTTTGAAAAGAAAATCCACAAAATAAAAAGCTTAAAATATGCAGATAATCCGGTTAATCTCTCTTCTTTTCATACTGAAATAATTACCTATAAAAAGGTAAATGAAAAAAGGCTAAAAAACTTATTTAACTAAAAGTAATTTTAAAACAAGTAAATTTTGTAAAAAATAAAAATGTTAAATATTTTACAAGAAAGTCTTATCATTTTTGCAGCTGTTTTATGCTCGTATAATATGCTTGTAATAACAATTCAAGTGATTTTTAGCTTTATTATTAAAGCTTTTCATGCAAATTTTCGGTAGGTTTTTTGAGATTCTACAGTAATACTGGCTATAAAATGTTTCCGGTTTGGTCAAAACAGAAACATTATTTATCAAAAATTGGAATATGCAAATTTGAAGAAGGTTTTTTTTCAAAAAATTTATATCCACAAATTCTTTTTCCCTTTTTGGAACAAGAGCAAAATTAGTTTCTTGGCTTTTGAAAATTTGCATATTGCCATGCATTGCAGCTGTGAGTGTACGTTTAATGTTTTTGAATTTTCAGAATCGTATACCTAAATTTATTACTTGCAATGGGATTTATTTGTTTTGGATTTTTTATATCTATTATTTACATGTTTACTGAAGATACTCTAATCCCGGTTGGAACAAATCAACAAGCATTTAAAATTGTCGAGGCCCTTGCCCTTTATGGATCATACATGATGAGAACTGTTTTTTGCGCATTCTTTATTGAACGTTCATTTGCAACTTTTATGAGTAAAACATATGAAAAACGGCACTTTTATATCGTTGGAATTGGTGTTACAATTTTAATTGTGAGTTTTTGAATATGAAAAAATGTCAACGTCATATTTTTGTCATTTCAGCATGTCTTTACCGTAACCCTGATGACGTTATGGTATTTTAGGAATGATGTTTATGGAAATGGTAAAGACTAAAATTAAGGATTAATTAATTGATGTCCATTTTTAGCATTAGTAACATCAATAATTCAACAAGGATTTTTAGTGTTTCTTGATATGACCTCCATTTGTGTAAGTTTGTACCCTAAAGGGGATTTTTGGGTGCTGACTTCACCCAATTTAATCTTTGCATATTACCCATTTTTTGATGTTTGCGGCTTTTAAGGTAACATCAGATTTTAGCTAACTCTATTAATTAAATCCATCCTTAAAATACCCAACGTCAGATCAAGACTTTTCCTTAAAGGTTATTTTAATAAATCCGCTTTAACTATTTTTAGTGTGTTTTTGGCCTTCGAAATTACAATAAACACCTTCAAGCAGCTTCCAATAAAATTCGACTTGAGCTATCAGAACGTTATCAAATAGCTGAAAATATTCGTGCCATCAATGCCATTGCTCCAATTTCTCTTATTTGTGGAATTATTAATTTAATAATTTCTATAACAAATATTACCATAACAATGACAACCTTTGAAAAATATCATAGCACAATTTTTACATTTATGATGAACATCAATGTCGCAGTTGCCTTATCTCTTGTCCTTAAAAATAGTGTATTTTTGAGAAAAGTTGCAGAGTTGATGCCAATAATTGAAAAATTTTGGAAATCAATTCAAGATGTTCCATCTACCTTAAAAATGGCGCTGCAATTGACATCGTTGAAAGCTGAAAAAGGACAAGATGTACATTTTGAAGGTCTGAAACAAATGTGGGCTTAAAAAATATTCACACATCAGCTGTTACAACAGGAAGCTTCTAATGTATTCAAAACCCTTTCAGACAAGGAAAACGTATCATATTTTTATTGATCATTTTTATAACGGACCTTGATATTTTTTAAAAATATATGTTTATAAAAAATTATTTAAATTTGTGCATTGTTTTTAATGAATTTCGATTACTGTATTCTGCTATATTTTTTGTCAAATTTGCTTTAAAAATAAAATTGTGCACAAAATATAAATGTAATTGGATTTTCCATACAGCTTTGTTTAAATTTTCCTCTTAAGCAATTGCCTTACATTTGGCATTTGGGTTTTTGTCGAAATTTTCAAACCCTCTCTGCCAAATTTTTCTTTGATCTTAGCCGCTTATAAGATACTCTTCAGATTTGGGCTAACCTGCTGCCAAATCTGGATCATTCCAGCACACAATAAGTGTAAATACAGTAACCTATTATTTGTTTTAATGCAATAAAAATTTGCATAAACTCGAACAAATGTTTCATTGACATTCATTATTCGTCGTTTTGATTCTTGGACAAAGTGTTGTTGAAAAAAATTCCAAAAAAGCAATCCAATGATGACAACACCATCAACTCCAAAATCAAATTCATCAGCAGCAGAAAATGAAATGCCTCCTTCTTCAGCTTCGTCATCATCTTCAACGTCATCAAATGGTGGTGGGAGAAAAGAAGATGGAAATGAAATGGGAAAACAAATTGTTGAATTAATTTCTCGTTTGATAAATGAAGCGGATCCAGAAACTGAAAAAATTAATATTGAATTTACTCTTACTCCATTTCAAATGAATAAAACTACTTCCGCTGCTGCCGTTGCTGCTGCTGAAAAGTAAGTTTATTTTTTTGTTGGATTTTTGAATCGGATATAGAAGGAATATAAGCTGCCCAATTTTTCTATCAACTTTGTCACATGTTCCAGTAAAACGATCCATCCTTTTTTCACTTCTTAACTTATACAGATATTTCGCCAAAATTTTGCTGTAAATTTGTCCTCGATGTTTGAGAAGACTAAAATGTCACAATTTTTTACGAGTGTAATTCGATGAGACAATCGGCTTCTACTTCTTTGTTAAGCTTTAAATGGCATCAAAAATCCAAGACGGATTTTTCAGGTTTTTCAATTTTCAAAAAAATGCCTCCTTTTTATGGATTAGCTTTGTTTCTAAAAGTATTTTCATTGCTATTAATTTTGAATAATTTTTAGGTCAAAACCTGTCAAACCTGATGCATCTGAAACCAAATAAATTCTGTCTCTTTCTTCAATATTATAACAAATTATTGTATGCCATTTTTTGTGCTTGTATTAAGATTCAATAAATTTTTAATCGTTTAAAATTTGTGTTTTTTTGCGAAATTAACATGTACAACACTTCTATTTAGTTTAATTCCATAGTGTGAGATCCTACAAAAACGAAAAGTTATCATCGGGGGGTATACGGTATCGATATCGATATCGAGGAAATTTAAAATATCGATAATTACAGTTGGCGTAAATCAAACAAACTTTTTTATTATTTTTTTCTTGTTATAACTGCTCACAGATACATAACATTCGATGTCAGAAGATTTTGAAAACTGAAAAAATATTCTTGCATTGATATTGGTGTGGAGAAGGCAAAAATGAAACCAAAATAATGCAAAGTTTCTGAATCCTTAAAAATCAATATCCAATCTTTCGGGGCTTAACTGAGCCTACTAATTTTCTTCAATCATTTTTTTGAAAACAAATTACTCAAAATTACATCAAATCTTTGGAAATTATTAGATTGGTAATTGAAACATTAATACAAAATTATACTCCACCACCCAATCAACAACCTTCATTTACCACCACACCTCCTCCTCCCCTCCTCGCCATTCAACATCAACATCAGAAAAGATATCGTACTCCTTTTTTTCTGTTGCTAATACCCGTTTTTTAAAATATGTTATTATGATTATTGTACTTTGATTAAATTGCAATAAAAAAAAGAGGAGAGGTAATTCTTTTTTGAATTGTCAATTGTTTTTAATCATCGCTTTTGGAACCAATCCTATTTATTGTAGTTATTAGAAGGACTCTTTTTTATCAAAAAAATTAAGGATTATTCTTTTGTGTTGTGTTACACACCCATAAAAAGAGTTGATGACTTTTTTCATCTACTGAATTAAGTTTTTGTGAAAAGGTGCGCTGAAAACTGATCTTTTTTGATCGTCTTTATATTATTTGTTTGATAAGAACACACAAAAATTTTCAGTATTAAAACTTTGCCTTTTTTGTTCTTTTTTGTTTCATTCGAGCTATTGAAGCTTCATTAGAAAAAGCTCTTTCCAAAAATGAAGAACAGGACGTGCCTCGGATGGGGATGATCAAACCTGGATCGCTTTGTATTTTATGATTATTTATGTATGAATAAATTGGGATTTACTTTTTTCGGATGCAAGCCCATAGACTTTCAATTCAAGGACACATAGTTTTTGGTCTTCGTATTTTTTATGAGGATACTAATATGGTGACATCTGATTCTCAAAAAAAATACGTGAAAAACTGTTTAAAAGCTAAGGGACATATATATTGGGATAAATTATATTAGGATCATAGACTTCAGTACATCCATTACAATTTTAATATTCTTAGATAATTATTTTTAAATCAAATATTTAGAATGATTGTCAACGGATGCAAGACAAAAGAATGCTTATTCTGGAATGGTGATATTGGGAGGGAAATCTCAGGATGAGGATTTCAGGATGCAAGATTTTGGAATGGTAATTTCAGGATGGGGATTCCAGTATGGAGATTTTCAGATGCCTGATTTCTGCATGGGGATATCAGGATGAAGATTTCGGGATGGCCATTTCGGGATGGTAATTTTGGGACGGGGGTTTCGGGATGCCAGATTTAGGGATGGCAATTTTGGGATGCCAGCTTTCAGAATGGCAATATGGGGATGTCAGATTTCGGCACGGCAATTTTGGGATGTCAGATTTAGGGATGGCAATTTTGGGACAGCCATTTCGGGATGTCAGATTTCGGGACGGCATTTTTGAGATGCCGGATTTCGGGATGGCCATTTCGGGACGGCCACAAAATAAATTTTTCAGAAAAAAATTTTTTCTTCTGAAAAAATTTTTTTATTTGCAAACTAGCCCAAAGGCTAATTTGCAAAACGCAATTTTTCCAAAAATTTTTTTGGCCGTCTAACAACCAAAAACATTATTTTAAAAAATAATTAGAAAAAAATGTCTAAGTTTTGGAAATATATAGAAAAGAGAATCAGAGAGCGCGCGCACGGTTGACTTCGGCGTCAGAGAAACAAAGAAATTATGTTCTCTCTCTTGCAAAAAATCAAAAGGAAAGAGAGAGAACAAAAAGAACACGCATTTCTTTGTTTCTCTGACGCCCAAGTCAACCGTGCGCGCGCTCTCTGATTCTCTTTTCTATTTATTTCCAAAACTTAGACATTTTTTTCTAATTATTTTTTAAAATAATGTTTTTGGTTGTTAGACGGCCAAAAAAATTTTTGGAAAAATTGCGTTTTGCAAATTAGCCTTTGGGCTAGTTTGCAAATAAAAAAATTTTTTCAGAAGAAAAAATTTTTTTCTGAAAAATTTATTTTGTGGCCGTTCCGAAATGGCCATCCCGAAATCCGGCATCTCAAAAATGCCGTCCCGAAATCTGACATCCCGAAATGGCTGTCCCAAAATTGCCATCCCTAAATCTGACATCCCAAAATTGCCGTGCCGAAATCTGACATCCCCATATTGCCATTCTGAAAGCTGGCATCCCAAAATTGCCATCCCTAAATCTGGCATCCCGAAACCCCCGTCCCAAAATTACCATCCCGAAATGGCCATCCCAAATTTACCATCCATATTTCTGGCATCCTCAAATTCCCATTCTAAAGTTGCCGTCCCCAAATCCCTATCCCGAAATTGCCAACCAAATATCCACGTCCCGAAATAGTTTATCCCAAAATTTTCTTTTCCAAATTGCCGTCTTGAAATCTTCTTCACGAACTTTGTGTACCGAAATTGGTCATCTGAATATCTTAATGTTAAAGTCAGTATTTTAAATTCTTCTTTCTGATTCCTTGCATCCTTTGATCATCATGATAAATTTAACAATACAATATAATTATATCAAAATAGAAAATCCATTGTCGATGTAAGTTTTTCGATAGTCCCAAATTATTTATATTAGTATCCTTATAAAAAATTAGAAGACCAAAAACTATGTGTCCTTGAATTGAAAGTCTATGGTCTTGCATCCGAAAAAAGTAAATCCCAATTTATTCATACATAAATAATCATAAAATACAAAGCGATCCAGGTTTGATCATCCCCATCCGAGGCACGTCCGAAGAACAAAATGTTGCTTTTATGTTTTTCTTTAATTGTTTATTGTTTTGTTTAGTAAGTTTTTTATTTGTATTATTAATGTTTTTGGAAAAGAAAACTTTTATTGATAAACATATAAATAAAAGTAGTTTTCAACCCAAAAACAAATATAACATTGAGATCTGTTACATTCCAAAAATTTAGAGTGTCACAAAAATGTGACGCACATTATTAAATTTGATGAGAATGTCTAAACAGTTGTCACATTAAAACGAAAAATTTTGTCACAAATGACATTTTGTTTCGTTTAAAGTAGATTTTGTTGTTATTTTAAGTGTCACATTTTTGTGACTTTTTAGAATGTAACACATGTTACTCTATCCATCCCTTTTAAACTTTCAAATAAGTTTTGAATTTTAATGAAATGTTTTTAACAATTTTTTTGTTTTTTAGTTCCAATGCAGCTTCAGTTGATTCACAAAAATGTGACAAAGATGACAAACATTGCCACCTTGTTTCAAAGCAATCTGCGGTAATTGCAAAATATGAAAAAGAGCTTGCAAAATATCATTCAATATTAGCTGATTCAACTTGTTCAATTTGTAATATTAATGGCACAAATCCTTGTTTAAATGGTGGTATTTGTACAGTTTTGGATAGATATTCATTTACGTAAGTTTTGTTATCGGACTTTTCCGGCTTCATTGAGACCGCTGCAAAAGGCATCAGTAGCATTTTATTTCGGAGGGGGCAAACCCCATTTTGAGTAGGGCATGCTTTTGATCTTGAGTCGATGGCGGCAAAAGATCAAAAGATCAAAGGATTTTTGATTTTGGAGAAGACACGTGCCCTGGTGCCCCCATCTTGCTAACATCCTTGACCGCTGCAATGCCTTTTTGGCCTTCTTCGACAAAAGTTTTATCCTAAATTTTGTCCCGACAAGAAAATCATTAACCTTTGTTAACTTAAAAAATCTTTAGATGTGATTGTCCAGATGATTACAGTGGAAAATATTGTGAACATCATGTTACTTGTAACCCAGGAAGTTGTGGACAAAATGCTGTTTGTACCGTATTCAATCATAATCCAGTTTGTGAGTCCACCCCAATAATTTGGCTCCCAAAATGCTATAGAATCTCATATTTTTAGGCTCATGTCCAATTGGTTACTCTGGCGATCCAAGATTTTCATGTAATGTTAGAGTTTCTCGAGGATGTATTCGAGGAGATCCACATTATTCAACTTTTGACGGCTCATATTTCACTTATATGGGAACATGCCCATACACCATCACTCAAACATACGATAACTCTTTCAATCTTACTGGTTATAATTCTTTCAGAGGACACAGTAATAGGTAAGCTTCAAAAACTTTAAAAAGAAATTATTGATTGAAAGATAAAACAGCAATTATCAGACACAACTTTGTGTACCCAAAAAATGTGAACCTCATTGCCATTTTGAGGCACGTGATAAAAAAAAGTGTTCAAATTGTTTAGTGTGCTTTAATTTTCAAAGATTTTCTTTGTTCCTTTCTTTATTGCTACTCCCACACATTTGATATAACTGTCTTTTTTGCTTATCAGCAAATAGTTGAAACAGGAACAAACTAATTTTGAGTTTGAGTGCAGATTTTCATTTTTTGATAAAAGTTACAGTAATCCTATTTAACCCTTTTTTATAAGAAGCTTTGGAAACAGGAAAAAATTTAAACCGCTTTGAATTACAGTATTACCATTAAGTTGAATAATAAATCTAATCTGAAATAAAGAATGCCAAAGATTAAATATTCTTTAACTAAACAAATTTTGCGTCAGAAAATTTGAAAAATTTTACGATTTTAAAAATTATAAATAAAACAAAACAATTTCAAAATTTCAACTTCAAGTTACTGTAGTTACAGTATTTTAAAAGGCTTGGAAATTAGAAAGTTTCAAATTTGATTCATGGATGTTTCGCCGAAAAAATTATTCTGGATTTTAGGGAAGACTAAAATGTTTGAACTTTTTATGCGAACGCATTTCGATGAGATCGTCAACTTCGACATAAAAATCCATTGTTTGGTGAAATCTTTTCCTTAAATCTATAAATACAACTGTAAAAATAAAATTTAATATATTCCAACGTAAGATTACTGTAACAGGGATTACAGAATATTAAAATTACAGTGCATTATAGTTACAAATTTAAATTTGCATATCCTTTTCAGCATTTCATATCTCACATCTTTTGATCTTTTCACCAAAAATACAATGTTTAAAATTACTCCTGACTTAAAACTTTACGTCAATGGAATCCGACATTTCTTCCCACATTATTATCCATCATTATTTAATCCAATTGTAAAAATTACAAAATGGTTTGATCATGTTCGAATTCATGATTATTCAACTGGTGCCATCATTGATTACAAAAATTTTCAATTATGCGTTTCTGTTCCACAAAGTTCCCTATTTTATGGTACAGGAAAAACTGGTGGTGTCCTTGGAGATATTGATGGAACATGTTCTGATGATTATCGATTCAAAAATGGCACAGTTCTTAATATTACATGTAATCAGGGATCTTCTGCAGATGCAGCAGTCTTTGCAGATTCATGGGTTACCGATCCAAATTATAATAATTGTGTTCTTGGAAAAATTATTCAAAATAATACAAATTGTGTAAGTTTTTTTAAAGAACCTGAAGAATTTTATGAAGATGAGTATTTTCTGACAAATTCTGAAGCCTTTTTTAACCACCTAGCTTGGTGTTTAATGAAATCCATGTTTTCTAAACAATAAAACTCCTACTCATGCTTGTCACCATTTCACTCCATTACAGTAACTTTTGTATTTTGTAGCAAACCAGTGATGCCCAACTTCAATGTTCATCAATTCGGGATGCAATTTCTGGAACTGGGCCATTTTCTAAATGTCAACTTTTAACAGCAGCTGTAATTCAAGAATACTTTGAAGATTGTGTTTATGATGTCTGTCAAGGGTATGATCGATGTGATGTCTTAGCTGCATTTGCCACTTCATGCCTTGAACAAATTCCGTGTAAGCTTATCTCATGAAACCACATAAATTTGAATATCTTCTTTACCTAATTTTAGTCACAACAATTGATGCCTGGAGAGATTTAACGAACTGTCCTTGGGCATGTCCTGAATATAGTCAATATTCACTTCAAACTCCAATTTGTCAAAACACATGTGCAGATCCAAATTACGGTAATTCTTCATCATGTCATGATGGATACCAAGAAGGCTGCAAATGTTGGCCTGGATATTATTTGGATTCAGTTGGAGATAATGGCTTCTCATTTGCATGCCGAAGATTAGATGATTGTGGTTGTACAGATTCATATGGAAATTATTATCCACGTAAGCCTTTGAGCTCTTGTTTGTTATGGCTCATTCTTAAAACTATGAGCTTTTAAAATTTGTCATCAAATCTGACATTCCCTTTTTTCTTGAAATCACCTTGTTAAAAAAATTTAATACAAAAAGATTTTTAAAATTTTAGCTAACACACATTGGATGAATGATAATTGTACAGTATATAGTCAATGCATTGATGGATCACTTACATCTCAACCAGTTGTTTGTTCAATCAATGCTCAATGTGATGTAACAAATAGTGGTGGGGAACCAACTTGTCAATGCTTACCTGGATATACAGGTGATGGATATTCTTGTCAGGACATCAATGAATGGTATATACATATACAGATATAAAAACTAAATCTGTTAAATTCTTTTTAGTCTTGATCCATCAGTATGTGATGCAAATCTTGGACATGGAAGTTGTGTTAATACTCCTGGATCATTTTATTGTAATTGTAACGAGCCCTGGGGCGGTTTAAATTGTGAGCTTTATCAACCTAAACGGCATTGTGCAGATTGGTATATTTATCATCAAGCTAAAACTAGTGGAATTTATAATATCAGTATTGGACCACAACAAATCCTAACTACAGTCTATTGTGATATGGAAACAAATGGTGGAGGATGGACGTTAGCATCACATGGAAATTCATCAGCTGGAAAAACCTTCAATCAATATGTTGCTGGATTTGGAATTCCTGAAAATCAGGATATCTGGTTAGGACTTGAAAATTTACATTTAATGACAAATCAAACTCCAACCTCTCTTCGAGTTGTAATTGAACGATGTCGAGTGAATGATGTTCCAGATACAACCCGAGAATGCACATATCCAACTTTCTCAGTTCTTCCTTCAAATATCGGTTATCCAGTTTTTATCCCCGAGGTTTGCTCGAATGGAAATGAAACAATCTTTGATGGCTTTGATGGATGGATTAGATGGCCTCGAAATGAAACTGGACCAATCTTTACAACATTTGATAAAGATTCAACACCATATAATTGCTCAGGCGAATATAAAAATACTGGATGGTGGTATTATGATAAACAGACAGGTCTTTGTGGAGCTGCAAATTTGAATGGCCTTCGACAAGCTTGCAATGATAATTACCTCCCACAAGGCTTTCTTACATGGCATTATGATCCAATTGAAGATGCTCGAATGTATTTGAGACCAACAGCATATCCAAATTATGATACAAATTCACATTAATTAATTGTTGTTGTAAAAGTTTCTTTTGTAAAATTTTAAAAATGAAAAATAAATTTATTGGGTTTTAGTCACAAAATATTTGACTAACAGGCATTGACGTCAGCATATACACTCCTCCCATAATCGTAAAAATCCTTTGATCTTTTACCGCCATCGCACAAGATCAAATGCATGCCTCCTCAAAATAGTTTCCTCCTCTTAGTTAGTTAAAACAGACATTTTTAAGACAAGTGGAAAACATTCCTTTGCTGATTATGATTTTATTAAAAAGGTATTAAAATTCTGAAAGTAGACTTTAGAATGTCTAGCTTTGTGAATACCTTCAAATCGTTGATCCGAAACAAAAATGATCACCTGCTGTTTTTGACTTACAAAATTGCCAACAAATTGTTCGTAAAACTTTTGCGGTAAAGGTATTAATTGACAAAAAATGATATAATTTATTATCGGATTTGGCTTTTAAAATAATTACTTACAAGAGCTCCATCGATTTTCTAATTTTTTTTGTGTCAGAATTAAAACAAATTTTACATTCAAACAGTTTTGTTACCAAAATAGCATTAGTACTATCAGTTATCTAATTAAAATAAATGTTAAAATAACAACACGATACAGAAGAAGTTTTTTTGTGACATAAATTGTTACGGTAAAAGTTTTAGCAAACTAAAAAAATCATATTCAAAATTAGCGCGCCTCCTGTTTTAAATCCTTTTCGTGTTAAGATTTTTGCAAATGATTGTGTAAAAAAAGCGTGTCAAAAAAATTTATTTTTCTTATAAAGGAAAGTTTTCTTAGGATCGTTTTAAACACAAATTTGCTATGGCAATGGGAACTAATAAACTTCCTGAATCTAACATTATGCATCAAGAAGAACGTCATCCATACTTGAATTCTACTGAAACAAACATTGATTTACAAAAACTAGCAAATTATCTACAAAATCATGAACAAAATAGCTGCATCATTCGAATTTGGCATCCTAAAATTGTTCTACGTTCATATGGTAAAGAGAAGCGGTAAGCTTTTTTAATTTTTTACCGACAAAAAAAGATTATGCAGGATTATAATAAATGTTAATACCTGGATGTTCAGCGTATCTGCACGTTGCATTTTACATGTCCAAGGTTTTAATAGATCTTTGTCTGTCAACCTGGTGGTGGATTATCCCTCAAGGGTTCTCCAGTTTCTTTTTGGTCTTATCTTTTGTTTTTTGTTTTATAACCCGTATCATGGTAATTTAGGCCATCTACGCTTTGAAGTTTGTAAACTGAAATTTTGCCACTCTAACCACTCTACCGTTCACTCTATTTTTTCCTTTGCTTTCATTTAATTATATATTTTTTAGGTTATTTGCACCTCCTCCAATTATTGCTTTATTGGGTAATGGATGGGTAATGAATAAAACAGCAGTTCGTGCAAATTTAACAGCATATCGAATTAAGCTGCGAGAAGCTTATATCGCATCTTCAGCTGAAGAAAAAGTACGAAGTAAAAAATTGCTGAAGCAACTTCCAGATTTACCACTGCGTTTAAATCTTAATGTTGGAATGAATACCGATGAAAATCATTTTATTACAACCATTGAGGTATGGTTAACTCCTTTGTAATTAAACCATTTCTTACAATGTTTGTATTTTTAGAGTGAAGCAACGATTAAGAATCTCTTTTTCTCAAGCACTGATCGTCGACGATATTTTAAACTTTCCTTTGAACTTGCTGAATATCTTGGACCTACAACATTATTTCCTGCTCGATCAATTGGAAAATTTGAATCCTCTGAAATTCGAGTTATCAGTAAAGCACCAAAGAAACAAAGTATGAGAAGCACAGATGCCGCCAATAATCTAAAATCTGGAATGCAAGTTGCTTTATTTAATCGTAATCAAGGCTTCTCTGCCCGATATCTCTATGCCAATGAAAATGAATTTGTTCCAAGTTTAGAACGATGGAGTTCGTTTTATATTTATGCAGGTTTGAGAGTTTTAAAATTTCATAATGTCATAATTTATGTAGCATATTTTTAGTTGACACCAATGAAAGTGCTGACTTTGATAAAGCTTTTGTTATTCGTCAAGGTTATATTTGTTATAATGCTGTTGTTCGAGTAGTTGATGTTTTGACAGGTTTGCTTTGATGCATTCAAAATATTAATTACAAACATTTATGATTTTTTCAGGAACTTCATCACCAAATTTAATTCTTCGAAAAGTTGTTAAGAATGTTATTCAAGTTGCTCCTGAACAAATGAATGAACCTATTGCAATGTTGCAACGAGTTGCCTTTCAATTTTGTGATTCCGCAAATTCTTACCTTGCTTTATGTGGAACTTCAATTGTCCAAAAAGAAGTATTCCTTTTTATCCTGCGGCAGTAATATATCACTTTATTTTAGGCACCAATTATGAGTCATATCGCTCATAAATCCGATGATGCAATTTCTTGGTTTATTACTAATTCTGAATTAATTGAATATCGATTTTTTGAAGTTATGGGACCTACAAAAGAACCAGTTACTCCAATTCCATTTATTAAATCTGCACAACTGGAAGGTGTAAAAGAGCATACTGCTGTAATTGAATTCTCTGGTGCAAATCTTGGAAAGAATCTTGTTGTCTTTTTTGGTCTCGTTTCTACTAATACA
The DNA here is from genome assembly GCA_024447195.1 of Panagrolaimus sp. LJ2414. NCBI lineage: Eukaryota > Metazoa > Nematoda > Chromadorea > Rhabditida > Panagrolaimidae > Panagrolaimus > Panagrolaimus sp. LJ2414. Next base: position 286,179 of record JAMRXY010000289.1, on the reverse strand, counting down.
ATTTCTGCGTAGGTTTTAGAATTTTATTTATGCATATAAATCTCTTGTTTATTTCAGAAATGCTTCAAATATTCGATGCCGAGTTCCATCTGTTCAAGAGGTTACAAAATTTTCAGAAATGGGAATCCCAAAAATTAAAAAAGATAAATCTTATAAAGCTCCGATTAGTCTTGTTCGAGGTGATGGTGTTGTTTATCTGACAAATATTGAATTTCAATATAGTGGTTATGGAGAAATTGGAAGAATTGTATATAAAACTCCTTTAAAATTTGATGATGATGAGGATGATAAAATTGATCTTCCCTTAGATCCATTATTAACAGAGAATGAAGAAGAAGATGTCGATCATGAAGAATAATAATAAATATTTAGTGAATCTGTTTTATGTTTTTGTTAAATTTTTTTATTTGTTAATTTATTTGTTATGGAATTGTTTTTGTTTGGGTTAAATATATAAGTGTTTTTAAATGGTTTTGTATTTGAATTATCATAATTCTTGAATTTTTTACGATTACAGACGGAATCAAAAAAGATAAAAGTGAAAGATACCGCCTTTTTCAAAACTAAAAAACATTATTTTTGATTTGTTAAAAATTCAAAAAATAGAAATTTCCAGAAAAATGCTAGAATTTTCTTTTGTTCGAGCGAACAAACATTTCGCGAAATTTCCTTTTTTTTCTCTCTCTTTTTTCTTCGCTTTCAAAAAAAATGTTTCTCCAAATCTCGCGAAATTTCTAGAAAGTCTTTTCCGAGGAGTATAAAAGCAAAAATTTTTGCAATCATTTTCTTCAGTTTTAATCGAAATATTTTATTTCGTTTGTGTTTTCTTCTCTCATCAAAGCTCTATTAATATTCTTCTTCTGTCTGCTATCAAAGATGTCTCTTTGGCTCTATGATCCTCTTCGTGAAATGGTACCTGGACCAGCACAACGTTCCGGTTCATTATGGAATAATCCTCTCCGTGAAATGGCTGAATTAGAACGTTCACTCGATCATTTCTTTGATGCATCAACTCAACAACTTCATCTTCGTGATCATGCCGGTCAAGTCATCAATGACAAGGATGGATTCAAATATCGTATTGATGTTCGTGGATTCAAGAATAATGAAATCAAGGTTGATCTTGAAGGTGAAGATGTCGTCATTCAAGCTGAACACAAAGAAGAACATGAAAATGAATCTGTTCAACGTTCATTCATTCGTCGTCTCACAATTCCAAAAGATGTCCAAAAAGAAGCAATCAAATGTGATCTTGATGAAAATGGTCGGCTTGTTATTTTTGCTCCAAAAATCAATCCTGCAATTGGTGATGCTGAAAAGCGTTCAATTCCCATCGAATTCAAGAACGCTGAAACCAAATAAATCTCTTTCTTTGTTTTTATCTGGTTTTTTCTTTTTTTTCTTGTGTTTCTATAATTTATTGGTTTTTTTCGATGTTTGAATAAATTTTTTATTGTTTAAATTATTTGTGTTTTTGGAGGGGACATTGGGGAAGAAATTTAGATGGGATGGGAGGCGAGGGGATTCTCTAGGGTTGATTGAGATTTGGAAGAGCTTTTAGAGGAAGATGTCTGGTGAGATTTGTGTGATCAACGGTTTCTACTTGTCCAACTTGAAGACTTTCTGCTTTGAATTCAGGTAATTGTTGACACGTAGATTAAGATATTTAGTTCTCCGTATGTGATGGATCAGTTAGTCTTTCCATGGATAAACAATAATGACAAACAAGAACTTGGTTAAAAATCAAATTTAACAAATTTCTTTTTGCTTTTTTTGTTTATGCAAGAGAAAGAAGACAAAAGAGGTTACACTACTTAGAATCTGTTTAATGAAATAAAAATCTTGGCTGTTGAAAATGCTGAGATATATGGGATTTGTGTTTTATAAAAATGATTGAAAATTCTTTTAACTACAGTATCATCGAATACAGTTTTCTTTCTTGTTTTAATTTGTCGAGCAGCAACAAATTCAAGGAATCATAAGTGTATTTTTATGTTTAGAAGTTTTGCCTTTTACCTATAAAGTGGACAAACAATAAACATTTTAAATTTTAGAAGTAAAATTTATTTTTTGTTTCAAAACAGATTTGTGCACAACAGAATCACCAAAAATGTTAATGATTTAAGGCTTCCTTTTTTCACCTTCTACCGTATACTTTATTCATGCTTGTTTTCCTTTTCTTCTTCATCTTCAAAATTGAAAACTAATTTGAAGGTTGCCATTTCGGGACAAAGCATCACTTGATCAATACAAATTTGATAAATTCCTTTTGTTTGAATTGGAAACATGGATAAATTTGACCGAATTTTATCACAAAAATCAAGCATTTTTTCATTTTTTTGATTAACAACGAGATCATTATCTTTATGAATGGCATATTGAATACAAATTTGTTTTCCATATGATTCCAACGAAGTGATTTGAATTTTGCAAATTTTTGAAGATTCAAAAGATGATTCAATAAAAATATAATGGGGTTGTTCATAATTTAAAGTTATTTTAAATTTTTGAGCATGATTTTGGTCAATTTTTATTGGAACAATTACAGTAACTGGAATACTGTAAAATGGTTTGAAACAAAAAGTGAAAGATCAAATGGATGTAAAATTTGAATTTCTTCAAAAGTTAAGGTTCCACATTCGAGTTTACTTATATCGATTCCTATAAACAGGAAACACCAAATGGTCAAGGTGGTTAATATTTCTATTTTTGGCGTTTTGTTCGCAAAACTGCTGGTTATTTGAACCAGCAATTTTTTTCTTCGTTTCAGAAAACCAGTGTCTCCACCGTTCCGTTCCGGAACGTCCGTTCTCACGTTCCGTTCCTGTTCTAGAACGGGAACGTATACCCGTTCCTCATTTTAAGAACGGAACGGACGGAACGGGTACGGCTTTAAAAAGAACGGAACTGAACGCGTTCCTTTTGAGATTTTAGACGTTCCGTTCCTTTACATGTCTTTACTAATTTTCTCAATTAATTTGGGTACGAAATTGTGACTTAAGAATTTCAAAAACTTTAATTCCATTCTAATCGCTGTTTTTAAATAAAAGTAATCTTTCACATCCCAAAAATATCTCATGTTGCTTTTTATGATGGAATACAAACCTCGTCCTTTAAAATTTTTGCACCTCGGAAATCTGAAAATGCAGTATTTTGTAAGAACGGGAACGGAACGGGAACGTATACCCGTTCCTGACGTTTGGAACGGAACGAACGGGAACGTGTTGAGTAAAAATTTAGAAAGGAACGGACGGAACGGATAAAGATGGAGAAGGAACGGAACGGAATACGTTCCGAAAAAAAGTGGAACTTTGGAGACACTGCAGAAAACGCTGGTTTAAGGATGGACGAGGGCCCAATTTTTAGTGCCCTGGTCCGTCCTGGGCCCTGATATTTCACCAGGGTCCTGCCCCGGGGCCTTCCCGGGGCATTCCCGGGACCGTCCCGGGGCCTTAAAAATGCCCTGACAAGCTTTGTCAAAAACTTTTTTTCCAAAAATAACACATTTCTTTTAAGTTTTTTTATGAAAAATGTTATTCAATTCATAAAATAACGTCAACAATGTTTAGATAGAACACAAAAATTATAAAACGAGTAAACAAAACAGGAACCCATCATGCAAATTTTGATTGTTTCGGTACAAACCCGTGTTTTTTAACTGGGGCCCAGGGCATTTTCAAGGCCCCGGGGCCCTAAGAAAATGCCCTGTCCCGGTCCTGGCAACGAATCATGGGCCCCGGGAGTGCCCTGCCCCGGGGCATTCCCGGGACCTTCCCGGGGCACTCAAAATGCCCTGGGCCCTCGTCCATCCTTACGCTGGTTAAGTTAACCTGCCTGCAAAAAACGAAAAGAAAGAAAAACTTTTTTTTTGTTGAAAAAAGAACGTTTCTTTGCGTCTCTGTTTTCTTGCTGACTTCGCGTTCTCTCTTTCTTTGTTTTTAATAGTGTCGCTTTTGGGTAATAAAACCGTTGCTGGTTAAAATAAAATGGTTTAGTCAACCAGCAAAAGTAGCTGGTTATTTTAACCGCGGTACTTTTGCTGTTAAAATAACCAAAAAATGGCGGTTATTTTTCAGTGGTCATAAATGACCATTTGGAGTTTCCTGCCTATAAAAAATGAATCCTTTGAATCTTCTGAAATTTGAATAAATTTCTTGGCATTTGGTGTTGCAACTTTGAGAATCCAATTAATTTCTGGAAAATTTTCATCGGTTACATCAGAAGTCAGATGACAGTAATCAAAAGCGGAGTTAATTTGAATAATTCCATGACCAAATTCAAATTTATTTCTGTTCTTGGGTAAATGTGCAGTTTTGATTAGTGTTCCTTCCCCCCCCCCCCCCGTTTTTGGAAAAAAACGGGGAACGGGGAAGGATGACATGAGCGGGGACGGGGAACGGGGAAAAAAACGGGGATGAAATGGCGGCGGGGCGGGGAACGGGGATTTTGCGGGGAAAGCTGTAAAAGTCTTGAAATCAGTTTTCGATGGTATATGGTGTCATTATTATCATTAAATACCGTTATTTTGACCTGTTTTACATTAAATATCATCAAAATTCAAAACTTTGAAAAAAAGCGGGGATGAAAATTTGCGGGGACGGGGAACGGGGAAAAAACGGGGATGAAATGTCAGCGGGGAGGGGAAACGGGGACATCCCCGCCGGGGAAAAGCGGGGACATCCCCGCCGGGGAAAAGCGGGGATCCCCGCCGGGGAACGGGGGGGCGGGGGGGGGGGGGGGGGGGGGGGGTAAAGGAACACTAGTTTTGATCAAAGTAAATTTAATCATTAAAGGTGAAAATTGAATTGAATTTTGTTAAGCTGAAAGCAAACATACAATTGAACCTGCGGCATTTGGGGATGAATAACTTGTTCCGCAACATTCTGAATTTTTAACCGAATTAAATTTTGGTACATCAGTGATAGCAGCCCCGGGGGCAACAAAATCCACATATATTTGTCCCTTTGATCCCGGACCTCTCGATGAGAAATAAAATGCATGTGGTTCACAGGCATAATCCACGTATCTCGCATTATAAATCTTCTTTTTCATTGTCGGAGTTAAAATTGCGCCAATTGTGAAAATCGCATTTGCGAAATTTATTTCAATTTTGCCTGTAGTAGTATAAAAAGGTCCATAATCACCCACAGTTCCTGATCATGGAAAACGTCGGCCAGCTGTTTTAATATCAACAAAACCTGTCAAAAATGCAAGAGATCCTGGAAGATCCTTTGATCGATCTGCTATTGAAGATACAGTACCTAATTACTGGAATCTCAAAGGTGCGACTGAAGAAGAATTGGCAGCTCATGACACGGTTAGCCCGTTATTCGTTCCAAAAAAAATTCGTAAATTGAACAAAGATTAATTGGTCGGCAATACATGTGCATATAGTTGTGTACTTTTTTCTGTATATAAGCCGTAAATTTCAAAAGAAAAAATACAGTAGAAATTTTTAAAACACTGAACTAAGCTTCAGAATCGTCGAAAACTAAAATTTTTTTCTCTTGTCGTAATCTACTCGTCGAGACGAATCTAGTGATACCACTTTTATGGATTCTGGAGAAAAAAAATTTCTTGGATTCTGAATCCTGCAGGATTCAGAATCCGAATTTTACAAATTCCTGCTCATTCATACTAAAGAGACGATGCTCTTTTTTTCTGGTTTTACAGAATTCGTTTAAATTGTTTCAATCCTTCAGAATCTAGGTTTTAAAATTTAATATGGAAAAAGTGGTTTTGGCAAAAGGTCTCACCGTGTGATTCTTTTTGTTTTTAAATAAAAACAGCTTTTATAAGTAATGTAATAATATTCTTGAATTTCAGTTTGCGATAAACTGAAGCAATTACTACAATATTAGTTAATTAAAAAATATATCATTTTTTTAAAATTTTTCAAGTGAATCAAGTCTATGTTTTTTCATTGTTTTATTCTGAAATACTTTGGGACAAGAAAGTTATAAATAAAAATATAGACACCGAGTAACAACAAAAAGCCAAAACAATTATGAAGATCCTAAATCATTAACAAAATTACAAAAAAGACTTTGCGCATTTAATTCGCATCATCTTGTTATAAGTTTTGAGAAACAATGATTCATATTTCCATTCTTTATGAGTTTTTAAATCAGTAAAAACTACAAAAGTTTTTTCGGGTACTCCATTTGCATCACAACTTTCATACAATTCCACACCCGAACCATAAATAAAATGTTGGCCTTGGTCAATTCTTGCAACTCCAGCTGCTTCTGCTACAATGCCACTGAAGAAAACATCATCAGGTGTAATGAAAAAGTGATGTTTTGATTCCTTCAATAATACTCTAACTGCATTTCGGGTATATAAACAAGATGCCCCATTACAAAAATCAGGAAATCTTGGTTTGAACCAAGCCGAATATGGGACAAACCTAAAAATGTTACTAATTTATTACAAAAAAACTCTCAGATTTTATTCGTATTTACCATTTGCTATTTTTATCCCGAATTGTAGATGCAGCTTCATTTGTCGCCATTCGACCAAAAATGACAGTTTTATTAAAAATTTCGCTAAGCTTATCATATTTGGTGGAAATTAAATATTTCATTCTTTGCAGATCCACAATTGTGTCATCGTCAGACTTTAAAAGGTATTGTGCCCCACTGCAATAAGTTTGTTGCCATTGCATAATAATATTTGCCTAGAATTCAAGGTTACCTTTAAAAACACATTTAAAGGGCATATGACAAACCTTCAAAGTGAGATTGCTATAAGTATCGACAAAATCAGCAATGATTAAATCGTGAAATTTGGATGCTTCATTTTGGGTAAATCCTCGGACTCGTTCATCGGGAGTATATCCAATAACAAATCGATGGGCCATTGTTGAATCCTGACAAAAAAGGGTACAATAAAAATGACAAAAATTCCCCCCCCCCCCATTTTTTCGGCTTACTGTATCTTTTAACCAACTATGCCGAATGGCATGACGGTTGGCAACTGCTGATGGTCTTGAGGGAATCATGATAACCACTTGAACTTTATCATTGCATGGTGCTGTTCTTTCCAAATATTTGTATCGAACAATGTAATCTTTGAATTTGAGCAATTGTAAAGAATGACTTGAATCGGAAACAACAACAGTTGAATTGATAATGCTCGATTGGTTACTAAAATGGAAAAATAATATTTTGGAATGCATTGGATATGAACTTACCGATGAACAAGATCAACCCCGACTACGATAAATAACATGCAAATTATAAATGCCATAATTAGAATAGAAAGAAGAATCTTCCATTTTGTCTCATTCATCATTATTATTACCAAAACAAAAAATTTGAAAATAAATAAAAATTAAGTCGTTGTAATAAAAATTTGATTAAATACAATTAAATTACGACACACATCCGAATTTTTTTAAATGTGGAAATTTAAAAGTGAACAAAAGAAAGTGTTGCAGACTCCTTTCACATTCACGATTTTTCGATAAAGAGCATTTTTGTAAGTTGAACTCTGTCTATCTGTTTTATTCATCTCTTTGGTGGTTATGACCGCGTTTTCTTTCACTGTCGTGGTGCCATAAAAAATAACAAGAATGAGTAGTCATACGCGGGGGGATAGCGTCGCGAGTGCGATAAATTAAATCGTTTTTTTCCCCCGAACGCAGCTGTTCTCCGTTTTGGTCTAAAGAAATTTCTCTTCCACTTAAGACCAATTCCAACCAAGACGGAAACCAAATTTCAAAAATTTCTTAAACCAAAAATCAAAATTTTCTTAAACCAAAAATCCGAAATTGTTACGCAATATTTTTTTTTTCAAATTTTATTTTCATTTTAAATTTATTAACACAAAGATTAAATATTGTTTCATGCAAATTTGTATGGGGAATAAATATGGGGCATGAATATTTTTTTGGGGTTAAATCTTTTACAGTATGATTACGTAACCTTTGAAAAGGACATACGTGACACACATTTTATACTTTATCGAGTATTCAAATTTTTCAATCATGCATTCCTTAATTTCCTATACCTAACCACGTGTTTTCTGGATCTTTTTCTTACGTAATAATTTTTTGTCCTTAATTATTTCTTAAACTCATAAACTTAACTGTGTATTTTCTGGAATTTTTCAAGACTTTTTATACCCAAATCATGCATTACGAAATCACTTTTCACACAAAATTTGTTCGAATTAAGCAAAAAAAGTTCTTTTTTCAAGCGGATTTTTCATTTTCTTAAAACGCATTCCACCAATTTATTCTAAAATTTTGACAAAAATGGCACCGCCAAAAAATCGTATATTTTTTTTATTATACCTATGTTTTCGAACATGCTTAAGAAGCAGGAAAAAAATACTTTTAGGTCGAAATTTGGCAAAATGCCGTTTTTAGAGCATCGAGAATGCAAAAGTAGACATATTTTGTTTCCTATGGTATATTTTCATCTTTGATCAGTTTTAGGTATAATTGCACCTATATAGGTTTTCGAGGTCGGGGAATCCGAATCTCGACTCCGCGTTTCAAAATTTTCGCGTTAAGACCAATTTTTCGTACTTTGACCTCACATTTTGCCTAAAAAGTAGGTCAAGAATTAATTTGCTAGACTAGTTCTTATCACCATCGGATTCCCCGTTGTCTTTTACCCCTGGGGGTGAAATAATCAATGCAGTAAATTTCTGGCAACTTTTCAGTATCTTTTTATTTGCCTTCTGATGTGTTTGGGTTTCTTTCTTCTTCGATCCTAGTTGGTTTTGGCAATTCTTTTATCCCTAAATGCCATTTTCCAAATGGATTAATCCATTTTGTTGGAATCATAAATATTTAAAAAATTTTAACACAGAAATTTTGTATAAAGTGTACCTTAAATTTTCGTCCACTTAATCCAATTAATATATTCTTCGAATCCATTTCCCTGATAACCGAGGTATCAACATCCCCAACTCCTGTAAAATCAAAACAATCGATAATTTTTGGAAGGCCTTCTGAAGTCGTTTGTAGACCCTCAAGGCTTAAATCAATTCCAGAATCGAGGATGGCAATTTTTATTCCTCTTCCATCATATTTTGGGTATTAAAAAATAATAATTCCTAACAAAAATTTTATTAATTTACAAAATTTAGGTCAATTTTTAAAGGAATTTTTAGTTTCCTGGAACCAGACTGTTCAGTATTCTAATGGTATTGGGCTATCGATTTTTGGAGCATAATTTATTATCATATTATGAACAAAAACAAATAGCCAATTTTAAACTTTACTTATTTAACTCGAGATTCAATAAATAAAATAATTAATTACCTGTTGGGTAGAATCTTTGGGAATGTAATTTTTCAAAGGGGTTTTTTCCAAAACCGATGACATCAGTAAATAATGGTAACAGCAATCGTCTTGTTTTTCCAGTAAAAAAATTATTAGATGAGTGAAGTTATAAAAAACAAAAAAACGTTTACTTCTTATTTTCAAATATCTCATCATTTCATTCATTAATTGATCTTTTTCTGTTGCCTCCAAAAGAAATTATTGGAAAAACAGAAATATTTTCCAATGCCCTAAAGGCAACACTTAGAATGGTACTTTGGAAGTTGGAAAATCATAAAATTCGATCAAAGTTATTTTCCTATTTGAACTTATCAAATTTGTATTGATCCAAATAAAAATAAATAAATAAAAGTAGATTTCAAATTTGAATATGTTTGAACTCCTTATAAAAATATAAAAAAAAATAAAAAATTTTATTCAAAAACATGCACTTCCTAGGAAGTATCACACTTGCACCAAAACCCCGAAAGGTTTTTGACAGACGCCCAATCTAAGTGTAGAAAGGGTTACAGATCTGACTCGGCAGCTGTACGCGAAGTCGCAGAATGTCAATAGGTGTGTGACAACCTTCAAAGCCCTATCACCGGGTTACGATGATATCTCACAGGACTACCTATGTTTTGCCGTGGCCGTGTTTTCGAGTGAGCATCGACAGAGGGCAAGAGAGATTTCCTAGGGGTACGTTGGTTAATGTGAACCCTAAACACATGTGCCCAGTTCATATCTCAAAGAGAACATGAAACTGCCATCAAGCGGGAATGAACCCACTTGATAACCTCGTAAGGTGCCTTAACTTTGGAAATCCTCTGCACTCTCCACTGCGCCATTGCGACATGTTTAACATGCTCTCAATTCAAAGGAAAGGAAAGCGATGATCTTTTGAATGAATAATTGCTTGAAAAGCGTGGAATTTGCATACCAGCATTATCAATTTTACTTGCTTTTTTAAAGTGCAGCCGAACCTCGATTTTACGCGCCTCGATTTTACGTCCTTTGTCTGCGTCCCCTCACCAAAAAGCCCATATTAATCGGACCTCGATATTACGCAATTTTTATTCGGTCCCTTGGATCGCTTAAAATTGAGATTCAACTGTAAAACTTTATTGCTTTTCATTTCCTTATTGTTACTTTGAACATGAATTTCACGTAATTATATTTTTTGAGTATGAAAATATTAAAAAAGCCTTTAACATTTAAAACAAAATATTTTAAAAAATCTAAAATCCTTATTACCAGTGCCGCAACTTAGTGGGTGTCGCGACACCCCCATTAAGGTCTTTAGGACGAACGTAAGGGGTACATGCATTTTTTACTAATTGACAATTGAGAGAGAACATTTCCAACTTAATTTTCTTTTATTTTTTTAAGATATTACAATTTATCAAATACTATTCACAATATTTACGGTAATATATATTTCTCAATTGTTACAAAAAAAATACGTCACAAAAAGTAAATTAACAGTAATAAAGTAAATATTTAGTTTGATTAGTTAATTATAAAATCCTCCAATAAAATAAATATTTTTTGCCGTATCACAAATAAAATATAAAAATAGATTATTTGCAATTAATTTGAAAGTTTGTTCGGGTGTTGAATTTGAACAAAGAAATTGTCCATGAATTACTGTAGCAGCTCCAGCTTTTGTGCCGTTTTCATCAACCTTAAAAATACTTGATTTTATTTAAAAATGTCTAAAAAAGACACAAAAATATACTTTGATAAAAGCTTTATGAATTACTTTTGATACTGCAATTCTTTGGCCCGATATTCCAGAAAAATCAGCTTTAATTTGATCAAATGCATCGTGAATATTCAAATTTTTTAAAGTTTCAGAAACATCAAAAGTGGATTCAGAATTGAAAGAAGGAATTGTAATTTGACCTTTCATTTTTTTGATGGCTTTCATGGTGCCCAAAATTTCATCTGCGTTAATAGTTTTTACAATTTCATTTAATCCAAAACGTTTTTGTGGAAGAAGGATGTACATATGGAAGTTCCAAAAATTGATACTCATCATTGAAAAAATATTTAAAATATCCTTCACAGCTCATAAATTGAATCTGAAAAATGACAAAGAATTATGTATTTATTCTCTATATTTTTTCGGACTATCAATCCGCCAAATTCATGGACCGGATTGGCAAATTAACACCGGATTGATGGAAATTTAAAAATCAATCAAAACTTTTAAAAGGTCATTCGTTTAAGAAAGAGCTTTTATTAAGTATAGATTTTTTTGTTGTTAGGCAATAAACTACTAAAATATTTTTTTTAAAAACGCCGATTGGATTTCATTATTGTGGATCGGGACAATGTTTTCTCTTTTAAAATACCACCGGCAGCTGCATCCTTTGATCTTTGACAAATCTCTATGGACCGACAACGCCGCTGGCGGTGGCGGCATGAAAAAAGCATTACCTTTTTAAGGGGGATAGGTTTTAAAAAAAATTAATGCTAATAGAAGATTTGATTACTTACTTCTCTTTCAAGATCTGGATTTTTGTAAAATATTTGTTTTTCATCCAACAAAGAAAATTTTGTTGTCCATTGTTTTTCAAAATTTATGGCATTAACGAGAAGTATTTGTGTAGATTCATCAAATAAATCGGGATTTACAACATTTAATATTTCATTGTTCGTTGAATTAGCAACAAATTTATTGATTTCCTTAAATGGCTTACCATACAATTTTTTTTTTATTCTGTCTTTAAGCATACCATACGGTATTTTTAAAGACAGAATAAAAAACTAACATTTGCAATTTTTTGATTTTCAGTGAAATTAACTTGTTGAAAATTTCCTTGAAAAGACATCTGAATCGCTGATTTGTAAGAATCCATTAAAGCAAAATTATCAGCAAAATAAATTTTATTTGCCATTTTAAGGGCTTTTTCATTGGCAGCATTTGTTATGTAAGCAAAAAGTTTGAAAAATGGCTATGAATTTCATAATTTTTTATGCCTGGCGCAATAGCATTTTTAATTTCAAAAGCGGTATTCCCATTTGCTCCAAGTAAAATCAATTCAAGAGAAAATGAAACTGAAATTGAAAGAGGAGAAATAACGACAGATTTGGCATGGTTCAAGTTTTGAACCAAATTTAACGCAAAATTTGTTTGTTCTTTCGTGATAGAAGGTGAAGATTGTGGAGGGGAAGAAAACACAAAGACCATTATTTACAAATAAAAATATTTTATAAAAATAGAATTCTGAAAATAAAAAAATTGTGAAAACGTAACTGTTAACAACAAAAATGTGTTTGGGAAAAAAATATAAATGAATCATAAAACTCATTTTCTATAAAAATCGAGCAAAACAAAAAATTGGCGAATCTCAAAAATTTCAAAATGCTTTTTTCGAGCTGAAACTTTCCATATAACATCAATAGGGTTCAAGGAGTTGTGCAAAAAATTTTTTTTTCGGATTCGCCTTCTGAATCCTGAGTTATGGAGATCGCTTGCCCTGGGGTCAATTCTTATTCGATCGCTACAAATTTGATATCGACGGATAGCCCTCGATCAGGGCTACATTTTATGTCTCGGAATCTTTTTTCTTTCGTGCCGGAACCCTCGGATTTAGAAGCCGGAAAATTTCGAGCCTTCAGAAGGCCGTCAAGGAGTTCCGAACCAGAAAATTTTTTTTTCTTAAAATGTGTCTTATTATAAGGGCTAACTATTAGGGAAATAAAATTTTTTGGTTTCGGCGTCCATGACCCTCAAAAAAATCAAAAACGAAATTTTCGAAAAAATCCACAGGGGGGACCAAGACAAATCAAAAATTTTGAAAAAAAAATTTTTTTGCTGGAAATGGTCTAAAAAGGTTAGAAATCATCTGTAAACATCAAAAAAGTAGTTTTTAGTTGATAAAAAATAGTTTATGACGTATGTTTGTTGCTTACTACAACATGTTTTTCAAGATGCTAAAACGCGAAGCTTGTGCCCCTTAATCGGCATTTTATCAACTAAAAACTACGACGTCAGGTATTTTTTCGAAATTTTCAAACCCCCCTCCCCCTCCGTCAGATTTTTTCCTTTGATCTTTGCCGCTTTTAATGTGAGCGTCAGATTTTGGCTAGCCCCCTCCCTCCCCTAAAACACCCGACGTCAGATCTGGACAATCCCTAAATAGCCGAACTAAAGCTAAACAACTAATTTAGAGAGAAATAACAAAAAAAACTTAGTTTTTACAACTTTTAAAATGACTGTGCTGACATAGTTTTTTTAATTTATTTATTGAACAAAACCAAAGAAGGTCAAAAATATATAAAATTATATAAAATAAAATACAGTAACAGAAAATGTAAAAAAACATAAAACTTTTTATACATTAAACAAGCATAGCGTAACCATAAACACCCTATGCAACATAACGATAAACTTGTTGATCGGCATCATCTCTGGCAACATATTCACGTTCAATTAAAGATTCAATTCGCTTTTTGACATCTTGATTACGAGCAGGAAATCGTAAAACGGTAAAGAGTTCATTCATTAAAGCAGTATGATTGAGATTTTTATGTTGTTTCATAATTCGTACAATATTTGCATCAATAACATACAGACGATCTTGTTCAACTTCTTCTTCAGTTTGTTGCTGCTCTCGTTCAGTTTCTTTCATTTGAACTTGTGAAATTTTAATTTTATGCATTTTATCAGTAAATTCATCATTGAATGTAAAAACTTCATCAGGCACAATTTTTTGCTTTTCAGCTTTTGTTCGCTTTAAAATTGGAGTTTTTAAAGCTGTCAAAGAGATCATTGTACGAATTAATTCATTGTTTTCTGAAAAAAATACAAAAATTATTAAACTCTTCTTACTGTAATCATCAATATAAAAAACATGTATTCAGTTAATGCCGGATTACTGTAGCTATATGATTACAACAATTTAGGGAAATTAGAATTACGATTTGATCCGAAAAATCAATTAGTTTGATTTTAATCTTTTTCGTCCAAAATTCAAATTTTAAAATTATCAGCCTTTTTCCAAAACAAAACTGTCAAACTGTTGCTGGTGTTGCAGTTTCCTCGAGTCAATATATGCAATGCATCTCTTTATTTTGGGTTAAAAAAACTTACCAATTTTAGTTGCATCTTGAATTTCTTTAAAAGTATATTGATCTTGATTATTAAATAGCAAAAGAACAAATGCTTGAAACATTGATACTTCAAGTTCTTTGTTACCCTTAAAAATACATTTTTATTAAAATCCTATTAAAAAATAAGCTTACATTTTTAAATCTTGAATTTATTGAAGCACTTGCAAGATTGTATTGCCAAATAAGTTGTCTGCCTTTATTCTTTGATAAATAAAAATCTTTGAATGCTGTCTGAAATTCATTTAATTGCGGGGGAATTATAACTTCCATTGTATCATATGTTGGCCATGAACCCATTGTTAAAACATTGACAGAAAATTCTGTTGCAGATGAAATTGAATGTGTTTTTTCAACATGCTAAAAATTGTATTATTATACAATATTACAAACTTTTTAAAAAAGACTAACAGTTTTAAAAGCTTGTAGAGTATCTTTTGATACTTCCATATCCCGAAACATTCCTTCAAGCTTTGATGTGAATCCAGGACCACATTCTAAATTAATAATAAATTATATACCGTAATCTTACACACTTTTATAAGACATACCACTTCGAAGTTTTGCAAGCATTGCCTTTTCAGCATCCACAGAAGCACTTTTACCACAAAGTAATCGTTTTGCTAAATCTCGTTTATAAAAGGCTTCAAAGACATCTTTGCCTTGAATAAACCGGAACAACAAAATTACTCGATCCATGAGTTTATCAAAATCTGCATCATTATAACTTTTATTTGCAGCTCGCATTTTGGTGTCCATATATTTAGCTAAAAAATTTCAAAAGTTAAAGTAATCTTCGACAAAATAAAAACTCACCAATGAGCTCTGCAGGTTTGTTTGGTCTTGTATTGATGAAGTAACTGAAGGCATCTTTTTCAGCTTGAATAAATTTATCATTATTATCAAAGCAATGAGAAATTAGATTATCTAGTTTTTCTTTCATTTGTAGCAAATCTTCAACAAGGCGTTTATCTTGTTGCTCATCCAAAACTCGAGCTTTTCCGACTTTCTGAAAATTGTTAACTTTTTGATTACGGTACAGTATTTCCAAAGCAATACCTTGATATAATTTGCAAAGGCACTCTTCAAATGATTGTGTCCATCTTTACAATCTCGTAAGAGTTCATAAAATGATCGCAAATCTTCGATATGATTCCCATCAAATAATGCATCGGCGCCTTTGATAATCATTTGATCACAAAGATCTTCAACAATCTTGGAATGAACTGTACGATAAACTTTTTGCTTTGATGAAGAATTTAAATATTTTTCAACTCGATTTGCTTCTTCTGCAATTCTGTAATTTGCATATGCGATATAACCAGAGAGATCGAGTTCTTCAAATTTCGTTGCAGCTTCAATTGAATAAAATTCGGATGTTGCAAGAATGAATTTTGGTTCAAAAATTGAATCATATTGTCGAAGATTACTAAACATGACAACCAGAGATTTGACTTTGGCAAAATCAATTCGGGTTGTTCTTCTTTCATCATTGATTAAGCCAATCAACTTAAAAGCAATTTTATCAAGAAGTGAAAATTTATTTTCAAAAAGTTTAATCAAGCAGCTGATTCCCATTGGCCAAATTGGTCGACTTCCTCGTTGTCCAACTCGTCCATTTAAATACATATATAAATATGATAGAATTTCCTAAAAAATGTTTAATTAAAAATTTTTTCTTACTATTTTTTTAACAAAATTATACCAATTTTCTTTTAAAATCTGTCCAATTACTGTATACTCTTTCAATCAGATCTTCACTATCTTCTCCGTCAACAGTTTGATCAAAGATTTTTGGGACATATTCTTCCATCACACCTCGAAGTCGAGAAGTAAGAGAATCACTTTGGCCATTGTTTACAATATCTGCAACAGCAAAAGTTAAAAACCTAATCTCTTCTTGTCCAACTGAAGGATCCAAAAGTTTTCCGGTTTGTAGAATTGAAATTGTATTTAAACGAATTTTTTCCCATTGATCATCAAAATAATCCTTATCATCATCACCTTGTCCATCTAAAAATGCTTGAATACAAATGGAAAAGCATGCCTTTTTAAGACTGACCAATTAATTGATATTCAACTTTTTGTTCATCTGCAACTTCATCATCATCACCATAAAACGATTTTTGAGCCATATATCGAGAATGCTGAACTTTGTATTCTGCTTCAAGCATTTTAGCTTTTATCTAAATTAATGTTTAAAAAGGTTTATCGACAGTAAATAAAGGATACCATTGGTTCAAGATCTTCCCCAGCACCTTGATCATCCGCATCCATGGGTTCCTCATCATGATGGACAAAACTTGGAATTTCTTCTTCATCAGAATCTGATAAATCTAGCATTGGAATATCAACTTCCATTTTATTTTTTGGTTTAACTTTAGCAAATTTTTTTAAATGAAATATTATGGCCAAAACCTTCGCGCCATGGCAAATTTGGTTCAGATAAAAAATAATAATACCTTTCGTGTTGGGATCGACTTACTAGAATGCTGCAAATTTTTTTTGATGTTGTTCGTGTTTAATTTTTTTGGTAATTTTAAATCTAAAAAATTTAATGTTTACCACTTTTTTGTTATCAAAATTAATATACTGTAATATTATTAACAAAAAATCTTATAGGATGTTATCCTCTCTTGGAAGAACCTCTCTTCAATCAACAACAAAGTTAACACCTTGTCGAATTGTATCTTATTCAACTGATTTGTCTCAAAAATCAGAACCCGTCTACCATGATATTGAAAATGTTCCACAACCACGGATAACATCACATCTTGCACAACTTCGAAAAGGAACTGGTGGACGAGCATGTAAGTATCTTTCCTTAGGGCAAATTGGTTAAATGAATAATAACCAAAAATCAATTTTAGCATTCTCTGGCAATGTTGTTACAGTCTTTGGAGCAACAGGTTTCTTAGGATTACCAGTTGTTAATAGGTTAGCAAAAAGTGGTAATCAACTTATTATTCCATATCGGTCTGATCCATATTATGTTCGTGAACATAAAACCGTTGGTGAACTTGGTCAAATCTTGTTCTTTCCATTTGAGCTTAAAGATGACGATAGCATTCGAAAAGCTTTAAAATATAGTAATGTTGTTGTCAATCTTATCGGAACAAATATGCCAACAAAGTAAGCTTCTTTATCTCATATTGGAATAGACTTTGATAATACAATTTTAATTTTATCTTTTTAGAAACTATAATTTTTATGAAACTCATGAACATGGTGCACGTCGAATTGCAAGAATTGCTAGAGAAATGGGTGTTGAACGTTTTATTCAAGTTAGTGCCCTCAATGCAACTCCTGATCCAAAAGGTGTCATGATCAAAGGCGGCTCAAATTTTCTTCGCTCTAAAGCACATGGAGAAGAAGCAGTCCGGGAAGAATTTCCAAATGCAACAATTATTCGTCCTTCTGTTATGTATGGAATGAATGATCAATTTATTTTTATTTACTGCAGTCGATATCGTAAAACTCCACTTGATTTAGTTTGGCTTTATAAAGCTGGTGAACAAACTTATAAAATGCCTGTTCATGTATGATATTTTTGTTTTCTGTGTGATCCTTTTGAATGTTAATATTTTTTAGGTTAATGATGTTGCACTTGGTATTGCTAAAGCAGTTTTTGATCCAACAACAGATGGAAAAACTTATGAACTTGTTGGCCCACATTGTTATAAATTGGGTGAATTGATTGATTTCATGTATAAACGGGCTCGATGTACCCCACAATTCAATTATCATTTCCGTCGACATGGGCTTTATGATCCATATTTCCGTGCATTAGCATGGGGTACACAACTTTGGGGTAAAACTTTCAAGTGTAAAGTTCCATTAAATTGGGAATGGATTGAATATGTTGTAAGCATTTTCTTTATTTTTGTTCTGCTAAAACATTAATATAATTTCAGGAATGCACCAATGATATTTTATCAAATTTACCTGGATTTGCTGATCTTGGTGTTAATCGTATTGCTGAATTTGAATATGTTGGTGGACAATGGGCTGATAAATGCACATTTTATGGTTATTTCGATGAAGAATTAGGTGATTGCCCGACCGTACCTCTTCCACTTCGTTCACCACCAATCATCAAAGGACGACCCGATCCAAGAATTGCTGATTCAAAACGTGGTTTTGGCTTTGATGTTTTAAATTAGGATTTTTCAATTTAATGGTGTTATACTACTATTTTTTAGTAATTGTAAGAAAGAAAAAAATGTCTATTTAGGATGACTAATTTGTGGATTTATTTTTATGTGTGAAAGTTTGTATAAAAGTAAAAGTTTTATTCGATTCTGCAGATTGAGGTACTGTATTTTTAGTGGAGAATTTGTAAAAACTTCAAAAATTTTATTATTTTTTTGTATCACCACAAAAAGGGAATTAAAGAAACAATAGAAAGAAAGTTTAACTCCATTCATGCACGATATCGAGCAACAGGATGCCGTTCACGTTTTGGTCGTTGAGAAGAAGCTGAAACTTCAATTGGTTGTGGTTGATCGGGGATAGGCTTTTTACGACGTTGTGGCTTTGAAATGCTAGAAGACTTTTCAATATTTGAAGAAGCTGGTTCCTTCCATCCAAGTGCAATAGGTTTACTTTTCTTTTTCTTTGGTGAAGTTCCATCTTTTTTTTCTGGTTTTTCTCGAATTTTTTCAACTTTTTCACCAACATCACATAAAGGTAGTACTCGCTTCTTTGGATTTGAGGAGTTTCGAATTGCTCGTAATTCGTATTCAAGTGGTCCAGGAGTTGGTGAACGTCGATATCGATTTCTTCTTACCAAAGGTTTTTCGGCATTTTCATGTTGAATTTGAGATGACATACTTGTTTCATCTCTTTTATTATTACTTGTTTCTGCAGAAGTTTTAGCTGATAATGCAGCATTAAGTAATTCATCATCTTTTAACAACCATGGGTTTTGAATTCCTTCAAATGGATCGTATACTTCTGATTCATCTACTTCAATTTGAATATTTGGTCTAAAACTTGGTATTTTTAAGATTTTTAAAAAATCGATAAATATCGTATACTGCAAGAAATTAAACAGTTAGAATTAAACCAACCTTGATAGCATCATTCGATTAAATTTATTATTAATATCTCGAAAATTTTCTTGATATACACCACGCATATTGAAAGTACACACAGTCTGAAAAATTTGTAATCAATATTTTACCACAACTATTACTATATTGATAAAGGGGCGGTTTTAACTATGCTTCAAAGGAAAAAGTTATGACCCAAACTTTAAAAGTTTTTACGAGAAATGAGCTATCAGTTTTACCGTAACCCTGACGAGGCTTTTACCTCAACATCAAAGGAAAAGATGCTGAATAAGTGAGGTTGGCGTCGGCATTAAGGTTTTTTCAAGGATTCTGAAGTCCATCCCTCAAAAGATAGAATGTACTCTAAAGTTTTAGAAATTTGCATATTTAGAGGAGCTATGGATTGCTCAAGCTTAAATAACCACAGAAATTAGAAGGGTAAGGCATCAGATAATGTGTCCTTTTCGAGATCATAAATAGCCTTTGATCTTTTGCCGTTACCCGCAAAAGATCAAAGGCGGTCCCCACAAAATTTTTCTGCCCCTCCGAAATACTTACACCCTCGTAGATTACTAACCAAAAATTAACTTTGAAAACTTACATTACAACTTAAATCAAACTTCTTTTCAGCTTTTGAATAATCAATTTTAACACTTTTAACAAAATCGTCCAAAGACATTTCAGTTTGAAGGGGCGGTCCAGGAAGAGGAATGACAGTTTGCTTATTAAAAATGTACTGTGGAGCAGTTTTTGGTTTTCTTCTTCTTGCTCCTGTAAACAATTCAATTCCATAACTGCTTCCTACTCCACCTTCATTCTCATCATTAAAAGGCTTAAAATCTGGATTTCCTGGAGCACAAATTGTTGAAAAAATTTTATGACCAATTTTTTCAAGTCGTTGCTTTGTATGTTCACAAACTTTATTTCCACCTTTATATTTATATCCTTTCCATTTCATTACATCTTCCTCAGATAATTGAATATTCAATTCTTGTAACGGTTTTTCTGGAACTTTTTTAGCTCTTCGTTTAATTGGAATCGGAGGTGGAAGCTTAGATCCAGCTAAACGAATTTTTGGTCCAGAAAATCGTTGAATGGCATTTAATCCAATGCTGCTACTACTTTTTGATAGTCCAGGTTGAAGAGATAATGATGATGAAATTGCTGGACGTGAAGATGCTTTTGGACGTGAAGATCTGATTTTCGTAGGAGGTGGAAGAACATGTGAATACGAATATGTTGGAACTTGAAAATCTAAAACACACATATACTGTATACCGTAATAAAGCTAATATACTGTAAAAGACAAAACTTTATGAATTTTGACTCATTAGCGATTATTCAAATTTGATGTCAGTACTTTTAAGGGTCTGTTAGGGACAACAATTTTTGCGGCATTTGGAGATGGCAGAAACTATTTTGATGCCGGATACTCCTTTTATCTTGTGCTGATGGCGGTAAAAGATCAAAGAAGTTATGTAATTTCGGAAGGGGCCAGTGCCTCAATTATCTGACATCCTTATGCCAAAATTTGAAGATGATCTTTAAAGCGGCAAAGATCAAAGAAAAAAGAAGTGAAAGATACTAATTTAAAATTTTGTTTTTGAAACCTTCTTTTTCTATCTAATTTCTTCACTTACCATCGTCATTTAGAAGTCGAGATAGTTGTGAAGGAGGATTTGTATTACCGCCTTCGGGAATGTAATCCATTAAATATGAATCAATTGATTGTGCAATACCAAGATTTTGGTCATCTGTTGTTACAATACTCAATTGATTAGGATTAAATAATTGTTGGGATGCTTTGAATTGTGCAATTGCTGGCAATGCAATTCTATTATTTTCTCGCTGCTGTCTTGGAAATTCAAATGAATTCTGTAATAAAAAAAATCGTGTTTTAAAAATTATTACCGTATACATTTAAAGAAGGTAGCTGTTTACGTAAATTTTTATCTCTGATTTTCAGGCTTAGAAAAAACCTGACAATCAGATTAAGACCCAAAAAATAGAAAAATTAGGTAAGCCAACGCCTTTTTTAAAATCATACTTGAAAAACAGTTATTTGTGAATCATCAGAACTGATCCATCCATTTTTCACCGATGATTTTTCTTCATTTTTAGAAATCTTTGAATCAGAAGTTTCTTCATTGATTGAATTTTCATATGCAGCAATATGAAGGGAAAGGGTGCTACTATTTTTGTTGGCATTTTTTGATGATAAATTGCTTCCAGCTTTTGATGATTCATTTTTATCACAATTATGTTTGAAATTGAATGAAATATTTTTGTTTGAGGTTTTCCAAGAATTTGATTGTTCATTTCTTTGAGAATTTTTGCTACTGATTTCATCTAAATCTTGCTCGAAGTTGTGATTTTTGACTGCAGGTCTGTTTTTTAATTAATAGCTTTTTTAGTTATTTGCCAAAGGAAATCGTTTGTTGCTGCATTATTTTGAAAATTGACATTAACATGATTTTCAGGATTTCTATTGTTATATCCCAAAACTGTTTTTCTTTTATTCCTTTAATAACAAAAAGGAGAAAAACTATTTCAAGATGAAACAATAAAAATTCAGAATGTCAATTTTGAAATAAAACATCAAATAAAAGATCTCTTTAAACGATCATTCCTCAACTTAAACGAAATAAAGTTAAGTTAGACATTTTTAAATTTGGCTATTTTTAAAGAACTGCAGCAAAAACAATTTTTTTTACCGTAACTTGTCACATTTTTGTTTTTCATTGCAACATTTTTTGAGTATATTGTAGAATCTTCTGCTGTTAAACACCGATGACCTTGATTTAGATTGAAATTACTGTATTGACTGCCATCTGAATCATTGAATAATTTGAGGTTTTTCTTTGGAGATAAACAATAATCCTTTGTTGTCATCTGAAATTACAAAATTTGATTTAATTGTATGATTAAATTTTTCTAAACAATTGTAAATATTAAAGTCTCTAAGTAAAATTTTACAATGTTAGATATTTTTAAAAAACATCTATTCGAAAAAACATAACAAATCGCTGAAAATAAACTAATAGAAATCACAATCCTTAAAAAAAGTAAAAAAGGAACAGATTTTTTGGAAATAAAAACATTTCAAAATTTCACAAGTCGATATTTTTTTTGTTCAGGAATAAGAATGATGAAATCGGACTTTTGTTTTTGCAGTTCTTCCTTTTTTGCTTTATGAAAAGAATCACAATGCTTTTTCTCACAACAAAAATTTTGTCTAATTCTATTATATTTTGGAAGAAATGCTTCGTGAAATAAATAGTTTTAAAATTTCAAAAATGACCAGTGTTTTCAAAATAAATAAAGAATTGAGATTAAACTTTGAAAAGTTAATTAGAAAAATATCACACAATATATACAGTTTGCTTTGATACTAATCCATTAAATATGTTTTTTTAAAGTAAAAAATTACGTAATATCTCTCTTTTTATACGATTGTTACAGCCTTATTGAATGTAAAACATTGATGTTTAGTTGGCTTTCTTTTGATATTTTTTTAAAGACAAAAACTGCGTAGTACCAGCTCGAGATTTGTTTGCCTTTATTAGTCATAAATCATTTTTATAACAAATGTTTTAACATCCTGCTTTCAATTTCGTAATAATTCAGCTGCCTTTTACAATTCTTGCAGCTAATTTGTAGATTGCCGTTTTTTGCCGGTTAATGAAATACTTTATTTCAGACAAAAGTTAAAGAATATAATTCTTCAAATTTTGAAATAATCACATTCGAATAATTTTTAATTGTTTAAAACGTGATTGTTACATTATTAAACTTGTTTTTAGAGTGTTATTGCATGATAATTAACTAGGGTTGCTGGCGCGCCCGATTTTCCGAAAAAGGTGGGCGCGCCCGGGCGCATGCGCCCGTGACCTCAAAATTCAAATTTATTAATATGTACAGTATAAAAATGCCAAAAAGGGGTATTTTAGCTATAAATAACATTATTTAAGCATGAATTTACTTATTTTTGTCGTTACTAATTTTTAAAGATAAAAAAACGTGAATTTCTTAAATTATATGTGTTACAGTATCCTCAGGATACTGTAACACATGCTAAAAATTAAAAACAACATAGCTAATTGTTCCACTTATCGTTTTTTGGCTTAAAAATGATAATTATATAAGGAAATAATTTGTTGTTTTGTCAATTTTTCGGAAAAAATTACCATCATTTGGATTTTGGACCGGGCGCAACCATCGGGCGCGCCCGGACGACAACACCTCTGCGCCCGGGCGCGCCCGGGCGGGCCACCCCATGACAACCCTATAATTAACACAAAAATAAAAACATTGATAACAGCTTTATAACAATTAAACTCAAAATTTCAAGATAAAAAAACGTTTTTGTCTTCAAGGTTTAAATTTAAATATCAAAATATATTTTACCGCAATGTTAACAAAAATAAGCAATAAAAAGCTGAGGAAAAAAAGACATCAAAATTAAAAGCGTGTACATACAAAGTATTTCTGAAAGTTCAAATTTATTCTGTATACCGTATTAGTCGTCTTCAAATGTATGGGTTACGGTAGTTGGCGATTTCGCTTCTAAGTAACGAAAAAAATCATGTCTTTTAAACAATTACAGTAATATATTTAAAAAAATACACTTTGAAAAGAAAGATGAAGGGCGTAGGAAAAAGTCAGATACCTTGGGGCCGAACCCCTGATCCACAATTGCGTGTTTTGTAGCTCCTACCCACGACCTGCAAACGTCTGCCAACAGTGTGCATAAAAAGATAAGCAGAATCTGCATTAAAATTCTTGTAGGCGCTGGGAGATTCTTGAAAATTAAAGGAAAAACATTTTTTGTCAAGGTTTTGCTCATCTGCATCCAAGAGATACATACTCTTTTTCTGCAAGTCAGTAAAAAATTCAACAGGCTGAATTTTTTTTACGATGACTATAATGAAAAAACTATGGGGAAGAAGAAAAAAGACCAAAAGTCATACAAAATTTTCAATTCAATTTTTTGTTTATCAGTAAAAGAAATCATTTTTAGAATCATGTCATTTTATAGCTGCTGTAATATTTAAAACTGCCCACTTTTAGGATACAAAAAAATTAGTCAGTCGTTTTCAAAAAAATATTCCTAACGCGCATTTGAGAGAGATCTCTTTTTCTCTGTTTTCGTCACCGTTGAAGTTTTTCTTTTTTTGCGAGTTTAAAAATTTAAATTTATTTACAAACTTTTTAAAAAAATTACATTTGCTTTAAAACTTTACAATTTGCAGTTCCCTCCAACAAACAAGCAAGCAACAATGTCAATTGTGTCAAGCACCGAAGTTTCAGCTGCTGCTCAACGCTTTGTTACTTTCCTCAATCGTGCTGTTACCCCCTTTCATGCAATCTCTGAACTTTCAAAACTTCTCAAAAGTGATGGATTTAATGAATTGCGAGAATCAGAGGATTGGAAGCTTCAACCAAATGGAAAATATTATGTAACAAAGTAATTTTTTCCAGAAATGGTTGTATTTGATTTATTAATTGTAAACTTTTAGAAATAATTCAACAATTTTTGCTTTTGCTGTTGGTGGTGAATTTCGAACTGGTAACGGATTTTCAATGGTTGTTGGGCATACTGATTCACCTTCACTTCGAATTAAACCAATCTCAACTGAATCTTCCTGCAAATTCTTACAAGTTGGCGTTTCAACATATGGCGGAGGAACATGGCGTTCATGGTTTGATCGGGATCTTGCAGTTGCTGGTGAATTAACATATAAACGGGATGGGCATCTTCATCGACAACTTATTGATTCAAAAGATCCAATTTTGTGTATTCCAAATTTAGCTATTCATTTAGAACCAGACCGTGAAAAGACAACTTTCAATAAAGAAACCGAACTTCGGCCAATTCTTTGTTCTGAAGCTTATGCAAAATTGGTATATCTTTGATCTAATTTTAAAAAGATTAATCTTATAAAATTTTTAGAAAGGAAATGAAGCTTTTAATCCATCTGAAAGTGGACCAAATGTCCTACAAGATCATCATCCTGTCTTTCTTCGATACCTTGGACGTCTTGCAAGTTGTGAACCTGAAGAAATTGTTGATCTTGATTTATATCTCTATGGTAAGCTTATAAGTATGAATGATACAAACCAATTAATTTATTTTTAGATGCTCAACCTGCTGCTATTACTGGTCTTTTCAAAGAATTTATCTCTGGACAACGATTGGATAATCTTGTTGGTGCTTATTCTTGTATTGATGGTCTCTTGGGAAGCTTAAATGATAACTCTTTATCAAAAGATTCAAATATTCGTATTGCTGCTGCATATGACAATGAAGAAGTTGGATCTGCTTCTGCACAAGGTGCAGATTCAAATTTCAATGAATGGTGTTTACGTCGAATCTTCAATCAATTTGGTGAATCCCATGCATCTGCTTTCGAACGTGGAATGGGTCGTTCTATGATTATTTCAGCTGATCAAGCTCATGTTAGTCAACTTTTTTGGGTACTGTAATATTGCTCTATATCAAAAATTTTTAGGCTCAACATCCAAATTTTGCTGCTCGTCATGAAGATAATCATAAGCCTGCCTTCCATGGAGGTGTTGTTGTTAAAATCAATCATAATCAACGATATGCCACAACATCAACAACTCATTCAATTTTAAAAGAAATTGCACATTCATCTGGTGTTCCACTTCAACAATTTGTTGTTAGAAGTAAGCTTATTGACATAAATGATACATAACAGTTTTACCAATTTAGATGATATGGCTTGTGGATCGACTGTTGGCCCAATGCTTGCAACTAAACTTGGCTGCCGAACCGTTGATGTTGGATGTCCACAACTTGCAATGCATTCAATTCGGTAAATTTTTAAATTCTATGATTACGGAATGATTTAATCTGTTTTTAATTTTCAGGGAATTTGCTGATACCAGTTCAATCGCTTATGCTACTCGACTCTATGCTGAATTCTATCGTCGTTTCCCAACAATTATCGAAGATTTTAAACCTTAGATTTTGGGATATATCAATTATTTTATGTATTCTTTTATTATTGTTTGATAATTATGTATCTTATACTTATTTTAAAATAAAGTATTTATTGCAGAAATGCGTCTTAAATTTGCTTGAATTTTCCCATATGCAATACTGTAAAATTGAAAGTTTTTTGAAAACAATTTTGAACTAACATGTAAAATCGTAAATTACGATTCGTAATTTTTATTAAGTGAACAGTTGAGTTAGGTAAACTTTTATTGTAAATTTACAGCCTCGGGATCTATTTTAAGTTAAAATTTTTAACGTTTTTTTTATCCTTGAACTTTTTAAATTTCAATCACGAAAAAACAGTTTGTTAGATTTTTGTTATTTTTGTTGGCACTTTTTTGAAACATTTCTTAAATTAAAAAACCTTATTGCATCATCTTTATTTCTTTGCTGACTGTTTTTATGAGCATTTTTTTCACAAACTTAACTATTAAGCCCTCTCAACAAGAATTGAATGAGATGAAGTGTCACTGTTGTTATAAATGTGTCTTTTAAATTATTTAAAATTTAATGTCACAGTTTATTTGCTTTTTTTCTTGCAAACGAAATTATTAAAATAAAAAAAGATTGATTTTTAGATGACAACAACAAATCATTATTTATCATTTAGTAACAATCTTTCTGTTATTGATATCTCAAATAATTATTACAGTAATCTCAACCTAAATCAAAACCAACAATGTTTATCTTTTAAAAGTGTTCACTCAAATGACTTTTCAAACAAAGGCAAAAAAGTTCAAAGTTTCGGTAAAACCATTAAATAAAAGGCTGCAGTATTTTTCGTTGAAATAATTTATTAAAATATTTATTGCTTTACCTAAAATAGAATCGAGAGATTATTAATTAGAAAAAAATTGTAGCCAGAACCAAAACCATAAATGTCAGATTTAATTCGCGAAACACAAAGAAGCAAATCTTCAATTTTTTGGAAGAAATCTGAAAATCTTTTTCCATCCGAATACATTCATTCTGATAAAAATGAATTAAAAGAAGAAAAGAATTATTCAAGCAAAAGCAAGAATAGCAGCACCCTATCCCTTCATATTGCCGCATATGAAAATTCTGATGAAGCTGCTGCATCTGATTCATTTGAAGGAATTAATGGTTGCAAAGATGAATCTAAGTTTATTAAAACTTTGAAAAATGTTAAAGATTCTCCTTCATCATCAGCTATCAATGTAAGATTTAACCATAAAAAATAAGATTTGTCTATTAATTAGATTTTTATTACAGAATTTGTTTGAATTTCCGAGACAACAAACAAAAGATGCAACAAATCCTGCCGTAATGCAATTTACAGCATCCCAAAAATTACTCAAACCTAATCAAGAGAATGGTAATTTCGTATATTGTAATCTTTTCTGCCCCTCTAAATCTTTTAAAATTTTGGTACATGTTTGTCACATTGTTACAGAAAAATGATCCCACCACGATGCTTAGTTGCAAACAACAGCCATTTAAACGTCAAAAACTGTGTTTTTAATAATTAAATAAAATTTGATTATAACTTTGCTGTTTGATTTTTTATTTAATTAATATTACAATTTTAAGCAATGGCAACAACTCAAATTGATAGTGAAAATCCAGAAATTGTTCCAACCTCTTCGACATCATGGTTCTCAAATTTTGATCCCGCTGCTCCAACCACCGTCTTTTCAATGTTTACCAATTTTGCAATTGCAAATATGTTTGTTTATGGTGTTACTGGAAGAGCACGTTTAGCCTAGTAAAAAATTTTTACAATAATTTTTAATTTTGCCATTCTTCAGTTTACTTCCCCCGCTCTTCTTTATTTGATTTCAAAAATTTTTTCAATAGAAAAATTTGGTTGGTATAAAAAGCCACTTATGTTTTTTATATCAACCAAATTTCCGTTAACAAAATTTAAACTCCTATCATATACTTTAGCTATAGCTTTAGCAAATTGCTTTAAACTGTATGGAAAATTAATTCTTTGAGAAGACGAGGTTGAATGATGTCGAAACTGATTGCAAAAAAAAGTTACAGCAATATTTTTCAAGAAAAACATTATTTTTAGTTTGCCATCCTTTTAAGCACATTTGGCATTTTCGGTAAATTGTTAAAATTGTTTCGATAAACTTTAATGAAATTTGATTCAATGAAATCACTTAGGCCCCCTACTAAAACGTTGAATTAACTAAAAAAATTTTAGTTTGTAACAGCATTTTTTTTGACATTTTTGTAAAGTATACTATATACGTTATACTAAATTTTGAACGAAAAAACCTTGAAATATCATAAAACAATAAGAGGGGGATGAAGTAAATTGAAGAGGCATATGTAAGATATCTTTGATTTTTCCACACCAAAATTTTTAGTATTTCTGGTGTCTTCACAATTCCAGCTTCCCTCTTCTTTTCACTGAAAGCAGCTTCAGATGATTTTGAACGATGGAAAAAGATGCGGCATCTTCGAGAAAAAGGTTTACCAGTGAAATTAATGCCATATCCATATAAATTTGATTGGGAAGAACATGAAATAAGATTACGACAAAAGAAATTGGAAAGGGAACTTAAGAATGCAGAAACTTTAAGTGGAACAACTCAAAATTAATTGATTATGTTGGGATATTGTTTAATTTTTTTGTTGGAATAGGAAAATTGTAGATTTTAATTATAGTATAAATATTATGTGTATTTGTTTTGTTTGATTAATTGATTGAGCATTAAAGTTTTGTATTTGAAAAACTGGTGAAAAATAAAAAATAAATTTTTTTGATCTTGATAATGAAATTGGCAAAGTGTGTTTAAATGACAAACTAAAAAAGAAAAATTTTCAACAAAATTCCAAAAATATATTTGTTTCGCGCTAAATTTTTACTTTCATTAAATTTCTTGTCTTTCATTTTTTTCCGTGATGTTTTTATTATGTAAAATATTTATATTTCCTATCCAACTTCTCTTTTACTAACTCATTTATCTTTACTAACCCCCTCCAAATGTCCCCATCTTCTTCGGTCTGACTTTCTTAACGTTTTTTATATCAATCATTTATTAACTGGCAGGTTTTTTAGAGGCTCAAAAATTTAAAGCTCTCACCAGCTCGTGCTGCAGCAAAACGAATTTTCGATAAAGCTTTGAATAAAAGGAAGAGGAAAGTGAAGTTCCACAAAACTGTTCAAAAGAAAGATATTACACCATTGATTGATAAAATTGCTGATAGAATAAGATTGCCATCAGATACTTTTAACGTAAGTTTATTTTATTTTAATTTAATTTTTTCTAACTTGCTATATTTTAGGGTGGTGATCCAGCTTTAAGCTTCACAGAAGTGACGGATCAATCGATACAAAGTATTGTCAAGACTCCACCAAGAACTATCAGCTCACCAATAGCTCAAAAAAAACCTGGACGGAGAAGTAATCTCTTTATTAAGAAAATGTCTGGTAGCATAAAAAATGCATTTTTTTCTCCACGAGTTGCTGCCAAGCGATCTGAGCCATCGTTGCCTGTAAGTTTTTTTAATGTTGTAGCATTCATCTTTTGGTCTAATTAATTTTTAGGATGATGAAGATGCTGATGTTTTATTTGTAAGTGAAGTGATTTGTTCAAGGAAGACATCTTCCGCTCATTCCTCACAAGAACCAATTAATTCTATTTTATCAAATTCAACTTATGATGATCCAATTGTAATGGATGAAAAGGTAAATGCAAATATGTTCTCTTATTTTTATTTATTAACCTCTATGGTTCTCTTTCGTTTGAAAATTTTTAATGAACTTTTTTGGTGGCTTCAAGAAAAAAACTTGATGAGAAATTTTTTTTCTTTCGCGAACAAAAAAAAGAAAAGTAAAGGAATAGTTCATCAGAGAAACTTGAGAAACAAAAAGCATACTGTAACCTCTAAAATTTTCAGATGCCACCTGCACCTGCAAAAACTCAACTTTGGATTGATGCATTTCTTCCAAAGGAAGCATCAGATATTATACATGGACCCCCAATGGATATTTTCAAGGATTGGCTGAAAAGTTGGAAGAAACGACTCACTAAACTTGCAAAAGCTGAAAATGAACCACCAAAGAAGAAGCGTCGATCTCGCAAACATGAAAATGATGATTCGGATTACGAGTTAGAACTCGAAACATCAGAATTGTGCAGTACTTTTGTTCTCTCAGGCCCAACTGGATGCGGTAAAACTTCCTTAGTTTATTTCTATGCCAAAGAGTACGGTTTCAATGTTATCGAATTGTCAGCAAGTGATGAGAGATCTGGTTCTGTAATGAGAAATAAGCTTCAAGGCGCCATTGAAAATTTTGGTGTTCGTGGTCCTGGTGATATTCGTTCTTCAATGTTTGGTCCTCGAAAATTTAACAATGATTCATTGAAGCATAATATTGTTTTGATTGATGATGTAAGTTTTATTTTTTGGATATGGTAAAATAGTTTTTTATATTTTAGGCCGATGTTGTATTTAAGAGTGATTTATATTTTTGGACAAGACTTAGCCAATTTTCTATGGAATCAAAGATTCCTATCGTTCTTACTTGCACAAATAAACGCCTTGTTGTTGGCAGTCTTGAAAATTCTGAATATGAAACGGACCATTTTTTGAAACGTGAAAAGAATATCATAGCTCGGCATCTTACTGTAAGTTTTTAATTTCATCCTTAACAGGTTTCTTATATTTAATTTTTTCAGCAATGGATTAGTGATTATTCTGGTGATTCTATTGACAAAAATGTTGTGAAATCCGTGGTACAAGAATCAAACCAAGATATCCGAAAAGCGTTGAATACTTTACAATTTTATGGTGGAAATTTACCTGGGGATGAAGAAACATCTACAAAATTTACATTATCTTCGCGGAGTTTAGCTGAATTGGATTGCGTTCTTACAAAATGTAATGAATATGAAAAGAATGTTAAGGTTCGCTGGAATGCTCGGATTGTCTCAAATATAGATTATGTTCCTGATAAGTCTCCATTGAGTACTTATGATATCCCATCTGTTGATAATAATAATGAAATGTTTATCGATGGTTAGTTTTTCTGCTTTGTTGGTCTTCATTGCTTTATTATCACTTTTTAGATATTTCAAAAATGCTCAAATCATCTCTTCCTTCAAGTTTTAAAGAATATGATAAAATGGATGAAAGATTATCAACAAATTTACAATCCTGTCGAAGCTTCTCTGCACCAATTTTACCAGCGTTTTATGATGCCTTTAAAAGAAGTGAAAGATTTTCTTCAATAAAAAATGTTGCACTGTATGAACTACCAGTATTGGCAGCAATAAATCGTGGATGGACTGCTCGATTGAAAGATCAACCTTCTCGAAGACGAATTCTTCATCCTTTTAATGATGTTGATATAAATACTCTTAAAGCATTGGATCGCTTTGGGAATCTTTGCAAAACTATTGATGAATATTCTAGTTGGTCGTAATTTGTATTATCCTTTTTTTCTGTGTTAAATGTATTTGTATAAATACTTTGTTCCTCATTTCGGATTTTGAATTTAGTTGTTTTTAATGTTACAAGTTCAATCACTTTAAATGAGAATTTTAAATTTCTACGGGTTTTCTTCAGAAAAAGCGGCTTTCTATATCTTACTTCTGCTTTAAGTTTTGTTATATTTTGAACCCTCTCTTGTTTCTAAAGTTATTCCAAGAAGGACAATAATTAATTTTCCGAAAAGTTTATTATCCATTTTATTCCACGCAAAACTTTAACATAACTAATGATATAAAAAATCCATAATAATTGAAAAAAAAGTGTTTTACATTATTGCAAAAATTGAATCCATATAAAACAATCATAAAAAAAGAATACCCTTGTAATAAAAAATCCAAAACAAAAAAAGAAATGCAAAAAAGAAGAAAAAACAAGAATCGTCATAAAAATTTTTTTTCATGGCCATGGATCAAGGGATATTTTAACACGAATAATGCCATAAAATAAAAAGAATTAATATCATTCAAAATAACAATAATAATAATATCAATTAAAATAAATATAATAATATAAGGCACAAATAAACAAATTTTATAAAGGAAAAGAAGGAACACTTTTGAAAAAATAGAGTTCTCGTCATGGAGATTTTTAATCAATGGTTGAAAAATCGAAATCACGGAAAAGTTTATGATCGGCGTCGGTAATTGCTCTTTTATCTTTGGCTGGAGAGAAACCTAAAAAATAGAGTTTAATATGGAATTTTAATCAAAATTAGTTAAATTAAACATACCTGCTTTTTCGTTCGTAAATTCTGTATCAAAATTAGATACATCTTCAAAGTTTTTCTGAAAATTTTAAAATTATTTTTGTATATTGTAATATTTTATGGGTTACGGTAAAATTTAAAAAATCATGTTTTTTACATTCAGAATTCGATATTACGTATTTGAAAGGACCGTGAAACAAAATTATAAAACATATCTTTGACGGTATTGCATGGACCAACTACAGTAATACAAAAAAGAAGAAAAGAACTTACAATTGTTGGTATAAAGTTTGGTTTTAACTCCTTTCTCAGTAAAGCATCAAATTGATGATTAATAAGCTAAAAAATAAATCAAATAGTTTCATTCAGAAAATGTACAACACAAAAACAAACCCCAAAGAATCGTTGCCGTTTAACTTCTGCTGCATCTTCTTCACCGGAACCAATTCGCTTTTCAGGATTCTTTCTCATTAACTAAAAAAGATGATCAACTATTACTGTATTTTTCTTCAAAAGCAGAACATACTCTTCTCATAATTGCAATAGCTTCAATGGATAAAAATCTTGGATATCGAACATCGTCATTGACAATAGAATCAAAAATTTCTTCTTCATCTTCGCCAGAAAATGGTGGTTCACCAACAAGCATTTCTAAAAATTTTTAACAATTTATTTGTTTTTTTGTTAAATTTTAAACATACCAAAAATTAAAACACCTAATCCCCACCAATCTATTGCTCTCGTATACGATGTTTCAGTAAGGACTTCAGGAGCCAAGAATTCTGGAGTACCGCAAAATGTCTAAAAAATATTTATAATAAATTTATAAAAGTAGTTTTAAAAAGTACCGAAGTTCGATCAGCAGGTCCCATTCCTTCTTTGCATAGACCAAAATCAGCAAGCTTAACATAACCTTCACGGTCTAATAACAAATTATCAAGTTTAAGATCCCTAAAAACAATTAAATTTAAATAAAGACTTTAGCAGTTACAATAACAAACTACAAAATAATTTAAGTTTTAAACAAAAGTACTGTAGCAACAGTAATCAGTTCAAAAAAAGCTACATTATACCACCAACAACAACTAAAAAACAAAAACTTACCGGTAAATAATTTTATGTGAATGTAAAAATTCAAGGCCCAGTAGAACACAAGCTGCATAAAAGCATGCCCTTTCTTCACTAAAAATATCATCGTGAATATGCCGCATTAAATCACCACCCATTGAATATTCCATAACAAAGAAGACATGTTCAGCTGTTTGAAAGCCAGCAAATAAATTAACCAAAAATGGATGCTTATTTCGGGATGCAATTTCAAATATTCTTTTTTCGACCATCAATGATTCCACTTCATCTCTTGCAAGAATATCACCTTTTTTCAAAACTTTTAAAGCATAATATTGGCCAGTTGGTTTAAATTGTGAAAGAATAACTTTTCCAAAATGCCCTCGACCAAGGACAGAAATTAAACGGAAATTATCAACATTCACTGGACCTGATGACGTTCCAGTAAGTTGTTGATGTTGCTTGGATGATCGACGAGAAATTGATGTTAGAGATAAATCTTCTGCAAGACTTGAAGCTCCAGGAAGATGTGAACGTGGAGCTTTTTTAGGTGTAACAAATTCATCTCCAAATGCAGAATCTTGAGATGGTTGTTGTTGAACTTTATTGACATTTGGAGTAGATTGGCGACGAGCAGAGGTTGGAATAGGTTGTCGAAGATCTTCAAGTGTTACAGCTTGTTGTTTAGAATGATGATGAGAAGTTCGAGAAGAGCTTTCAGATGGGGGAGTTGGTTCTGGAGTTGGAACATATACAGATTTCGACATTCCTGATATGGCAGATAATGGTGGAGCTCGATTTGTATATGTACTTGATGATGAAGAAGGTAAATCATATGAAGTTTGAGGGGCTAATTTCAATGGTAGAGTACTACTTTGTCGAGCTGTACTTGAAAAAGATTGTAGCCCAACTGGTGAAGTAATTGGTTCACGAGTTGGAGAATTTGAACCCCCACCATTTTTCAAAACTCGTCCCCATGCTGCAACACCCATTTGCTTTTTAGCAGTATCAATTCCACGACGTTCTTTCACACGGAAAAGTTTCTTTTGACGTTCAAGTTTTGGCTTTCTCGAAACAACTGGATCAAAATAAGCAAATTCAAAAAATATTGCACCTTGTGGTTCTAGTTGGAGCGTAATACCCGTAGATTCTTTTCTTTCTTGCTTTTCAATTAAATTTCCAAGTTTCAGTACTGCAAATGCACACATTGATCTATGATCACGATAATATACTTCTATTTCAAGTTCACGAACCTAAAAATGATAAATTATAAAATACAATATACTTTTCGAAAAAAAATGACACAAACATACCCGATCAAGATTTATCGAAGTTTTATGATTCCAACATTGTCGACCAGGTTGTTTTGCTTCAGTTTGGGCAACAATATGATTATCAATTCTTAAAACTGCATATACTTCATCTGTTAATGAACCACGAGCATTTTGACTAAAAATTTATTTTGATATAAAAATTCGAAAAAATACGGTAGAAAACTACGAAACTTTGGTGCAAAAACAAACCACTACAAAAATATTTTGCTATTTTAAAAATTTAAAAAATGGGTAAAAATTAAGGGGAGAGGTGTTGGGTATAAAAAACCTTTTCAAAAAACTGACATATTCTCGCCGTCTATCGGCCTGATGGCTGCAATACTGTTACTCCTGGATGCAAATGGATTGAACATGTATGGCCTTAAACTATATTAAACAAAAGTTTTTTTGTAAAAAGATGAACATGTGAGTTTAAATGGATAATAAAAAATGAAGCACAGCAAAAGCGATAAAAGTGGATAATTGCAAAAAAAATAATATACTGTGCAGTGATGTGATAAATTTTTTTGAACATTTAGAAATGGTAAACAAACCTATATTGTCGTTGCATATTTTTTGATGCTTTAAATTTTCCAAGATCAGAATACGAATTTCCACCAGATATTGAAGCTAAATCTCCACGATTAGCTCGACCAGGAATATCATTGATAAGATCTTGACAACCATGAATGCTAAAAAAATTAATTCGTTAAAAAAATTGTTACAAAAAAAAACAAAATCCCTTACTTGAGTTCCAATTTTCCGCTAACAGCTAACGTTGGCATTGGAGCACCACTTCGTCGATGATCAACAGAATGTCGAGGAATTGTTGAAGCTTTTGGAGTTGAATCTCCATATGTGCTACTGCCATATGATGCCGGAGGTGAAAATCTGCTATCATTATTTGATCTTGGATCAATTTCCTTTCGAATTAGAAGTCGCTTTGGTGATTCAGATGGTAAAATATCCATATATTTTTTTAAAGCTAATCGAATAAGATCAATCTTTTCCTCAGCTTGTATAACAGCTTCATGCAATTCTTTATAATTTTTTTCAGATTTTTTTGAATCTTTCATTGTTCGAAGCATATTTAATGCGCCATCCGTGAGAGCTGTTTCTCGATGTAACCGATAAAGAAGTTCATCAACAATGGCATCAGATTTTGATTGAAAATTTGCTCCATTTGATTGTTCCTGGATTACAAGGCGATCAATTTGCATTTTAAGATATGTAATTTTAGCTTTATTATCTTCAAAGAGTTGCCGCGTTGATTCCATCAATTTATGATTATATGCTCGAGGATTTAATTCACAACTAAAAAATTTTTCAAATCCTTCTTTAACATTTAATTCTTTTTGTAGCTCTTTCTCCAATGCCAATCTTCTTGAACTTTCTTGTAGAAGTGGTGATTGCTCACCTTCATCTTCACCATTTGGACTTTGAACATTTTCATTTGTCTCTAAAATAGGTTGTTTTTATAAAAATAATCGTTTCAGTGACAGGGCTTAGAGATTGTCAGAATTTATGTCTTGATAAGCAATGATAAAATTGATTTTCAATATGAACACTTTAAAGAAGATTAATCCCTTAATATGTCTTGATGAAGCTACACATATTTAATGAATGCACTTTTGAAAAAATTTCTGCTTCATTTGCTTTCATTTTTTTTTAAATGTGGTCTTTTTAAACCATTTATGTGTCTGAAAGTCAATTGAAAAAAGTGACTTTTGGGAATTGGAAAGAAGAAAAACTTGATTGACTAGACTATATAAAAACTTTTAAATTAAAAATATCTCAAACTAAAAAAAAAGGTTATTTTTCTACAGTAATTTTTAAACTATTTTTTGTTTCTCAAGGATTACAGTAATTTTAAAAATTATATGACAAAACGTTTGCCTTTATTTTTAAAAGCTTGCAAAAGTACAGTATTGTCAAATTCTAGTTTTCGAGCCTAAAAATAGAAAATTTTTTTGCAGCTTTGTTCTCTTAACTTCAAAAACTCAGAATGTAATAAAAAATTTTAAACTTTTAATCAAACATAAAATTATTGCTGTCTGTAAAAATGTAAATTAAGTCTTAAAATTCAACATCAATTAATCTCAAAAAGTGAAGATAAATTTAACAAATGTCTATCGTCGTCAAATTGTCGAAACCATTCTCAACAAAAAATGCGTCAACTTTAGGTCAAAGTAAACAACACAACACATGTCAATTGTCTTTTTGCATCTTCATTGAATTTTTTTTGCATTTTTGCTGCTGCTTTTAAAAAAAGTTTAAGAAAATCGAAACCGAATCTGCTTTTTCTCCTTTTGTTTGCAAGCAAAAAGCTGTTATTTTTATCGCCAAAGAAAAGGTTATCGCAATGAAGAGTTTGAAATTATGATGTTTTGTATTAATCTATGAACATTCTAGAAAAAGTATTAAATGCAATTGATAGAATTTTAATTTAAAATTATCATATTTTTTGACTATTCAAGTGCATTTTTTCTTTTTCTGAAGCTTAACTGCTTCGACGTATTTCATTTTGATGCTTTTAAGAAGCAATGAATTTTCTTTTTCGAAAGCAAAATGACAGCCCTTCTTCGTCTTATTCTTTTTATTATATTTTTGGCCATCTTAAAGAAAAGAACCAAGAAATAAGATGTAAAACATTTGTAAGAAGAAGAATAAGAATGAAAGCAAAATTGAAATCAAGCAAAGGAAAGGGGGCTTAGTCATCAAGGGAATAACATAACAAGCGGAAAAAAGCAATGCTTTTTGCAATTGCTGTTGTTGTTGTTGATAAAGTGAATGTCATTTTTCTCTTTCTTTTCTTTTATTTATGTTAAAGCATTTTTTCTTCTTTCTAACTCTTTTGGGACAAGCTTCTTTACGGGAGAAAAAAAAAGAAAAATGAGGACTTTCGGTAATAAAAAAAGAGAAACGAGAAGAGCAAAATCGTTTAACTAAACTTCTAAAAATAAATCCTAACCTCTAACATTTCCAGTCATATACATTTGAATAATATTCATATCATTTTGCATATCACTTATTAAATCACATAAATCCCGAATTTCATGTTTTGTTTGCTCCAGTTGCTTACGATCTTTTGACAGTTTCTATAAAACAAATTTATTCAGTAAGCAAAAACTAGAAAAAAGGATAAAAAAACCTGAATTCTAAGACATCCTTCTTTCAATTTCATCTGCTTCACCAATTCAACTTTAATAATTCGATGAAGATCAGATATATCTTTTTGAAAAGATTTTGTTGACCATGGAAATGAATATTTTATTGCTAATTCTGCCACTTCTTCAGGAACTTGCTCCATTGAAGATAAATCAGAGCTAAAAAGTTTCCAAAGGTTAAAACTATGTTAACAATAGCAAAAAAGATGTGTAAAATAAACTAAAGAAAGGAGGGAAAAAGGGTGTTCCGTTTATTTTAAGATTGACCAAAAAATTCCTCAAATATTATACTTATATATACATATGTATGAGACCATTTATGGAGGTTAAAAAAAGCTTAGATAATACAAAAAAAAGAAGCAAAAAGAAAGATTTTTTCAGTATCAGTGGAACGCGTGGAATGCATTCATTATTGTTGTTTTTGGTTGGGGATGGTTGATGATGACAGAAAAAAAGTTTATCGAAAAAATGAACAAAAAGAGAACCGTTAAAAAATCGAAACGAAGCACACCATCAACAAAGGTAGGTGGACATTAAAAGAGTAAACTTTTTTCTAACATTTAAAAAAAATTTAAAAAAAGTGTAAAAAGGTATTAAAAGATTAATTGAATTTGTTATTTAAATGCTTTATTAAATGTGTGTAAATATAAAAAAACAACAAACCTGCAAGGCTCAGAATGACTGGTCATGGCTAACATGCCAATTCTCCAGTCAAACTTTTCCTGAATAAAATTTGAAGATAATATATGTGTATAGCAAAATATCAAATCAGAAGAAAGAAATCAATTGTAAAAAGAAAGATGAAAGAAAACTTGAAAGTGCCTGAAAAAAGAAGAAGAAAAGTTTAATTTAAAAAAGTGGACAAATATATTTTAAAAGGGATTCTTGATGCGCGTGGTGGAGGTGGTGGCTTCACTTTTCATGCATGTCAAAAACACACACGAATAGAAAAAAAGCAATCAAAGAATAATATAAATATCTAAAGTCAAAAATATCTATTAACTTCTACTACTACTAAACTTGTGTCAACACATATATATGTGAACTATATATTTCACGTGAGATAAAAAAAAGGAAAATTGAAAAATAAAAAGTGGGGAGAAAACAATCAAAAAAATTTTTGTTGATGAGTCAGAAAACAAAAATTAAATTTGGAACAAAAAACCGTTTTTTTCTCTGAAAAACATTGAAGACTTTTTAAAGATTTTACTTTCCGCCAAATGTCTAACAACGAATTTCAAATTTCGAAGAGCGGATCTAAAAATTTTTAACAGATTTAAAAAAAAGGGGTAATTTTAATTATTTTTCAAAGAAATAGAATTTTATGAGTTATTTCGTCAAAAAAAATAAGAGCCTAAAAATTACATAAATTTACCCCTCTTTGACGCA
This sequence comes from Panagrolaimus sp. LJ2414, assembly GCA_024447195.1. Classification (NCBI taxonomy): domain Eukaryota; kingdom Metazoa; phylum Nematoda; class Chromadorea; order Rhabditida; family Panagrolaimidae; genus Panagrolaimus; species Panagrolaimus sp. LJ2414. The sequence goes on along the minus strand of JAMRXY010000289.1, from coordinate 246,591 downwards.
TTCTTAAGCTTAAATAAACGCCAAAATCTTAGATTGATATTAAAGTTTAACGTAATTAATTGTAATCTTATAAAAGTTTAATAAAAAATTCGATCATTAAAAAAGAGAGAAAAAAACGGTCAATAATATCGTCGGTGGCGACGATATTGCTGCTGTCAAAAAAGTCTGATGGTAATCAAAGAAAAAAAAGTTAAAAGTTAGAGAGCAAAGCAGCAGCAGAGCTTCGTCATCAACTTCGCCATCATCATCGCCATCAACATTGTTCTTGTTTGTTGGTGATGTTGATGCTGCTGCTCGTTCAACCTTTTTTTAAATAGATATTTTTCTTTCTGCTGCTGCAGGAGCAAAAAAAGTAGAAGGAAGAAAAAAACCGTAAAGTGGCGGACAATGAAAATATATCTATATGTATAGGAGATAGGAAGAAGAAGAAGAAGGGGGGAAAAGAGAGACAACGCAGCCGCCAATATTTTTTACTAGTTCGATGTTGGGGAGCTTGCCTTTCAGTTCAACAGCAAAAATATTTATAGGAAAATGGAAAGAAAAATCGCTCGAAAAGAAAAAAATAACCGACCGCGCTTAAGTTCTCCTTTTTTCCTTTTGGTAGTAGTATCTAGATAGATAGATAGAGGACGACGACTGTGTTTGTCGTCGTTTATATATATTTATCTATATATAAAAGGATGCCTGCAGCTCAAAGTGAACGTCTCGTTTATATTTTTCTTCCCCTTTTTCTCTAATAGATTTTTTTTTCATTTGCGCTATTACTCGTTCGATCCATCAACACAGCATTTGAGCTGCTGCTGCAACAACAAATCAAAGAGAATAGAAGAAAAGGCTTTTCTGAATGATTTCTTTTTGATGTCTAATTAAACAGAAAAAAGGGAGACTTTTCAAGCGTGCGCACTTTTTTCATGTTTCTTATTGATAAAAAAAGTGGTGGAGATTCTTTGATTTTTCTATTGTTGTGGTCATTTTTAAAGATTCTATTGTTCATTTGCAAAAGTGATCATTAAATGTTGCCAGAAGCAATGAACAAAGTTTTTGCGTGGAAGTCAAAAAACTTTTGTTTATTACTTTGTGCAGCATTTTTTGATCACTCTTAAAAGCGAACAATAGGATTTTCGAAAATTACCAAAACAATAAAAAAATCAATCGCCAATGTTTTGTATCATTTAAGAAAGTAGGTGATGATTGATATTTTTATTTTATATGTCGCACAAGTTGAAAAAAAAACAAGTCAATAACGGGATTAGGATACCGTAATTTGGTTAAAGGAAGCAGTTAATTTTGACAAATTTGTTTTGTATTTTGTGCCCTTTGCACACCTCTAATTTTGCCAGAATTTAAAACTAAACCAAAATAAAAATTCTTGTTTTAATTTATTTCAAGATTCAGCCAAATTAAGCTATTCAGATGCACAAAATACAAAAACAATCAAAAGCAACTAACTAAATTACGGTATTTAATCCAATTTTTTGACAAGATTACCTGATCTTTGGGCAATTTTGAACTTGTTTTATGAGACAAACTTTTTTGTTATAAATTTTATGTAATGAAAAGAACATTACCGACAATGACAATGAAGAGGCAATAAATATGTATGTAATAAAAAACGTGACTGACTTAAAACAATTGGAGGAGAAAAAATATAAAACAAAACAAAAAAATGAAGGCAAAATAAAAAATAAATTTAAGGAGGGGGGAACATCATCAGGTTTCTACCAGGAAGGCTTTAAACTTTTTGAAAAAAAGAAGGAAAAACAAACGATAGATTTTTTGCACAGAGTTGAAGGGAGAGAATTGAAATAAAATAAAAGAGTCTTTTCCTTCAAATTAGTAACAAAAATACACAAACTGATATACACATATAAATTGATGATGGCACCAGAAGGAATGGAAAAATGGATTCTAAAAAGACTTTAAACAAACAAATTTCTTTTGGCAAATTTAAGCCTTCCCAAATATGCGCTTCCAGAAGCAACAGCAACAACAAATTTCATTTTTTGGCGCATCTTTATTCTTCAAATTCTTTTTTTTTGTTGTGCTAAAACTTTGTTGCTGCTGTTTGCTGATGGTAGTGGGTTGCTGCCCTATGCTTTTTTGAACTCATGGGAATTATATGCATTTAAAGCTATAGCCTATAGCTCTATTCCCAAAAAATGTGATAGTGGTGGAAGGAATGTATAACACTGTGAAAAAAATACATATGAAAAGTTTATAAATATACTTACATATATTTCGTGTGTGTGTTTTTTTGTTGGAATTGAGCCAATGCCCAATTTTTACTGCTGTCGCTCTAAGGATGACGATTGTTTGTTATTGTTTGTTGTTGTTTTTGTTGGTGTTGAAAAAACTTACATTTCTTTTTTTGCGTTGTTTTTTCGTTTCCAATTTTTTAAAAGTTGTCATTTTTTCTTATAAGAACTTTTCCTTTTTCAGATGCATTTGATTCTACTATTTTTTTCAACATTAATCATATCGTTCTCTTATTCAATACAGCCCTCTGCTGCAAAAGACAACAATGATGAAGAACTTTATGATCCTGAATTAAGAATAGATAAAAGTTTATGGAAGAATCCAAATGATCCATTGGAACGATTTGGATATGGAGGCAATTGTGATTCGAACGAACAAGTACAAGCTTATAGAGAAGTATGTTTCTTTATCTTCCACATCAATTGGATATATTAAATCTCTCTGTCTTTAACTTTTTATCTCACTTATTTAGATCCTTGAACAAAAGGACGAAGAAATTCGTGATCTTCAATATCGACTTCAACATAACTCTGAAACTTTTACAAAATCTATTATCTCTATTATCTTTCATGGACTTGGAATTAATGCTGAATCAGATGAAGCAATTTTTATGAAAGCTGATGTCACACTTAAAAAATCTGGAATGGAAACAATTAAACGATTTTTGGCTGAACCAACTCCAAGTGAAGCAATGAAAGCAAGATTACAAGGTGATCTCGAATACTTTTTATCTCCTGTAAGTTTGCATTTTTAAATGCATGAATGTATTTTTAAAACACAAATTTTAGTCTGCAGAAGCTCGTGAACATCGACTGCTTGGATTTCTTCGTCAACTGGTTCCTTTTGTAATTGGATTAAATATTCTTGCGCTAATTTTTGTATTATCCTATTTCAATATTCTTCGAAATAAACGAATGCTTGTGATGATGGTTATTGCAGGACTTTTTGTTCATGAAGTTAATCAAAAAGTTAATGATGATTATCAGGTTTGTGGACTTTACATTATTCCATATAAAATTTATTCAGTTGTTTATTTTTGTAGAAAGCATTAGCAGAACGAATGGCGAGAGAAACTCGAATGGCCCGAGGGAATAATCCATGTGATCCAAAAGGATATTTATCTGCGATTGGAACATATTTTGGTTCAATGTTTACTCGAATGGAAGATCCGTGTATTGAATTTTATAAAGATGCTTTAACCGAGACTCCAATAAATGCAAAGATTTTATCCTCTGCTTTTTATGTCGTCGGAGAAATGATTGGAAGTCCCTTCATTGGATTAGCAGATACAATGCAAGCAGCAATTGAAAAATATTTTTCTCCTGCACCACTTTACATTCAGTGGCTTAAATTTGCTTTACTGATTTTTGGAATGATTTGTGGCGTTGTAATGGCTCTAAGATTTTGGCAATTTGAAATTCAATCACCATTTTTAACATTTCGATGGCGTAGGTTTTTGAAAATTCTTTAATTATAGTATCTTGATGAATATGTTGTAGGAGTTGGAGATGGTGGAGCTGCGATTACACATGTCACACATCAACATCATCAGCAAGCAATTGCTCCACAACCACAAGTTATTTATTATCATCCAATTCAACATGGTTCTTCTCATTTTCCATTGGGTGCAATTTCGCCATCTTCAATGCAACAACTTGAATATCGCGAAGCTGCAAACTTGGATACGGTAATTTTTTAATTGTCCGTAATCTGTTTTAATTGTTTTGATTTTAGACCAATACATTAAATGATCATGAAGAATTTCCAATTTCATCATCTCCAAATGTAACATTAAGAAGACGAAGATCTCATTCTGCAACTCGTTAGCGAAAATTACCTCTTCATTTGTATATTTGTATTTTTCGGTGCCTTCAAACTTTTATTTTTATGGGTAACTTTATCTTTTTGTAAAATGATTTTATTGTTTGTATTTAATAAAATGTTTATTATTTATATGATTCTTACTGTAATTGTTATTATAACTATGCATGAATAAGATTAACAAGTTGTTAGTGTTTTGTCACGGTTGTTAATTTTCATCTTTTTATAAGAATTTTGAAAGTTAATATTTTATGGTACAAAAATGATGTATGAATTTTTTTAAGTCAGTACTCTCGCGAGACAACGTCGAGAGCTTTCGACGTTATTGATTCTAACGGTGGTTAAACTATTGCATCATTCTTACTTCTTTAGGAATAGTTAAAAGTAACGGTATAAAAAGGGAAACAATTTCATTTAAATTACAGTTTTGTATTTCTTCCTTCTTGAATTTTATGTTTTAAAAGTAAAAAGTTGTTTCATGAAATTGTTTTAGATGACAACAAAAGAAGATAAACTGTTTAAAAAGGAACAGTTTTCTTTGGTAGATCATTCTCAAACTGATATTAATAGCAGCCAATTTTCCAACCTTAATTTAAACCGAAATCATAAATGTCCATTTCCTGTTCAATTTTTTAGCAATTCAATCAATGACAAAACCAGTGGTAACTATAAAACATTCTGCAATTCTACAAATACAGCATCAAATTTTTGTATGAAATATGGTTTAATTTAAGATTATCGAAAGATGATAAAGCTTGGAAATTGTAGAAAACAATTTTGTAGAATTGCAGCAAAAAATATTAGTGTTAGGGTATACTGTACCTGACAAGTATCAAGAAGAACAAAAATCTTGGAATAAAAATGCAACAAAAGTTTCAAATTTCAAAAATTTAAAAAATCCAAGTTTCGAATTCAAAAATGAAAAGCGAAATCAAAAGTGTTGGATAAGTGATAAGGATATCTTGAAAGATAAGAAGAACAGTAGCAGCACCTTATCACTTCATATTTCGGCATATGAAAATTCCTTTGAAGTTTATTCAAATCGAGAAGTTTTATCAAATATGCCTCGGGCATTTAAAGCCAGAGCTGCTTTAACAAAGTTTGAAGCAAGTTTACAATTCTTTTCGTAGCAGTTTGTTAATTTTCTTAATTTTAAAGGATTCTTTTGAATTTCCTCGACAATTGGAGGATGCTAAATCTCCAACACCAGAAATTCAACAGTTTACAGCATCTCAAAAATTGCTTTCACAAAGTCCAGGAGGAGGGGTTTGTAATCAGTATACTGTGAAAATTAAAGGAAGGACGTAAGCAGCAGTTGAATTCGGAGAAGACAAAAACCATTTCGAAGGCATCATGCTTTTGATTTTGTGCCGATAGCGGTAATAGATCAAAGGGTGTTTATTATTTTGAAATGGGATACGTGTCTCAATATTCTACCCTGCTGATGTCCTTGAATTAGAGTAATGTTTAGACTCTTCGAAATTTTCAATTTTAATAATCTCAGTATTTTTACAACAACTAGATTCTAACAATTAATCATATCATTAATATTTTTGCAGATGAATAGAAAAACAAATTCTGGACATCTTACAAATACAGATACAACTGGTCGAGAAGGTGGAGGTGGTGGAGCTGGTACATCAACAGAAAAAACTTCTCGTCGAAATAATAATAATAATGGAGGAGGAGGAAAAAGTTTTGAAACAACAACGTCAAAACAAAAATCAAAAAGTTCTTTACTTTTAACTCGAACTTCAAAATCAAAGGCTGATGATCCAGAAGCAGCAGCGCGAAAGCAGCGGCAAACAAAGAAAAGAACTCAAGATTTGAAAAAGATGGAAGCGCATGAACAGGTTTGAAAAAGTGCATTTGAACGGCAAAAAATGGATTCTGCAAAGTTACAAAAAAGTGCAATTAAAAAATGTGACATTTTTAGCCAACTTTCAACAACAAACTGTTACATTTCTGTGACAGAATATAAAATTTCTTAAACATGACTGTAACATTTTTTTAACGTGAATCGCATATTTGTGAAAAATTAATGTAACAAAAAGTGTCACAAAAACGTGACACTTTTTTGGTTACCGACTTAAATAAAACAAAAATATCAAAAGGCAAATAAAATATTTTTTGAGTTCAAAATTTCAATTTCGATGTTTTGATTATTCAAAATCCTAATTATGTGCCAATCAATAATTGATATTTTTAGATGAGTTGTGTAAATGCAGATGCAAAACGTCGAACTCGAACAAAAAGAACTACCGCAGGTGTTGGGCTTGTAAGATTTATTTAATATTCATGTCATTTAAATACAGTATCCATAATATCCATAAACCCTTAAGGTACCAGAAGAGGATGAAGAAAATGGTGGAGCTGATGAACAACCGGGTGGAAAGCATGAAGATAAGCATGCCCTTGCAAATCATCTTCGATCAATTGCCCCATTCAATAAACGTTGGAAGGTTACTCAAACAATTAATGAAGGTAAAAATAATTAAAAGTGATTTTTGGGATAACATGAATCAAGGACGTCGGAATCCTTTTTTACGGAGAGGACAGAAACCATTTCTGAGGAGGCCGCCTTTGATCTTGTGCAAATGGCGGTAAATGATCAAAAAAATTTTGTCACTTTGAAGGGAAGCTTACTTCTGGTATCCCATCCAGATGACGTCCTTGATTTGAGATTACCCGAAAATTAAGTTTTTAAAGAACGACATGAGATCAAAGCAAAAACGAAAAGCTTCTTGCCTTTTGCAGCCGGCCTAAAACTTCAACATTTTATAACTCCTATTTATAGATTTTTGATTTCTTGTTTCAGGAACATATGGTGTTGTTTTTGCTGTACAAGATGTTGAAACTGGTGTTCATGGTGTTATTAAAGTTGCAAAATCAGTTGGAAATGATGCTGGAAATCAAACAGCTGAATGGGAAGGATATATTTTGGAAAAAATGTATAAACAAGTAAATTTGTGAATTTTTATACTGTATACCCACTGATCATTTTTATAGAATCCAAATGGAAGTGTTGTTCGGCTACTTGATAAAGGAATGTTGGCAGATCAAAATGGTGAAGGAATGGAATTTATGGTACTTGAAAAAGCAGAAATTCCTGTAATGGATTATGTAAAAGAAGCAAAAGGACTGGAAAGAAAATGGCGGGTTGCAAATGTAATGTTGCAAATGTTGAAAGGAATTTATGATATGCATGTTCAAGGTACTGTTCTAGTTTTCGCCCCCCCCCCCCTTTAAAAATGATAACTGTTCAAGTTTTCGCCCGGGGGGGGGGGCGAAAACTAGAACTTTTTTTTTTCAAGGTCTAATTCATCGGGACCTTAAACCCGATAATATGGGAATTCTTTCAAAGAAGCAACCAATTGTTGTATTATTTGATTTGGGAATGGTTCGAATGTACACTGGATTTTTTGGTGAAGTAAGTTAAATTTTTTGATAGATACTGTAATTATTGATTTTTTATTTTATGTTTAGCTTCGTCAACCTCGTACAGTTTGTGCATTTCGTGGTACACCAGGTAATGAAATATAAGATACCGTAATCTAATTTTAATATTTTTGTATTTTAGAATGGGCATCTGGATGGGCTCAAAAAGGTCGGGATCAAAATCGTTATGATGATTTAATTGGATGGTTGTATGTTGCGGTGGAGCTTTTTGATGAAACTGAAAATCCAATGCAACCTCTTCCATGGACATTTCGACAGAATCCAAAGGTTTGATTAATGTCCCTCTCCTTCAAAAAACTTTTTGAAAGAGAGGGATGAACTTGTTTGAAATTTTGATATTCTGGCAAATTTTCAAAAACTCGTAAACTATCTTTGTTGTTTTTAATGAATTTCTAAAGTAAACTTTGTCCCATATTTTTAAATATTCACATTATAGTTACTTTAAACTTTTCCCATTTTAAGATTGTCAAATTTCTAAAATCCCCATTTTGTCCTGCATATTTATTGCTTCGTCAATGCCCTCCACAATTTTATGCAATTAATACATATTTAATGACAACTTCAAGAAAATCAACTCCAGATTATCATTTAATTGCAAAGAAAGTTCTCGAAGCAATTTCGGATATTGAAAGTCAAATGTCAAAACTTCCATCATCTCGTCCTTCGTCATCTGTTGCAGCTGGAGATAAAGAAAGCAAGGTCAAGAAAAATGTTAAATAATGTCAACTTTGAAATTGTTATTTAATGAATTTTAAACATTTTTCTTGAAATATTTTTGTGAATAAATTTATTTTAAGCATTATTGTTTTGGCTGATTGAATGTTGCCGTACTATTTTTAAAAAATGTTTCAGGCCAAGTATGTTATTGATTACATCATCTTTACTTATGTATAAGAATGATGTAAATCTGTAAACATATTTTTCAAAAGTTTGAATTAAAACATGAATATTTTTACATTACTCTTTCACTTTATAATTAATAAAAAAACGTATTTGAGACTTCATAAAAACTAATAAAATTAAAGGGATTTTTTGAATTTACATAACAGTTACAATAGTAGTAAGATTGGAATTTCTTAATTTTTGGGAAGGTTTTCTTGGAAGCCGTAAGCTCGCAGCTGCGAAAAAACTTTGACGCATTTGTTGACACACAAAAATCAATAAAATTGGTCGTGAAAGATTTACAAGATCATACGTCCAAGGATATAACAGATATAATTGATCAAAGAATGGATCATTATGCAAATTTCTTACAACATATGAATATGCGAATATCTAGAAATTTAAATAACTATGATTACATTCATTGGTAAACTACCGTAATCCTCTTTGTGAGTATACTCTATAACTTTATTAGTTTTAAATTTTAAAAGTTCGAAAAATAAATAATGCATTTATTCAAATTTTTTTCTTACCTGATGCAATCCAGAAATTAAATCCAGCCCAAAATCCGCCACTGCAATGATAAACAAATTTTTTTCAGCTTTAAATTTATTATTTTTATCAATTCTATTTCCTTTTCGAATAAAAATTAAATAAAGAAATGTTAAAAAATTAAATATTAAAGATGTAAATGATGCAATAATTGTATGAATGGCATTGATTAAAGCATTACTTATTTTAATTACATTTGTGACATCAATGGCATAAATTGAATTATCCGGTTTGTCATAAAACGAAAGAATTTTAGGTTCACCAAGTAAAATATGAAATGATGTTAAAAAGGGTACACCGAAACAAGCAAAAGTAATTGGCCATAAATATTTTTGCCATATCTAAAGAATAGGAAGTTTTATAAATCGCTCATACAGTTCCTTTGATCTTTGCCGCAATTTCAAAACGGCGTTATACTTAGTTGTCCTCCTCCTTGCTCATTTTAAAAATTTGAATAATCTCAAAAACTTACCTTTTGTTGTCCGTGCAAAAAACAAAGTGCCGTAAATCGATTGACAGATGTTGCAAAGATTAAAAGTTCTCGAACTTTCGCCAAATAGAATCGATTAAAATGGAGCAAAACAAATAAAGATTTGAATTCAATTTGAGGATATATAAAAGCCGTCAACGGATATAAAACAAGCTTAAGATCAAACCAAATTGTTGCATAATTTATTAAATCCTAAAACCACGGCTAGATTTAACATCCTGGTATAAACATTATAAACTTACAACAATTCCAATAATTGCAGAAAGTTTAAAAAATGCCGATGAAAAGTTTGGTTTTGAAAGAATTTGAACCAATACAAAAATGTACAATGATATTCCAGGAATACCGTAGGAAAGAAATGCCGCAATTTCCCAGTTTTGAAGCATTTTTACACAAAATAAACTTTTTGTCACTTTTTTTACCACCTTTGTGATAAAAAGTTTTGAAAGAAATAACACAAAAAATATATATAATTTAATATAAAATTGCCACCATTTAGAAAGTATAATTCAATCACAAAGAAAATGCTAATTTATTTAAAAAAATAAATGTTCCTTTTCTATAATTATGTTTATATCAAAAATGATTATAACATTGATACAGTATGATTATTTTTGCAAAGAAAAAACCACGAAAATTGGCTATAATTGAAGGAACAAAAGTTAGAGAACAAAATATGTATTCAATTTTTAGAAACAATTTTAATTTTCTTTACAGCGTCTTTAAAAAACAAGGTGTTCCAAAATAAATATCAGTTTTGATTTGGCTAACAAATTTTTAAAAACTTAAGATATTCAGAAACGGTTTAAATATGGACATATGTTCATCATCTGATAAGGTTTTGTTTGATATAAATTTTGTTTGAGATATTCAAATTTATTGAATGCTGAATATAACTGCGTAAACCGTATCTGAATATCTTTAATTTTTAAAAAATTGCCAGCCAAATGTATGTAAAATAAAAAAAATTTAGCTTCAAAAATAGCATGTACCCTAAGCGTTGTTAATTACTTCTGTATTTTGCTTTGCTATAAAAAATTAATTAATAAAGAGATTTATGCTTTTGGTTGAATTTCCTTATTAATTTTACAAATTTGAAATTAATAAATACAAAAGTTTCTTATGCAGAAAAACGGATGATTTTCAAAATTTGACGTACAAATGTAAATGCGGTAAAGATCAAAGGATTTTTTTTTCGTTATGCGGTTAGGCTGATAGTTTTAAAAATTTCGATATATCGTATTTACACAGCTTTGAAAAGATCTTGGTTTTTATAAAAATAAACTAATGCAATATTATTTACGGAAATCTGTAAATTTTAGAAGATCGATCAAAGATTCATCAAAACTTTAAAGGTTAAAAAAACGGTTTGAAAGAAAAACAAGAACAAAAGTCAACATAAAAATGACCAGGATTTGTTATCCGAAGAAGAAACATTAAGAATGCCCTCTGGACATCGAAAAAATTGTTGATGATTTTGAGAAAAATAATAATAACATCAACTATTTTAAGTGATATTAGTTAAAACATTATTTTTCACAACATTTTGCAAAATATTTATTTATTTGAATACATTCTCCTTTTTCTGTGCAAATCAGATCTTCGCATGTTTCGGCAAAAAGATAACAAAATTCCCTATCTTCATTTAGTCCAATAGCTGTATTTCCATTTGGGGGATTTAAAACTCGACACAAACAACTGTTTTATTGAGTGTTTCATTCCATTTTATCCTCTATCGTAAACAGTTACTATATTTATTTGTAGAGAATTATCACTTAATACAAAAAAACAAAAACGGCCCGTATTACATTCTTTAACAATACAAATACATATTTCTAACAAATTTTTCTAATGTTTTTTTGCATAAGTATTCTTCCAAATTTCTGCCAAACAAACGGAAGAATGAAATCGAAAAAAGATGGTCAAGGGTGAAAAAGTTCGGACAAGAAAAACCCAATTTTCTTTTCCATAAAAATTGACGACCGCTTCAGAAGTGCCAACTTTGTCGGATTCAAAAAGGTTCATAATAAAAATTGCAATATTCACGATAATCAAAAATGTGATTGTTTGTTTTCCGGGTTGTTCGTGCTTCATTTTACTGCTGACTTTTAATTTTGAGGCTATGCAAATTAGGCAACATTGAAAAACTGATTGAACAATTCGAGAAACATGCGCTGCAATTAGGGTTGTTGCAAAGGATTCCCACATTTTAGTTGTGCAAATTCCCTGAAATATAATAGATTTTATAAAAAATAACTTTGAGATTTTTGCAGTTGCGCAGATCTCATTTCTGCTGTTTTGAGGGGATTATCTTTAATCTGACGCACGCTTTTATAGCGACAAAGATCAAAGGAAAAATTTCAGGTAAGATTTGAACAATTTTTCACAAGAAAAAACGTACCATTAAACCTGACACGGAAAACATCAATTCCCCAATCAATCCAATTGCTAATAAAATCATATCAAGAAGCTCCTACATAATAGTGTTTAGAAGATAGCATTTTTACAGTTATAAACAAACTTGATTTGCATGTGCTGCATGATGAGGATCATGAGAATGCGGGTCACGATGAATGTAATTTAACAATCTTATCCGCCATAATGCAAATACACAAGCCACTATTCCAATGCAATGCTGAAAAATATTTACTGCTTATAAGCTCTCATACAGTTATACTAACTTGTGTAATATCTGTAATATTATAAACATGTGCAGCATTATAATATTTGCTTAAACCAGAAAAGCCATAAAAAAGGGCCATTGAAATGAAAGTTCCCGCAAGGAAACCAAAACCAGCAAAAAGGCCTACAAAAATACAGTAATTTATTTAAACAGATGTTAAAAAATTACCAAAAATAGTTTTTGAACAATTAATTCGGATTGTAGATTTTTTGTGAATTCGATGTGTCAATTGTCGATCTTGAATCCTTTCAATATTGTGCCAAACAATAAACATTACCGCCGCTGCAATCAATGAATATTCAACCACAGCCGTATAAAAAACTTTTGTAAAACTTCCTAAAAAAACTTTTCGTTACATGATTACTGTAGTTTTTCAATTTTTATGTTTGCCTCGGTAATATCATAATTTGGTGACACTTTTCTTCTTTTTAGCACTGGTACCTCAAACTTGTGACAAAAAAAGTCACACTGTTGTGACATCATTGTTATTTTTATTTACTTAAATCACACTTTTCGAAAGTAATAAAGTCACAAAAGTGTATCATTTTTTACAAAAAAAAAGTGTCACCAAACTGTGAAGATTTTGTATTATCATGCAGTTTTTTTCCCTCAATGTAATAATTGGCATTGAACTTACCCATGATACATTCAATATCTTGACAAGCTGTAACATATGTACTTCCATTTCCAGTAACAACTGCAACTGCAGCTCTTACAACTCTAACTACCGTATCATTTTCACTATCATTTTCTTCTACCTCTTCACTTGATTCTGAAGAATCTGTTGTTTCTGCAGATGTTTCAGTGGTTGTTAAAAGGACATAACTAGTTTTATTGATTTTATAAACTTTTCTAAAAAATGCTATTGTTTTTGTATTACGGTATCACAAAAATTTACCCAAGACTGTAATGTGTTGATTTACTTTTGATAATTAAAAATTCAAACCAATTTACTAAATTTGCAGCAACCAAGTGCATGGTTCCAAATCTTGAAATTATGTGATGTTGGTTATTAAACATCTAAAAACTATTATTTTTAACAACACTTTCATAAGTCTGATACTTACAGTAGAATTACAATAAAGTAAATGGGTTTGTAAAATTGTAAAAATAATTACAAGAACATGCACTTCAAAATATGTTCGTAAATATGCCGAATATGAATAATAAACAATTGCAACAATAGCAAACACTAAAAATATCAAATTTGCATAAAACTTAAGATTCGGAATATCCGGATAGTGTATAGCATACATAAAAAATATTACTTACCAACAGCCCCCAATCGAAGATACAAACTTCCAACATTTGGCATTACGGTACCGTAATCATCTTCTGAATCCTCTTCAGAATTTTTTTGCCCAAATTTTTTCAAAAAATATCGAAAAATTCTTAGTCGTTTTGGTTTTAACAAAACCATGACATAACAATATCCAAAAAACAGAAATGCTACAGTATACATATAATAATTAAATGCATTATAATTATTATCGATTCTTTTCATGGCATCGGCGTCTTCTTCATCTGCAAGCCAGGCAGACAATTCAAGAACAATAGCATAAATAATTAAAATTACAGCATAAAAAACTGTTAATAAACCAGTTATATAATTCCTAAAATAAACGAATTTGAATAAGGATTTGAAAAATTCAATGATAAAATGAAATCTGGAAGTTAACATTTTATTTCGGAGGCGGCAGAAATCATGTCTTTGATCTTTTGCCAATGGCGGTAAAAGATCAAAGGATTTTTATGATTTTTGGAGCGGGCCCATAGTGCTTTATCCTGCTGATGTTCCTCAGTTTATGCCCTCAAGACAAGCTAATTACAGTAATACTCACTTTGCATAATGATTATATGGCCATGGTTCCGCATCTTCGTTGGATTCGGTAGAAGTTGTACTTATAATACTGTGTTCAGACCCATTTGAAGTTGTTATTGAAAGCTTTGGTTTATTATCAGGAATAACAATTAATAAATTATTTTGTGGTTGAATGATAGCTTTAATAAGATTATTGTTAAAATGTCTTGATGTGACATTATCCGACGTTGTAATGCTATCAATAGGTTCTGATTGATTTAAAGTGATAACTGGTAAATTGGAGTTATCTTCTGTAGCTGATAAATTTGGACTTGAAGTTTCTGCTTTTTCAATGTCAATATATTGATTACCGTTGTTAAATGGGGGTGAAAGTGATAAATCTATTTCAACTAAATCGACCGCAGATGTTGGAGCTACTGTCATTTTGACAAAAAGACTAAAAATTTTAAAATATGTGTTTTGGATAAAGTAATGAAACAACAAGAAAACGGTAATTACAGTAATATGAACAAGGACGTCAGAAGCAGTTTATTTCCGAGGGGGCAAAAAGCATTTAGAGGAAGCTCGCCTTTGATCTTGTACCGATGGTGATAAAAGCACGGGCTCTTTTTTACCCCTATTTTGTCCGGTTAAGGCGGATTTTTCATAGAGCGATGATAGAGAGGTGATTTAGGTACCAAAAGATAGCCAAAATATCACTTATTAATACCAGCCAGGTGCCCAAAGTTTTCACCTAGGAATCTGGATTCAGAAGCGGGATTCAGAATCCAAAAAAAATTTTTTCTTGTAAAATGTAAAAAATTGAAGTTTTTGATGGTTTTTAGCATAAAAATTAAGTTACTATCAAAATTTAGTATGTTTCCTATATTTTGAACCCAAAAATAAGAAAATAAATTTTTTTTAATTTTTTCATTTTTCACGTGGTCCCCCCTGTGGATAAAAATCCAAAAAAATTTTTTTTTGTTTTTTTCTTGGCAAGTGGTCGTAAACGATTGGAAATGATAAAATTTTAGTTTGAAAATAGTTTCCAGCTGAAATTAAGCTTTAGAAATCCCCTAATAATACGCTGGAGTGATTTTTGCGTCAATGCTGAAGGTATTGCTTAAAAACAATAGAACTTTTTTTGCATGACCCGAAATGAAATTCTGGAGGCTTTAGGTAACTTCCTACACTATTTCTGAAAAATTGACGGATTTTTTTGTGGATTACTGCTTTGGTTATCATTTGGCAAACGATTTACCATAGTACAACATTTTTTACTGCCAAAATGAGCCATTTTTAAAATAATAGAACAATTTTTAAATGAAAGTTAACAACATGATTTCACCTTTTTTATATCGAGCACATACTTAATGAAAAACTGACGGACGATTTCACGTTTATATACCTCCCGTCAGGAAATATGCCATTCGAAAATATAGAAACATGAAAACGTCGAAAAAAGTCCTCATTTTCAAAAGATGCTACAATTCTATTTAGGCATGCAAACATGAAACTAGTGTTTTTAACTCGTAAAGTAAGACCCAAATTTCATTTTAGCAATAGGATTTTCGTTTATATGGAGTATAAAAATTATGGCGTCACAAAGAGTCAAAAATATGAGTTTTTTGCGCCATTTTTGACATTTTCCGAGGATAGTTAAAAAATAAATAATGCCATTAAGAAAGATGTCTTGTTACCAAAAGATAGCCCATAGTTAGTACTTTAAATTAGCAATAGGATTTTTTAATATCTTATCTCCTTCCAAAAATTTTACTCTAAAAACTGCTAAAATCGGCCAATTTTCATGATTTTTAAAATTTTGACGCACCTTCATAAAATGACTTAAAATCACCTGGGATATGGTTTTTAATCATTTTTAAGCTATTTTGGACCATTTTGGGCCAAGGCCGCGTTAACCGGACGCAAAAATAGCCCGTGAAAGATCAAAAAAAGCAACAAAACAGGTAGTTACAGTAATATTATAATGGGCTAGATAATTAAATGTATCGGGTAATATGAAATAAAGAAACATGTTTTAATTCAAGCTGTATACGAAAATGAAACAACAAGAAAACGGTAGTTACAGTAATAAGAAATTATGAATTATTTGTTTTCTACTCAGGCATAACTATTGTAAATAAAATTGACCAAAAAATATTCTCACATTTTTTTCAAACTTTTAAAATAAATTTGTTGAACAATCTCTACTGTTACAAATCTTTTCACACAAGAAAATAAAATGTTCTTTAACCTTGCGTAAATAAGAAAACTTTCTTTCTTTCTTTTCATTTCACAATTTAAACACTTTATTCAAACACTTTTGTAATAATCAAATTCAAAAAAATTTCTTTTTTTGTTTCTTAAAAACAAACAATAAATATCAAAAAAAATAAACTGAACGAGAGGGGGCTTTTTTGAGGACTTTTAGGATTAACAATTGTCTGCCCCCTTTTTGAAAAAAAAACAGGCAAGCATTCAAAGAAACTTTTATTGACTTTAAAAAAATTAAACAACGTCAAATTTTTTGGTACTTTTGTAGTTGTAGAAGTTGTAACTGTTAAAATCCACGAGTTTTTCTATTGTATAAAAAGAATAAACTTGAGATATTTACACTTCAATTTTACACATATTTCTTTGTTATGTGCTTTGATCATAAAAAAATTTCTTGGGTTTGAATGTCCCTGTTCTTGATCATTTTTGTTTGGAGGCGGAAGTAAGCAGTAAGTGCACCCAAATATTTATTTGACGTGATATCAGTTTGTGAAAGAATTTATTTTTAAGGGGTTGAAAAAATAAACAAAATTCTTGCAACAAGATGTTTTTCTTGAAAGAGATACAGTATCACAAAAAGAATGTGCACTTTCTTTTTTGTTGACAAAAGGCATTTTTTGCAAACCGCAGAGTAAAGTGCATTCCAAGAACATCAAATATTTGTTTTTTTTGAAGACGGTGTAAGATTACTGTATACAAATTTTAGACGGAATAATTACAACTTTTTTCGGTTTTTATAGTCATTGAAAAATGTCAAACTGTAATCAAAAGACGGCTGCAACAGCATTCTATTTCAGAGGGGACACAAAGCCATTTTGATTAAAATATGCCTTTGATCTTGAGCCGATTGCGGTATAAGATCAAAGAATTCTTATGACTTCCAAGGAGGGGGCACGTGGGGTCGAATACTGCCAATGCCCCCTTCGTAATCATCGGTAAATATCATCATATCATTGCCTCACAAATCTTATAACATTTATTATTTTAAAAATTAAAAATAAGTTTAAAACTACCCGTAAAATTACAAATTAATTACATAAACAAATATATATCTCTAACAAATTCTTTTAATGTTTTTTTGCATAAGTATTCTTCCAAATTTCTGCCAAACAAACGGAAGAATGAAATCGAAAAAAGATGGTCAAGGGTGAAAAAGTTCGAACAAGAAAAACCCAATTTTCTTTTCCATAAAAATTCACCACCGCCTCAGAAGTGCCAACTTTGTCGGATTCAAAAAGGTTCATAATAAAAATTGCAATATTCACGATAATCAAAAATGTGATTGTTTGTTTTCCGGGTTGTTCGTGCTTCATTTTACTGCTGACTTTCAATTTTGAGGCTATGCAAATTAGGCAACATTGAAAAACTGATTGAACAATTCGCGAAACATGGGCTGCTATTAACGTTGTTGCAAAGGATTGCCATTTTCTCATATTACAAATGCCCTAAAAATTAGAGCGAATTTCATTGACTGTTTATTTTGTAGCTGTTTTTTTTAGTCTTGAAATCATTGTAATTTAAAAATATCACTTACAATTAATCCAGAGATTGAGAACAACAGTTCTCCAATTAATCCAATTGCCAATAAAATCATATCCAAAAGTTCCTGAAATGTGTTTACAACATATACTTTTTTTTTACAAGTTAACCGCATTAAGCATGCAATATTAACGGACAAAACCAAATTCGGCATGGTCCAAAAAAGGTTGATCTGCGTCGGGTAACTTTTGTGGGACAGACCGCAAGAAAGTAAATCTCTCTCTAAAACATACCTGATTTGCGTGAGCAGCATGATAAGGATCATGAGAAGCTGGATTATGATAAACATAAGTAAGTAGACGTATGCGCCATAATGCAAATGCACATGCCATTATTCCAATGCAGTGCTAAAAAATTATCTCTTTTTCAAATAATTTTTTTTAAAGCTGAAACATACTTGAATAACGTCAGTGACATTATACACTTTTGCAGCATTATAATATTTGCTTAAACCCGAAAAGCCATAAAAAAGTGCCATTGAAATGAAGGTTCCCGCAAGGAAACCAAAACCAGCAAAAAGGCCTACAAAATACACAGTAATTTTTTCAAAGGTTTAAAAAAATTACCAAAAATGGTTTTTGAACAATTAATTCGAATCGTTGATTTTTTGTGAATTCGATGTGTTAATTGTCGATCTTGAATTCGTTCGATATTGTGCCAAACAATAAACATTACCGCCGCTGCAATCAACGAATATTCAACCACCGCTGTATAAAAAACTTTTGTAAAACTTCCTAAAATTTGCATATTCAAAATTCAGAATTCTGTAAAAATAATTACCAAATACACATTCAAGATCATGACATGCCATGGCATCCTTACTACCATTTACAGAAACAACAGTATCAAATGCAGCTCTTACAACTCTGATTACGGTATCATTATCAGCGTCATAATCGACGCCTTCTTCTTCACTGGATTCAGATGGGCTTTCAGTTGTTGCAAAATAATAAACAACTGTTTTATTGATTTTGTAAACTTTTCTGCAAAAATCTAAATTATCTATGCTAATTAAAAAGCAATTTTTACCCAAGACTTGTTTGAGTTGATGCAGTTTTAATCAACAAAAATTGAAACCATGTAATTAAATTTACAGCTACTAAATGCATTGTCCCAAATCTTGAAATTATGGGATGAGTTTTGTCGAACATCTAAAAATTGGGTTACTGTAGTTTGGATTACTGCATTTTTTATTGATATAAGCTTACTGTAGAACTGCAGAAAACAAAATGAGTTTGAATGATTGTAAAAATTGTTGAACAAATATCAACTTCAAATACAAGCCTCAAATATGCAGAATATGCAAAATTTACAGCTGCCACAATTGCAAATGCTATAATAATAATAGCTACAGTATGTTATAAACACAAAATAATAACTTACCAACAGCCCCCAATCGAAGATACAAACTTCCAACATTTGGCATTACCGTACCGTAATCATCTTCTGAATCCTCTTCAGAATTTTGTTTTCTAAATTTTTTCAAAAAATATCGAAAAATTCTTATTCGTTTTGGTTTTAACAAAACCATAACATAACAATATGCAAAAAATAGAAATGATACACCATAAATGTAATAACTAAATGATATAAAATTATTTATCCATTGTTTTCGAAGTTCTATTTCGGTTTCATTTGAAAGTTGATAAGTCAATTCCAAAACAACCGCGTAAACAATTAAAATGACTGCATAAAAAACAGTTAATAAACCAGTTATATAATTTCTAAAACAAAGAAATTTGAATAAGAATTTGAAAAATCCATCTGAAGTTGTCATCAATGTCGTCAACAGGATTTAATTTTGGAGGGGATAGAAACCATTTCGAGGGGGGTCGCTTATGATGTTGTGTCGATAGCGGTAAAAGATCAAAGGATTTTTGGGACACGTCCCCTTTCAAAAATCATAAAAATCCTTTGATCTTTAACCGCCACCCCTTCAAAATAAAACACAGTTGACGTCCTTGAATTCCATCAAAGGATAACTCAAATACAGTAATCTAAAATTTTTCTTACTTTGCAAAATAGCTATCCGTCAAAGGTGTCACATCATCGGTTGAAAGAGTTGAAACAAAACTGTCAACACTTCGTTCAGAGGCATTCGAGGATGTTATTGATAGCTTTGATTTGTGTCTGCTTGGAACAGTAAGAAAATCTAAATTTTGAATTGTTGTATCCGGACTATAGTTCACGTTGTCACACACAGAATCGTTTTGAGGGTTCGTCATTTTCTCTCAAGAAGGACCTAAAAAAAGAAACTTTAATCTTTGTTACCGTAATCTTTTAAGTGATTGTCAAGATTATCAATAGTTTTAAGGATGGAAGGAAGCTTGCCCAAATCTGGTACTCACGCTAGAAGCGGCAAAGATAAAAGGAAAAAACGTAATGGACGGGATGAAGTAGGTTCGGAAATTTCAGATCTACAAAATCCTGACAAACATGTACAACAAAGAATGCGTAGAAAATTGTTTTCGTAAAAAAATACAATGTATCGTATTTATAAAGAAATGTGTCAAGGAAAATCAAAAATGTAAACACACGATTCTGCAATCTATTCTATTTTGAAAAAATACTATTATTAATTTTATAAAGTTATATTCTCAACAAAAAAATGAAACAAACAAGATAAACTAAACGCGATAAAATTCTTTCAACAAGTTGTTGAACAACAACAAGAAAAAACCATTGTTTGTTTAAAAACTTCAAAAAAGTCAAAAGAAAAATTCTTGTAGTTGTTTAAAATCTCGGGGTGTCTATTGTTTAAAAAAATTTTTACACGTTTTTTGTGGGATTTTCATTGTTTCGAAAAATGTGTTTGAAAGTGTGTGATTTTTAGCATGCTCAGATTTGTGTGTGTGACAAAAAAATGATGACAGAAGTCACTTGAATTTTTTAAATTTGTCACAAAATATGAAAGTCAAAGTTGGGGGAACAATTGCTTTCAATTTGTACAAGAGAATTCTCGGTGGACCCAGATCGACAAAATGGAGAAGGATTTTAATGAGATACACCAAAGTGATTAGAAAAATTTTTTAAACCTCATAAAAATTCAAGCGTTCTGGGACCGGTTGCAAATCTGCTTTGATCTTACACCGCTTTCAAAATTTCATTTTTGAACAATCTCAAATATCCCAAAATCACTTTTAATAATTATACCTTTATTAATTGTTTGAGTAACCTTCCAACGTTTATTGAAAGGTGCAATTGATCGAAGATGATTTGCAAGGGCATGCTTATCTTCATGTTTTCCACCAGGTTGTTCATCAACTCCACCATTTTCTTCATCGTCTTCTTGTACCTAAGGAGGAATGAATGGATACTGTATTTAAGCTTCTCATGTATTTTTCAATTATAATTTTTATTAAATAAGCGTTTAATAATAAAAATAAACAATTACAAAAAAGGTACAGTTTCATCAACTATCTAATCATCAAGTAAATTTTTAACTGCTTCACTATCAACATTAACATTTTGATCACTCATCATATCTCCAATTCTTTTAACTTGCCGTTTTTGAGCTTTTGATTCACAGCCATAATAAATTAGTAATAATGGAATAATTGTAAGGGCTCCAAATGGACCCATCTAAAATAAATATGCAAATGATTTTGAAAACTTGCTCATTATAGAAATCCTTACAGCTTTAACCATTTTAGAATTGTAAAAAAGATAAACGTCAGCCGTGACAAGTTGATCACAGAAATCTCCGCTGTATGGCTTTTCACAAATACATTTTTGATAATATTCATCTTGAATGCCATTTGTACAATTTAAAAGGTCACAATATTCCCCGTAATAATGCTCTTTGCATTCAATGCAACTAAAATGAAAGATAAAAAATTTAAATAATCCTTGGGGTAATCAACAACAAGTTGAACACTGATATGTGGGGATACTTCTGTATTCAACAAAATTTAGAAACGCGAAATTTGGAGATGGCCAACTGAGGATAAAACTTTTATAAATAGAAATTTCGAAATAGACATTTGGGCATCTAACTACTGTAGTATGTTTTGAAAATTCAAACTTCGTCAAATACTTCTTCTCCCAGAAGTTAAATTTAAAACAATGTAGAAAACAAACCTTCCATTACTTGAACGAGATTTTCCATGACAATACATTGCTCTTTCACAATGCTCTCCAGTATAATTGTAATTGCATTGGCATCTTCCATCTGTTAATTCTCGACCATTCAAACATCTAAAATATGAAAAAGTTATTGTAACAAAGGCGAGCCCCTTTTTTCAAGAATAGTTTTTGCACTTTCCAAAATATAGCACTGTTGGCGTTCTTGATATTATAAAAATTTGCATAAAAGCCTTACACATGTCGTCGATGTTTACGATGATGATGTTGACTGTGAGATGCTGTTGTATCTGCACAAACTAATGCAAATACTACCGTAACAAATAAAATCAATACTTTTCCATTTAAAGTCATTTTAAACTAAAAAATAAAACTTTAAAAAATAAAATTGTATTCAATTAAAAATCATCGACAGGTTCTTCTTGTTAGTCATTTTAAAAGACTCAAAAATGTTTGCCTCCCCCAAAAGTGAACAGGAATGCACAAAAATGAATTATTTAAAAAGTTAAACAAAAACACGTTTTTCAAATTGAGGATAGTTTTAAAATGGTTATTTAAGAAAAAGTTTTAAAATTTCAAATAACAAAGAACAGTATAATTTTATAATTGAATAAAATGAAAATAACAAAAGTCTAATTGGGACAAATTATATATCGAATTAGCAGAGAGAGAAAAACAATCAATAATTAAAGTCAAAAAGTTTAATTTTATAAATAAGTAATCAAAATTAATTTACAGGATCATAAAAACGAACTTAATTTAACAATGAATGTCTAAATAGCAGAAGCACACATTCCCTGAAAACTCATAAAAGTCCTTTGATCTTTTACCGCCATCGGAACAAGATCAAAGACTTACCCCTTTGAAATGGTTTCTGAAAAAACGCTGCCAACGTCTATGCTAAATAGCAAGAATTGCTGCAAAGCTTTTGTGAACTATAGTTCTGTAGAAAAGGATTACAACGGAAATTTATTACACTGCAGAAATGTGTAAGAAATGATAAGGTGCGTAAAATCAAAACATAAAATCACGCGCTAATTAGTGAATAAGTTTTTTTGTCAGAATTACACATTGTAATGAATCCTATTTTTATGTTTTTTTAATAAGATATCTGAGAATTCATTTGCTTTAAAAAACATATTCCTAAAAGATGAAAAACTACCGCATAAACTAGAAATAATTTATAACTACCGTATCAGAAATATAAGTTACGATAATTACAATTTTAACTACAAAAAATCATCAAAAATGAAAAAAGTAATGAAAAGGGCACGGTTAATAGCTAAATAAAGACGTTGCATTTAAAAATTAATATAGTTTTAATAACAAAAATAGGCAGCATTTTTAATTATTGAAAATGGGGATGCAATTTTCGCACAATTTATTTACAAATCTCTCTTTGCCGAAAAACCCTGATAAAAAATATGTACAAACACGTCATTCAATCGTTTTCTCTTTTTTTCGTAAGTTTTTTTCTATCAAAACCTAATTAAAAAGTCAAGAAAAAACCATCAATTCTTTGACAGAAAAAAAGTTATTTTTCTAAATGATTCAATCAAAATAATAAATGACCTTGGAAAACATCAAAATTATAAAGGAATTGGTTTTCCCTAATTTCTTTTCTCTTTTGAAGAAGGGACTGAATAAAAGTGGGTGGTGATTGTAAAAAAATTGGAAGAACCATCTTGGTTCAATAAGGTATTTAAAATTATTTAATTAATTCTTGTATTCATCTAACAAAAGGTTAAAATATTTAATTATGCAGCTAAGAAGCGTAAAACATTGATTGAAAAAGAATTTATTTCTCTCTTACCGCGGGCGACATAAGATCAAAGGTCTTCTTCTTGACGTCTTTGCCCGGATGAAAGACACTTCGATATCTTTCGAGGATCGTCTGATATTTATATCAACTTCCTTTAATTATTACTCAATACTTTTTATGATTACTTCATAATTTTTTTTATCAAAAAATGCTAAACAACAAAAGCTATGCCTTTCAAAGAAATTCAATTTTATATATTAAAAATAATGCATTTCATACTAAACGATTCTATTAATCAAAAATACAATGTTTTGTTTAAAGTATAACGAGAAAAAATACAAAAAGAAGAAAGATTTAATGACTGCCCGCCATAATTTTATTCAAATCAAGTTTAATTGTGCTTGGATTCATAGCTTTACTGCCATCCATGGTTTGAACAATTGCAAATGAAGAGAAACCAGGAACCTTAAGTCCTGGGGCAAGAGATGGAGCATCATCAGGAGTTGAAGGAATGGGTTCAGGTTTGCAATCCTTTGGTGCACCATTTACACCACATGAATATTCATGATATTCAATTGATCCACCAATTCTATAAAACGTTTGAAATGTATTTATAAAGGTAGGGTAAAAAGGATGTCAAGAGGGAAGGGGTTCAGGAGCATGTGCTTGTTCCAAAATCATATAAATTCTTTTGCCGCCATAGGAACAAGATCAAAGGCATGCCCATCCAAAATATAAATTTTCCTGTCTTCTATCGGCAAAAGCTCAAACACATGCTCTCTCAAAGTCATGAAAATCCTTTGATCTTTTACGGCCATCGGCACAATATCAAAGGTGACCTCTTTCAAAAGGGTTTCCTTTCCTCCGAAATGAAATGATGATGTTCTTGGCTGATATGATATCAGTGATATCACCAAGCAATGGATTGTCATTAAACATACCGATAACATCTGTGTACCATATGCTTTTCTTCATCAACAATATCATCCCCAATTTTCATATCTCTTTCATCATCAGCATAACAACCTTAAAATTTTTGTCAATTTTTACCACTGTTTATCACTATTATTAATGTTTACCAAGAATTTTAACTTGTCCTTGTTCACACTGATATTTGAGATGATTTTGACGAAATTCTTCACCTTCTTTATATTCCTTTCCATTCTTTGTGCATCCATTAGCTTCAAAAAATTACTGTATTCCAAGCATGGCTTTGTGGAAGGGAAAAACTTACAAACAGCTGAATATCTCAAATCTCCATCCTTTTCTTCACAATAATGTACAACTTTGCCATCTTCTTTTTTGGCACCACGTTCTAATGGAACGGCTTTTTTATTGGCATCAAGGTAATAGCATCCTAGAAATGTCAAAATGAGCGATTCACACAAATTTACAGGGTGATTCAAGAATTTTTCCCAATTTTAAAACGTTATAAAAATTTTTCTACTAAATTTAGGAGAAATTGGATAGCACCATTCAACTCAGCTCTGGCTAGGAAAATTTTTGATATCAAAAAAATTAAAAAATAAAAACATTTTTTTTTGAATTTCACGTACTCCCCCCTGTGAAAAAAAATCATTTTTTGGTCTAATTTGTGTTTTTTCACTTTTTTTCATTTCTTTTTCCAAAAACAATGAACTATGCAAAATTTCCTATTGTTTAAAACTCGTGAATGAAAAGAAAAGTGAAAAAAGACAAATTTGACCAAAAAATGATTTTTTTCCACAGGGTACGTGAAATTCGAAAAAAAATGTTTTTATTTTTTAATTTTTTTGATATCAAAAATTTTCCTAGCCAAAGCTGAGTTGAATGGTGCAATTCAATTTCTCCAAAATTTAGTAGAAAAATTTTTATAACGTTTTAAAATTGGGAAAAATTCTTGAATCAAATTACCTTTCCAAATATTTGTAAATTAAATGTACTTAAAAAAGATCTGTTTCTTTGATCTTTACCGATTATACAGTAAACGTTATATTTTGGCATAGGCCTCCTCTCCCTCAAAACTGCTAAAAATCTGAAGCATCCCTGATTTCGAAATTAACATTAACCAGGATTTCAATTGTTATATTTCAAAACAGTTTTTCTTCAATATATCAATTGAACAACAAAAGAAGAATAGAGCTTATTATCCAAATGCAATATTGGATATTTTTAAAACTGTTAAATGCCCAACATCAATTATTTTTTCTTTGATCTTTGCCGCTTTTTAGGTGAGTGTCTTATTTTGACTTATCCGCTCACACTAAAACAACTGATGTCAGATTTGGACAATCCCTTATCAATTTTTTCAATTTTAAAAAAAGCATCAAATAATGACAGATCTGTTAATATTTTAAAGTTTAATTTCAACATATCAAAAATAGCCCTTTTCAAAAAAACTTACCAATAACCTTATATCCATCATTCTCACATTCCATTCGAAGAAAACCAACTTGAACTTCATCCCCGACATGATAACTTTTTCCATTGTAATTGCATGAGTTTTCTTAAATTTTATAAGTTTGTTATTAAACATATCTCTTAAGTAACCAAAAAACCTTGTGTATAAATGACAGAATTATTGGGATAGGATTGGCATTTATGCCAAAATCCATCAACTTCAAGCGTATCACCAACTTTAATCCATTGTTTATTAGCACGAGCAGAACTGACACAAGCTAAAAAAATAAAATTGTTAAAAATGGTTGGATTTTTAAGAGTTTTATGAGCATGAGCATGGCAACGGCCAAGCCGGGAAGACCTTCCGGAAAGGGCCGGGCTCTTTTTACGAACCGGACTTTGAATTATGCAAATTTGGGAAAAATCGACAATCGGGTATCACATGAAAATTAACACAATCAAGAAAAGGCCATTAACCGAAAGTTTTCGGTATTGATCGTTTTAACAGATCGGGCTACAATTAATTTACTAACCAATAACTTCTTCAATTCCATCATTACACTTATATTTGAATTTTCCATTTGGACGAGTATATTCATTTCCATGAGATTGTTCACGGCCTTGAATATCTAAGCATCCATATGAGCCTTCACTTCCATGCATCTTTGATTTAACTGTTTTTCCTTTAAAAAATTATATTGAACATTAATATTTAATAAAGTCTCAAAAAATGTATACCATCTTTATCAACTAAATTATTTGGCATTGTTTCCCATCGAACATTTCGTTGCCCGGATGCCATAAATTGTGTAATAACAGCATATTTTTCTGCAGTACTATTCGAGCCTTGAACAGAACTTTTCATCATTGGAGCTGCCAAAACAGCAGAAAGACAAAAAGTGAAACATAGTAATAAAGAAAATTGTAGATTCATTATTACCTGTAAAATTTTAAATTTTTTTTGTAAAATGACAATTTTAAAAAGATCTTGCAACGCGTGATACCGTAACACATAATTTTTATAGAATTTTAAAAAGTGTGAACAGTAAAAATTACTTTATCATTATTTAATCGGATTTCCAGAGATTATACTGTAACAAATCCAATTTAATGATTACAAAATTAGAAACCGGTCGCAATTAAAAGAAATCTATCATCATTTGTTGCTTTATTTGAAAATTAACATAATCATGATATTCAGGATTTTCATTGTTATGTATGTCTTAAAACAGTTTTTCTTCTTTCTGTTATTGAACATTACAAGAAAAACTGTTTAGATACATAAAAATATAAATCATGAATATTATGTTAGTGTCAATTTCAAAATTGCCCAGCATATAACAAATCTTCTTCAAATAAAACCAATGATTATAATCATTGATTTATACTTATTAAATCGGATTTGTGACAGAAGCTTTGGATACTTTTAGATAGGATATATTAAATTATGGTTAATCTTAACTTGCTATAGAAATGATTTAACTTTTAACTAACTACAAAGATGCCCAAAAGACCGTTCTGAATTTAATAATTCAAAAAGTATACTTTTATTTCTTTTCTCCTATGTCCCTTTAAACCTAACAGTTTCTCACAGAACGCTCAAAAAATAAGAAGTTGTTTGTGTAAAAATTTAACAAAACTAAAAAACAAAAAGTTACGTGAAATGTTCAAACATTTTTTAGAAGAAAAATCTCGATGAAAATGAAAAACAAAAAGTATTAAATAACAGAAAGTGAACCAAAAAGGTGTAACAAACAAAAATGCAAAGATAGTTGTTGTCTTTTTATAATTAAAAAAATTACTCAAACGACCGGTTATTTGAAATGAAATTGACTTGTGCAGGCAGGTTAAAGGCCAAAACAGGCGTTTCCAAAAATATTCTTATGATTTATAAAAAAAATTGGTGTTATTAATTAATTGTCTAAAAATAAAACCGAAAAATGTATGTAAAAAAGTAAAAAAAGAATTTTAGACATTAAATAGAATTTAAAATTTTAAAAGTTGGCCATTGAATGGTCGAAAACATATATAGGTGGGAAATTAGCATAATTTAATGAAAATTCGATTTTTCGTAAATGATCGAAATCAGGGGTCGACGTTATTCATCTTATTCTGACGATTCGGGCCACCCCGAGTTTTCTATGATAATTTGCCCCCAAGGGTAAAAAACTACGGGTAATCCAATGGTGAGTAGAACTGGTCTACTAAAAGATTCCACTTTTTAGGGCAAATATGCAACCAACATGCGAAAATGGGTCTTAACGCGAAAATTTTGAAACACGGGGTCAAGATTCGGTTTCCCCGACCTCGAAAACCTATATAGGTGCATTTATACCTAAAACTCATAAAAATGAATAAATGTCAGAGAAAACAAAATATGTCGACTTTGGCGTTCTCGATGCTCTTAAAACGGCATTTTGCCGAATTCGACCTAAAAGTATTTTTTTCCAGCTTCTCAAACATGGTCGAAAACATGGGTAAAATATAAAAATTATGATTTTTTGCCGGTGCAGATTTTGTCAAAATTTAAGAATAAATTGGTGGAAGACGTTTTAAATTGATTCAAATAGAACAAAAACATGAGTGAAAAGAGCAGTGAGATCTTCTCCCTAAAGGCTTTACCAAAAAAAACATGAGATTGTGTCCTTTTTTAGTGTTATCAAAACATATAGGTTTTTATATTATAAAACGCCGTTCAACGCATTCAATTAAATTAATTTAATTTTTTAATAAAGAAATTCATTTTAAAAATTAATCAAAAAAAATAGATGCTAATATAATTGATAGTAAATAAATAAGATAAAGTAAATTTACCAGTAAAAATCAAGTAAAAAATGATAGTAATAATAGAAGTAAAGTGATATTCATAAAAATTGTCAAAAAATTACTGTATTTAAATCAAGAACAATAAAAACAAAAAAATCAAATTTTCAAAAAAAACATAATCATATACAAAATTATTAAAGGATTTTAATTGAGAAGTCGATATTCATCAGACATAATTTTCCACATTCCATCTTGTCGTTGACAAACTAATACTTGTGAAAAGGTTCGACGTTTTGAATCAAGTAAGACTTCACCAGAAGTCATTAAAATAAGTAAATTATCACCATGATTTTTGTAATCTTGTGCACGAATTGTATGAACACTTGAAGGGTAACGCTTTTGCCAGAATTCATTAATTGCTGAAATTTTAAATAGCTTATTTAATTAAATAAATTTTTGTAACCTACCATCGCCACCAGAAAATGGATTTCCATCAAAGAGTAATCGGCATGTTTCACCATAGACATGAATAATTTTATCCCGTTTATTGTCCATTGTATCATAATATAAATTCATGAATTTCTTTGCATCAGTTAAAAATGGATCTTCAAGTGAAGGTGGCCGAGTATTCGGTGGTGGTCGAGTACTTTTGTAAGTAGGATTGCCATGTTTTAATTGAGACATTGTTGAAGATTTCAAAGTTTATCCTAAAAAGATAGAGTATATTTAGACAAAATAAAAATATTAATGTTACAAGATTAATAGACACGCGCGCAAAAAAATGTGTTAAAAAAAGAAGAAATTCGAGGGCCGATAATGAATTATGATACGGTAAATTTACCAAAACTACCGAAAATCAAAAGAGGTAGTAGCAAAAAGACGTTTTCAGTTATACCAAAACGTTTTTAATAGCATGCATGGTATTCTTAATATGATTTAATGTTAACTGTTTAAATGTTTTAAGAAGAAACCTTAATTTAACCACAGTAAATTCAAAAAATTATAAAGAAAAATTTAAGCTTTTAGTATTTTTAGGCAAAAAAATGCTTTTTATAACTTTAATGGTTTTTTATACATTTACAAAAAGTTAAAAAGCATTTTTTTTAGCAAAAAGCAAGTCATTAAAAAAGTTTCGATATTTTGGTGAATTTTAAAATTTTCTTCATAATCAACCGTTGAATTTACCACCCAATGTTGGCCAACATGAAGAAATTCGCGATGTTCAACATAAACATTTTTTAAAAATAACAATTTGTAACAAATTATTTGTTTGTAAAAAATCAAATTGCAGAAATTCAATCGCGCCAAGAATTTTGTGTTGTTGTTTTTTAACGGATGTTTGAATTTTAATTTTCGCGATTTCACAATCAATCAGACAAAGAAAAGAATCATCAAGTCTTTCTTCGTATTTTTTAACATGGACCCAATCGATTTTTTATGTATTTGTTTACAAATTTTTCATCTATTTTGTTGTTGCAACTTTCACTTTTACTTCACCTTCTGCTTCAAACAACTTTTGTAAATTTTGGCAACCTTAATTAATTCGTTTTTTTCAAAGCTTTTTTTTGAATTAGCTTTTCAGCTTTCTTTTATGTCTACAGTTGATGTACATTTTATGTGGCAGCTTTTTTTGTTCAACATTCTTGCAAAATGTCAGTGTTCAACGTTTGCTTTTGCAGCAGCACTTTGATTTTTCGACTGCTGCTGATTTTCATCCCTTCCATTTCACTTTTTTTTGTCTACTTTCTTACTGCCTTGTTTGATTTATTTATATTGGCGCTCATATTTCCACATATAATATTATCGCTCAATTTTTATGTAAAGGTGTTACAACTAACTTTCTCCTTTTTTTAGCCTCTGCTTTTTTCCATCATTCAATTTCTTCGATGATTTATTAATTCATCTAATTCTTCTCCATCTTGTATATTATTATTTCTACAACTATTCTGGTCATGAAGTATTTACTTGCACCACGTGCACCTAATTCTTTCGATGAAAATTATCAAATTCTTGGTTCTTGTGATGGATATGTTTATCTCAATTCAACGCAGCCTTCTTGTGTAGTTTATCGAAAACGAATTTTCGAACTCTTTGAGTGGAAGAAGATTAAAGCCTTTGCAGAATTGGATAAAGATGAATATTCTTGTGTTTGTTGTTCATTAATTCCTTCTCAGCAAAGTATTGTTATGCTTGTGGAATCTGAAAACCAGACTATTACTCTTTGCTGTTATTCATTAGAAACTGGTGAAATGAAAACTTATCAATCCACAACAAATTTTGAAGATTCCTTTCCATTTGATCGAGCAGTTTATCATTTCTTCTTTCTCGACAGCTTCCACCTTCGATGTTATCCTTCAAAACTTTGCTTCGATGATGATTGCTTTGATTTTCCATTCTTTATCTTCTCTCTCGATGCTCAATCTTCAACTTTCAGTCATTGCATTGATTTTGGACTTGTCTTTCATGATGATTTTGATGATTATCAAAATATCTCAAATCTTATCTTTATTGATTCTTCAACAATCCTTTATCAATACGTCAAAAATGCTTCACAATATTATCTCAAAATTGATTTGAGTAAACTTTCACCTTCCCAAGCTACTTCAACTCCAGATGACAAAGGCTTCGTTGAAGTTGATGGATTTTCTAGTGCTTTCAAAATGTATTCTTGTGAAACCTTTTATGAACATATTCATCATCATATTCTAGTTAATAAGGATGGAAAAATTGAATTTTATAATTTAGATGGATACAATGGAATTATCAAAGGTGAAATTGAATTTAATGATGTTAATGCTACTTGCAAGTAAGTGTTTTTTAAAGGTTAAATTTATGTTTTTTCCTTGAATACTGATAACATAGGCATAAAGGACATCAAGAGAAAGTGCACTTTCTAACATCTTAAAGATCCTTTTATCTTTTACTGCCGCCGGCATAAGATCAAAGGTGTGTCACTTCTCTAAATGGTTTCTTGCCCCTTCGAAATAAAATGATGCTGTATTTTTTGAATGATAGTTTTAATTTAATGTTTTTCAGGGAAGCTTATTCAAAACAAATCTTTTACGATGAATGCCTTGATCTTACTGCCATTCCGCCGGAATCGATCTTCTTGGATGATACTCATATCTTTATTTCAACTTCTGATTATTTTATTACTGGATATCATATGGTTAAATCTTTGAAAGATATTGCTTTTTTGGCATTCCTCCCTAAAATTCATCCTTCAAAACTTTCAAATCTCTTATGTGGTTTTTATCAACATTTTGGATTTGTCAAAAGTGATCCTTGATTTTTATTAAAAATTTGTTGTTTTTATTGTTTATTTTCAAATTTTTGTTACTTTTTATTTTTTTTGACATGTTGTACAATTTTGATCAATAAACGTTTTATATCATAAGATCAACATCACTGTATTTCAAAGGAAGCGAAACCCTTTGGAGAAAGGTACTCCTTTGATCTTGTGCCGATAGCGGTAAGAGATCAAAAGAGTTTTAGGATTTGAAACTCTTTTTTGACGTGATTTCAATGAAAGAATTTAGTTTTAAGGGGCTGGAAAAATAAACAATATTTTTGGATCACGTTGTTTTAAAAAGATACCGTATCAAAAAAGAATGTGCGCACTTTTTTGGACATCAGCAGCATAATATTATTTCGAGGGAGGCTTTCATCTTATACCGATGGTTGTAACAGATTAACAAATCAAAAGATTTTAATAATTTCGGATAAGCAAATGTTCGCCCCACTCTGCTGACTTTCCTGGTTACTGTAATTTTTTAATAAAAGTAGTTGGCAAAGGTAGTCCTCCTTGAAATGGTTTTTCTCCTCCGTTGAAATAAACTGCATCTTACTTTCCAGACAAGAATGGTGTAAATCAAAAATTAATTTGAATGCTCATTATTTATTTTTAAATTTAAAAAAAAATCAATAATTTAGAAAAATCTTTTTTTGGTTCATTTTTGAAAAGAGTTTTTTCATTCATTCATTCAAGCATAGCATAATTTTAATGCGGTATCACATTTGTTATATCCCGGTTTTGTGCATTGTGAATTTGAGGTACATCCATTTCCAATTGTATAAATTGGAGAATTGGAAGCGGGTGGAAGAGGAGTAACAGTACAGATCAGAATAGTGGGATACGGCATACATGAGCCCGGCGTAGTCGTGTACGCGCAACCAATTTGAGTTTCACCATCATTGATAAATGCTGCTGAGCCATCTGTAACAACAACAGAAGTTCCTTGTTGAGCACCACTAAATCCAACAAGATATTGGGGAGCCATGTTGATGGTATCTTGAATGCCGACAACAGATCCGAAGGCAAGGGTTGTAGTATAGGTATTTCCAATGAGGGATCCACTGTTACAAGATGTGATGTAATTCAATGCTGCTGTTTCAAGACTGCAGTTATATGTTAGCTTTTTCATATTTTGTGCAGGTGGAGCATAAATGCCATTCTTCATAACGAAAGTGCCATTGGCAAGGGCAGCTCGTTTTGCATTGAAGACATTCAAAACAGAATTTCTTAAAGCATTATTCATTTGATTTACACCATTTCCAGCTGAACATCCTGCCATTGGTGGTGAAGGTGTTGTAGTGGTAGTTGTGGTGGTAGTTGTTGTGGTGGTAGTGTTGACAACTTTAACAGTGGTGGTAGTGCTGTTGGCATTTAAGTATGGTGCAGCAACTTGAAGGGTCATGCCACAGAAATTTTGTCCTCTCTTGAATCGAACGAAACCATTCTCTCCCCAATCGGTACCTAAAAATATTAAGGTAAATATGGAAAAAATGTGATACTGTAATTCAAACGCGTCATCAGCGTTTTATTTTGGTAGGAGTAAAAGATCAAGGGATTTTTATGGTTTTGGAGGTCTTTGAATTTAAATAATGACAGTAATTCTACCGTACCCCAACTGTTCTTAGCAATCCAGTAATCAGCAGTGTAACCTGAAAATGAAAGTTGTTAATCCTTTTTATCTCAGATCTCTGAATCTTTCTTACCAACAACAACCATGCCATGCATGCCAATATTGTTGCTCATACAAGTAGCTCCAGGATAATCCAAGATACCTCCAGCATAAGACATAAAAGCTGCTGGAACATAGAAAGCAATTGAAAATGGACCATAATTGTACAATTGTGCAGCATAATCAGCTTCATTGGTACCAAAATATCGATATCCATCAATGTAATATTTTTGTTGACATGAAGCTGAACATGTGCCATTTGTAGCAGTATAAGGTTGACAAGATTCTGCAGCAACTCCATTTGTTTTGACATAATTAAATGCATTAATAATATCTCCACCATTACATTTATATGCTCCTGTATTACAGCTTACAAGATTTTGTTCTGATAAATCCAAGGTTTGATTATATCGAAGAAGGTATTGTGATTCAATGAGAGCAGCAGTGGTGAAAGCCCAGCAGGAACCACATTGAGCTTGATTCTTAATTGGTGAAACTTTTCCATAGGTTCGGAAATCAAATTCTGCAGGTGCAACAGGACTAACAAGGCCATCAAGGGCAGAACGTTTTCCACGAGTTTCTTCAGTTGGACGGGGAACGGGCATGGCACCGAAGAACTAGAATATGCAAATTTTATTTTTACAAACAAGAATGTCTGGTGCTTCTTATTGGAAAAGGTAGGAACAATTTCGAGGGGCATGCCTTTGATCTTTTGCCGATGGCGGTAAAAGATCAAAGAATTTTCATGGTTTCTAAGGATGTGTGTGTTAACACATCTGGCTACAAATCAAGTAATGTCTTACTTGTTGCTGTTCTTCCTTTGACATGAGGGAGAATTTATTGACTGCAAATTTGGCATTCTTAAATCGGGTCCGAAGTTCTTCGATATTCTTTTTTGCTTTTCGGAAATTTCCAAGTCGTCGTCGAACATCAGTTGAATTAGAATGCCGAAATTTAAATTTATCCATTACAGCAGCAAATTCATCAACATCTGCAGCATTGGCATCTGAGCCATTGAGAAGTTTCTTAAAATCAATGACTCCGGCATTTGCTGCTGCAATAAGAACTCCCAAAAATGAGAGAACAGTGATTGGAAGGACCATGCTTCTTCCAAAAAATTTTATGCCTTTTTTAACATTTTTGAAGTCCTTTTATATCAAAATTCTAACACGTTTTTTACAGAAGGTTAACCCTTTTTTTCCAATTTCGCCGACATGGCAGGTGAATATACCAAAAAATTTTAAAAGATTTGTTTAAACATTTTAATTCTATTATTATATTTTTTTTAACCTTTTCAATAATAAAAAAAGATGTCATGCGATTGTTTGGTAATAATTGTTTAAAAATTTTGAAACCTCTAAAAAAATTTCTATTGAAATCATGACTTTTTGGGAGGTATTATTGACATTTGACTATTCTCTTTTTTATTTTTTAAAAGCTAACAAATTTTTGTGCATCTCTTTTTTTTCTGTATCAATAAGGAAATATCTTTTTTATTCTATTAGCTTTGACTTTTTGAACTAAATCTCTTTCATTATAGACAATCTCCGGGAAGAACAACAAATTTTTTTTGAATTTTACATGTGTGACTTGATCACGTGGTTTTGTGTTATGGATGAAAAAAAATTGATAAAATTACAAATTAAACGATAGACACGTGGAGGCAAATATTCATGGATACAGTAATTTGATGTCGAAGGTCGTTTGCCAAAAAGCTCGAACAAAATGTATTCCATTTTGTTCAATTTATCGATTTTCATTTTGCAGTTGTCGTAATCATTGATTTTGATAGAAATTGTCAACAAACACGCGAATTTGGGAAAAACAAGAAGATTAAGATGATACAACTGGTCAAAGTTTTGATGATGCTGACACCACAAAAATAAAGTCGAATTGTGTTTTTTGTGCCTGATCGGATCAGACTGATCCTGATAACTTTTTAAAATATTTTTTAAATATGTTTATTGATAAAAGTAAAATATTCATTTTGACTACTTCAAACCTGTTTTCATTTTACTCTGTTTTTAAAAATCACAGATGACTGTTAAACAGTCATATATTAGGGCCAAAATGTAACTGAAAGAAATACAGTAAAGGATAAGTCATCATCTTGTAAATAAGACTTATGATTTAATTTACCGGAATAATCTTAAAAATAAAAAATATAGTTCACAAAAATAGAAATGGTCTTTTTTATTAGTTGTGGATTTTCTGTTTTAAACTAAAGAAGATATTTAATATTTTGGATGGAGTTAGCTGACTATAATTGTAATCAAAAGTTTTTTTTTATTGCAACTTATAACTCAACGATTTGAAAATGTTTCCGTGAGTCAGCAAACCGCAATATATATTTATATATTGAAAGTATGTCAAAAGCATTTGTTTCTTTTTGAAAGATTCAAGTTCAAAACGAGTTAAAATTGCTACTACAAAAAATTATTTCGAAAAATACGAAACAACGTTTTTTTTCAAACAGTAACAAAATTTTACAATTCAAAAGTCTTAAGGCGAAAGCTTGTAAAAAATTTTCCGTTGCAGCAGCAAACTTGTTGGATTCCCGCGTTTAAACTTTAAACAAATGTTAAACTGTTAAACACTACAAATATAATTAAAAAGATCCATATTTTAAGTTTGCATTAAAATTTTAATCAATCATTTGCATTTTTAGAAGAATCAAAAAGTTGTTTCTGGCGTTTTGTCGAGTATAAAATTTGAGTTGGCAAAGTGCTCCAATATCCTGTTTTTATTATGTCTACCACAACAACAGATGACGCAAATGGCAATCAAAATATTGAATATCCTGCTGCAGATTTAACTGAACCTCTCCCACAAGACTTAGATAATGCTGTTGCTGGAACAAGTGACGATGAAATTGATGTTGATGGAGTTTATTATCCAAAGGAAGAAGAGATAAGTTATGATCCAATTGTCTTTGAAGAAAATGTAACAATTACGCTTGGAGAACCGCATACTCTTGTTGCTGATGGATTTGTTAATTTTTGTATGGGTAATATTCATTCTGGTATGTTTGTGATAGGATTGAATCAATGTTCTCTAACATCATTTTTCAGGTAATGATACATTTGTACAAACCCATCACTTGTGTGGTGACGATTTGAAGCATGCATGTCAAAAATATCGTGGTGTTCGACCTGGATATGCTAGAATTACTGAATCCTTTGGCTTAAAGAATTTTAAACGTAAGTCACTAATAGTTTTGTTCAATGTTTTATATGGCTCTTTTAGACATTATTCATGGTATTCTTCCAATGGTTGAGACAAAGTTTCTTGGTGTAACTCCTCAGCTTACATATTTAACTGTTTTATCTGTGCTTGATTGTGCAATGGAAAATGATGTTAAATCTCTTGTTATGCCACCGTTATTTGCCATTGAACCAAATATTGCATGCTATTTAACACTTTTAGCTGTTAAAAAATGGAAAAAAGATAATCCTAATGCAGTATGGACTTTTGTTTATGTTTGGACTTTTTAACAGACATTTTTTTAGTTTGAACGCATTACCATTGTTTGTGAACTTGAAAGCGATTTTGTTGCATTTCATCATCAAATTCCTGCTATCGATACAATTGATGACTTGTCTGCTGAAGGCTTCGATGACTTCTTTCCATCTTTGCAATACACTACACAAGATTATCATACTCAACAAGGATATGTTGAAGCTGAATACAGTTATGCAGGGTAAATTTTTGCATAGATGATCTTAAAACATTTAATCCCTTTTCTTTAAGTAATTTGTATCCAACTGATGAAGCATATGAATACAGTGAAAATGAAGCAACTCGAAAAGTTGATATGTCTATGAATGTTACACAAAGATTACCAAGAACTGAAAATGTACTTGAACAACGTTCCCTCATTCGAAATTTGCAACTTCATGCTGAAGAACCGGATACAAAAGAAATTCATGATCTTTATCAAGAAATGTTTTATCTTGATGATGGTGGAATTCGACTTCAACTTTCTCGTAATTTATCACCAACTATACTTCCGATCGAAGAACCTGATGGTCGAATTCGGCAATATCGTTTAACAACTCAATCAAAAACTGGTGAATCATACTATTTTCGTTGTTCACATTGTGAATTTTTGAGCAAAAAAACTGAAACGCAATATCGTCCAAAGATGATGGTAAGAGATGGATCAATTGTTGGAAGTTACTATCCAATGCATCATCCCGAATGTCATTCCTTCGCCAAACGGCACATTCTTACGCAACAGTTTGACCGACAAGCAAGATGCAAAGTTATGGATCAAAATACGATGATGAGACAAATGTATGAACGAGTAAGGATATTTGCACTTGATAAAAGCAGTAATCTAAAAATTGATTTGGTTTTAGGAAAATGGTACCTTCGAAGGTGAAACTATGGAAATTGATTTGAAATTACCTCAGGAAGCAGAAGAAACAGCTGCAGTTGTTGCAGGAGCAAATAAAATCAAATTTCCAACATGGGAGCAAGTTCGGAAGCAATATTATCGTATTAGAGCTAAAGGTAAAATAATCTTTGTGAACAAATCAAAACATAAGTCTGATATTTTGCAGGTGAAAAACTTGCTGCAGCTCGACAACGTGAAAATCTTTCATCATTTGATGAAACTGAAGTTATTATGATTCAACCAGATGAAAAAACAAGTGCAACTGATGTTATTCAACGGGCTGAAAGACAGGTTGATGCTGAAGCATTTGGTATTAAACAAGAAGAAATGTGGTAGTTTTATTTGTATTTGTGCAATTTCTGAATGATCTCTTTTTGTAATTGAATAAATTTGTTGTTTTTTTTTGAAACTGTTTTCTTGTATTTTTTGAACGTGTTTTTAACACTCCTTAATATCTGGTATGTAGTATATGCATTGTATCAAGATTTATTTTGCGGGATTTGTTAAAGTTTTTGTTGTTGATTTTGATCGATCCATCTAACTAATGTTTAAAATTTCATCTTTTAATCAAGTTGTTTGCTATTTTAGGATGTCGGACGATTTACTTCTTGAACCAACTGAAGGGGAAGAACAAATCAATCTTGATGATCTTGATGTGAAACATGTCCTCGATGATGACGAAGATGATCTGCTAAAAACTGAAATTAAAGAAGAAACTAATGAGTAAGTATATTTGAATATTAATTTTTTTATTGTTATATACAATCTTATGTTGTATTCTCTTTGATTCATCTGATTAGCTTTTTCTTTATTCTGATACGTTAGAAATTGTTTTTTATTTGATAAAATTTGTACAGTATATTATTGTAATTGTTAGCCTGCATTATAATGTACTGAGATGCTGTAAAAATTTTATTTTGTTGTTTTTAATATATTGTTTGAGAGCTAAAATGCTTAGTTTTTTTTGTTAAATGATATACAAAATCCGTTGTATCTAAGAGAGTAGTCTGCAAAAAAGGTTGTTTCTAAAATTTATGTGTCATGCAAAATGCTCATCATCTTTTGTTGTTTGAATTTCCTGCTACCCTTTTTTCATTTTTGTATTTATTTGTTCGACATTCCTTTTTATCTCATCTTCTTTGAAGATTTTGTGGTATAGTTGTAAAATATTTAAAAAAAAAGGTTTTTGAGATAAATCTAAAAATTTTGATTTTAAACGGTGTCAAACAACGATATAATGGAGTACATTAAAGAACAGTAAGAGTCACAAGCAGTTATGAATAGCATGTTATTTTTAGAGTTTTAACTTTCTTCTTTGATACAGTAATCTTTTTTTAGTACATTTGAAGATGATTTATTTGATGCTGCAATTGAACCATCAATAAATGATGAGAAACCTGTAGCTGCTGCCCCCACATCAACGGATAATAATTCATCGGAAACAAAACAAGTTTCAATTTCTTCATCTTTTCCTGTTGCCGCTACTTCATCCCTTTCATCAACTAATGGCAATAAAGATAAAGGTGGAAAGAAATTTTGCTGCTATGTTGGCAATATGACGTGGTGGACTTCTGATCAGGTTGGAAATTTGGGATCCATTGATGAAGATTTGACATAAAAATATTATTTTAGGATTTAACATCAATGATTCAAGCATGTGATATCGAAGATATTATTGATATTAGATTTTATGAAAATCGTCAAAATGGACAATCAAAAGGTTTCGCACTTGTTGTACTTGGATCAGATGCATCTGTGAAAGCTTTAATGGAAAAGCTACCATCAAAACCAATTAATGGTCAAACAGTTCAAGTACTTGGATATTCAAAAGCAAATTTGGATAAACTTGATGGACTTTCACGAAAAAATGATACTCGTGCAAAGCAAGCAACTTCACAATCAGATGTTACATCTGTTCGAATTGATGGAACTGGTACAACTGCCCCACCAGGGACAACAACATCATTACCACAGCCACCAACCGTTGGAGGAGGTGCATGTGGAATTCCGGGTTTGGTTGGAATGATTCGAGCAGCAAATACAATTCAACAATCCCAGCAGCAACAACCGCTAGTTACACAGTTTTCTCAACCTCCACCAGTAATTCGTTCAACCATTATTCAAAATCAGCAACCACAGCAGCAGCAACAACAGTTACCTAATTTTATGCGTCCGCCACCAACTGTTCAAATTCAGACCCAACCAATGATGAATCGTCCACCCCCAAATTTCACTCAACCACCTCCAACTGTTGGAGGTCCAATGATGAATGTGCCTCCACCGATGCTACAAAATCATGCTCCAATGGGAATGAATATTCAACAAATTGGTGGGATTCCAAATGGATTTATGCAAATGAATCAACCTCCACCGCATTATGCAATGCGTAAGTTTTACTTTATAAGCCTTTAATATTGGTGAGTGAAAAGTACTGTAAAAATATTGTGAATAAGATTTTTATCTGCTACAGTACTTTTAATAGCTTTGAAACACTCTTTTCTTTTTTGTATATTTTTACAGTAATATTTGAGATTTTTATTTTGTAGCAAAATTAATAATTCAAATGTTATAGTAACCATGCTTTTTAATTATGTGTTTATGGTTACAGTATCATTATATTTAACCTGAAATTTTTTTAAAGTTCATTTAATTTTTTAGATCACTTCAATGCTCCTCCACCTCAAATGGATATGGAACAACCATTAAGTACTCATGAATTTGAAGAAATTATGTCTCGAAATCATACTGTCTCATCATCAGCAATTAGTCGAGCGGTTAGTGATGCTGCAACTGGTGATTATCGTTCAGCAATTGAAACTTTACTCACTGCAATTTCATTAATCAAGCAATCAAGAGTTGCTAAACATGATCGATGCAAGGCATTAATTTCTTCACTTGAGGTAAATTTTGTTGTTGGGATTAATCACTTTTAATCTTTCTCATTTTTTAGGATACTGTTCGTGGAATAGAAGCTAAACATTATTCTCGTAAACATCGTCGAAGCCGTTCCCGTTCTCCTGAACGTCGAAAGCATAGCCGTCGTGGTCGCTCAAGATCTCGCAGTCGCGAACGTTATGATGAACGTTATTCGTCACCTCGTCGAAGTCGTTATTGATCAAAATACTATATTTGTTTCACAGTATTTTTGCTATCTCTCTTTTTTTGTATGAAAGTGTATCTCTTTGAATTACTGAAATTTGTCTTCGAGAACTTTAATATCTACAGTAATCCAAAGAATTACATTTAAACTCTTTTTTTATTGTTTTTATGTATTTTGTTTCTTTTATTTGTACCCAATATTTTGAAATCGAATGAATTATTTTATTTTTATTTTATATTATTTTAACGTTTTATTGTTGTATTTTATTTCTTGATTCTTGAAATTTTGTATTTTTCTTTTCATATTTTATTTATTATTACTGTTTATGTTGAAAGTGGTGAAGTAAAAAAATAAAAAATCATTGCAAAAAAAGCTTTTGAGATTTTTTGAGTTTAAAAAATCTCATAACAAAAATTTTAATCATTCAGAAGATCGGCAGGAAATACTGTAATTTTTGATTTTTGTATTCAAATACGTCACCAGCATTTTATTTATTTCGGAGGGGGCAGAGACCATTTCGAAAGGGGACACCTTTGATCTTTTACCGATGGCGGAAAAGGATCAAAGGATTTTTATAATCGCTGAGAGGACATGTGCCCTTGGTGCCCCATCTTGCTGACTTCCCATTCTGTAGAAAACTGGACCTGCATGTTTTGGCAAAAGTGAAAATGGGAAAGCTTTCCGGAAAGTGCCAATAAACAAAAAATTTAAAAAATATTTCTTCTTGTACTTTTGAAATTTCTAAATTTCAAGGAGAAGCTGAAAGATTCATTTTTGAACGAAAATTCTTTAGAATAACATGCAAGTTTAAAGAAGTTTTAAAAAAAGGGCAGCAGCAAAAAATCCTTCTCATCCTTCTTACTCATTGACTCTTTTCTTATCCCTCTTCTTCTTTTTCCTTTTTAGATTTTTTTGCTTCTTCTTTCAAACAAAAAAGAAAGAGACTAATCTATTCATTGTCATCCCCGGAAGGTGTTATAAATATTTCATGTTTTTGATGAATATATATATATATTTATACACATATATCTTGTTGGATAAAAAAAA
Organism: Panagrolaimus sp. LJ2414; assembly: GCA_024447195.1. Classification (NCBI taxonomy): domain Eukaryota; kingdom Metazoa; phylum Nematoda; class Chromadorea; order Rhabditida; family Panagrolaimidae; genus Panagrolaimus; species Panagrolaimus sp. LJ2414. Next base: position 204,334 of record JAMRXY010000289.1, on the reverse strand, counting down.
GAAAAGAGAAGAAACCAAGGAAGAAGGAAAAAAAGAGAGAAGAGGATAAAAAAATGGGTGTGCTGTTGCTTGCAAAAAATAAAATAAAGTTAATGCCAAAAAAAGGAAGAAGATAAAGATTTATTTTTTTTGTTAAATTTTTTGTTTAACAACATCAAATTTACAACTTTTAACATGTCTTGCAGCGTTTTAAATGTGACCTATTCTATTTGATAGCCCTATGAGAGTAATGAGTAACCCCAAAATATTAACGATATACGCATGGTCGATATGCAAATTTTACCCTGTCTTGTGGGGTCCTGGACCTTTAGCCCTTTTCTAATCCTTATTCCGTGTTTTTAAATTTAAAATCGTACAAAAAACTTGCACATATACAAAGCTTATTTAATTCGGGCTGGAGTCAATAAAAGCAGTTAAATCAAAAACTCTGATGCCAATAAAAGTAGGGAAATCAAAAGAGAAATTCAACAAATTTTCTAAATTTCAAAAACAGGTAATTTTAAAAAAGCAATTTAGAAAATTTGTTGAATTTCTCTTTTGATTTCCCTACTTTTATTGGCATCAGAGTTTTTGATTTAACTGCTTTTATTGACTCCAGCCCGAATTAAATAAGCTTTGTATATGTGCAAGTTTTTTGTACGATTTCCGGACTTTTATTGATATCTTTGATATATAGTTAATAATAATGTTCAGTATTAATACCCCTTTTTTAATGATTCATTTTGGTCGCTCTTAAAATTTTTAAAGGGCGCTACGAATTCTCTTGTGAAAACAGTGACTAAGTTGGTATAAATCACAGCGTGTTATATAAAACTAAGATAAAGTCTGAGATAAAGTCTTAGGTCTAAGATAAGCTCATAAAGTCGCGTAATGGAAAGAAAATAGGGGCTGAGCGTTGAAAAGCTTGTCTGAGCTGTGAGATACAGCGTAATTTTATATATTACGTAAAATAGAACACCAAATACTAAGCGATCTATAATTTACAAATTTATAATTCATAGCTAACAATATTAAAATGTATTAAATTTGTACTTGCATCTATAGAAAACATTAGGTGTAAAAGTATTTTACAACCGCGGGCAAAAATAACATTAAAAAATACATCATCACCTTTCTTTACATAAAAAATAACTTTTTGCTAGATTTATGTTCAGTATTCTAAAATGTATAATTAGTGTTGTGGGCCACAAATGCAACCCGGCCTATTTTACTGCGGGCTTTTTTATCTGTATTCAAATAATTAAGGGGAACAAAAAAATTATGTAAAAATTATCGGGCAATTTTAATTTTTTGCGGGCCGGATTTTATCTGACCTGTTTCATAAAATGTGAACCCAACGTTTTACACATTGCCAAATGTGCAAGAAAAGAAAAAAATTTCACTTTTAAAAAATTCAAAAAAATTTTGCGGGACCTAAAAATCTTTTGGGCCGGACATTTTATGGCCCGGGCTAAAAAATGCGATAGAAAAATAATTGTGAATTTTTATTATCAATTTAAAAGATAAACAAAAAAAACTTTTTTAAAGGACGTTTTTTGTAACATTTGAGAATTTTTGGCGATATTTGGCACTAGGAAAAATTTTTTGTCTCAGAATCGGCTGAAAATGTGTTCCTAGGGTAATTTTGGCCTAGGAATTCGAATTTCGTCATAATATTTGACATTTTTCAGGTGGATTCTGAGATTCAGAATCCAGGACCCAGAATCTGGATTCTGAAGCCACCTTTTCAGAAAACCTCAAAAATGATACTATTCGAAAGCCCTGGACGTATTTAGTCAGGAAAATGCAAATGTATTCATATTTGACCCTTTTTCATGGTTTTATGCCCCCGGGAAGTTCAAAAATGGCCTAAAATTACGGTAATTGGGCTCCAAAATTCACTTTTACAGTTTACGCAACGGCCATTCATATTTTTTTATAAACTTTAACTGGTTGGGCATCGAAAAATACCTTAATCTCCGAAATCGAGGGGGTACTGAAAAAATTTTTCCTGTGCTACTTTTGTCGACTTCAACAAAATTCAATATCTCCAACATCATTAAAAAAGCAGAACTTTGGAAAACGACTATGAATCACCTTCTGGTGACTTTTATGATGAAATATAATATATTTGTAGCATTTTTGGATAGTTTCAGCTCATCAACATCAAGTATGTACATTTGGGACCAGCTTAAAATATCTGGTTTTTACCTAAATTAACACCAAAATACAAAAAATCGCAAAACTGATTTTTTGGTTGAAAATCTTTTTTCTTGCGGTTTATTAATTTAAAGTACATGTTTCTGCAATAGATAAACACATAAACAACGATATTTGGACACATGTGAATTTTTTAGGAATTTTTTAAAATACCTCATTTTTGGTCATTTTTCATGATTTTCGGATTTCATGAAAAATGTAAGATATGAACTTTTTTGAGTGTTTACCATAAAATATATGCTAAATAAATATTTTGGGCAAAGTTTCAATACACTAACACCTATATTGTATATTTGGGATCAAATTTTATTTTAGCAATGTTATCACAAATTTGTAATTATCCCTATGAAGTTCGTTCTGGATTTTAAGGGTCCAAACTTTGCCCAAAATTTTTATTTAGCATATATTTTATGGTAAACACTCAAAAAAGTTCATATCTTACATTTTTCATGAAATCCGAAAATCATGAAAAATGACCAAAAATGAGGTATTTTAAAAAATTCCTAAAAAATTCACATGTGTCCAAATATCGTTGTTTATGTGTTTATCTATTGCAGAAACATGTACTTTAAATTAATAAACCGCAAGAAAAAAGATTTTCAACCAAAAAATCAGTTTTGCGATTTTTTGTATTTTGGTGTTAATTTAGGTAAAAACCAGATATTTTAAGCTGGTCCCAAATGTACATACTTGATGTTGATGAGCTGAAACTATCCAAAAATGCTACAAATATATTATATTTCATCATAAAAGTCACCAGAAGGTGATTCATAGTCGTTTTCCAAAGTTCTGCTTTTTTAATGATGTTGGAGATATTGAATTTTGTTGAAGTCGACAAAAGTAGCACAGGAAAAATTTTTTCAGTACCCCCTCGATTTCGGAGATTAAGGTATTTTTCGATGCCCAACCAGTTAAAGTTTATAAAAAAATATGAATGGCCGTTGCGTAAACTGTAAAAGTGAATTTTGGAGCCCAATTACCGTAATTTTAGGCCATTTTTGAACTTCCCGGGGGCATAAAACCATGAAAAAGGGTCAAATATGAATACATTTGCATTTTCCTGACTAAATACGTCCAGGGCTTTCGAATAGTATCATTTTTGAGGGTTTCTGAAAAGGTGGCTTCAGAATCCAGATTCTGGGTCCTGGATTCTGAATCTCAGAATCCACCTGAAAAATGTCAAATATTATGACGAAATTCGAATTCCTAGGCCAAAATTACCCTAGGAACACATTTTCAGCCGATTCTGAGACAAAAAATTTTTCCTAGTGCCAAGAAATTCTCGATTGTTACAAAAAACGTCCTTTAAATCTCAGCAACAAAAAAAGAAATCAAAAGCTTTCTTTTGCGCGTCAAAAAAACTCCCACCACGAAAAAAAAATGAATTTCTTGTGACATACAAGCAAACGAACGAAGAGCCATCAGCATCATTTTTTGTGACAAAACTTTCTAAACCACGTTGTAGTGGTCCGATTTTTTTAATTTTTTTTTTATTTTTCGACATTAATAGACGCCCGGAAAGGTAGTCCAAACATAAAAATAGTAAAAAAGTAAAGGAGACGCCGCAAAGTAGGGGTTTTACGTTTTCGGGTCTGTGGCAGTTAGGGAAGTGAACCCAAATTGCCCCAGACTCCCCTTCGGGTCGTCCTGGGGCCAAAACACGGAAGTTTGTATTTTGAATATTTTAAAATCTTTCAGTCTCAGCTTTGCTTTCAAATATTCAAGGTTTGAATTTCTTTCGATTAATTTTTCCATGTTGCATCCTGTCTAATCTTTAGTTTCTTACACAAACTTACATGTGCGAGATTTTTTAATAAATTTTTATTCTTCAAAGCTGTTTTTTTAATCCCAGTTTTATGTTTATTTGATTTTTTGAACTGTAATTCTTTTTCATAAATTTTCTGCCTTATTAAAATTTTTTATTTTGTTTATTGAAAGACATGGTTTATTAATATTCTTAAATCTTTGAATAGCCATCATTAATATTACACTTTTTAATTTGTGAAAATTGTTTTGCCAATTTATCATATTAACGTTTCTTTAAATATTTTTTAAAATAATTTCAAGAAATTTTTCACAACTTGTAACAAGTTACTTGTTTTACATCTTTTTAAACTTTAAAAATCGGCAAAAAACACGTCCCATAACTCCTGGATAATGGCTATAAAAGGAGATAAAAATTTTCCATAATATGAAAACTTTTTTAACCAAAAATACCATTTTAAAAATTAGGAGTTTTTATCTCTCTTTAATAATTCTTCGGAAAAGTTCTTTGAATAAAAAACATTTTAGATTATTTACGCTTCATATAATCTTTGTCTTTTTTTTATCATTTAAATTACTTTTATTTTTATTTGCTCAAATTTAATGTTGTTTTTTTCAAATTTTATTTTTTGCGTTCAACAAACGAAAGAAAGAGAACCCCAAAACTTTGATGAATATTGAAAGTTTAAAAAAAATGCCTTGCGGCAAAGTTGCCGACATAAAAAAAATACTCGTAACCGAAGCTTCCTATTTTTTCTTTTAATACGTTAAGCCTTGTTTAAGCAATTTTCTTTTTTTTTCTTTTGGCGGTGTCTTTTAAATCGAAGATAATAAAGTTATTTTTGTAGAAATAATTCAAATTGCTTTCTGTCTGTAGTATTTTTTCATGTTTCTCAAAAATTGATTTTGCTTCAAAAAAATATAAAGTTTAACTCATTGAAAAATAAGATTAATCTTATCATGAACGTTAGCAAGATGGGGCATCAGGGGATTCGGAATTCATAACAATCTTTTGATCTTTTACCGCCATCGGCAGAAGATCAAAGGCGGTCTCTTACAAAGTTGTTTTTGCCCTCTCCGAAATAAAATGCTGCTGATGATGTTGAGTCTTATTACAGTTGTGACAAACAATTGAATTTTGCTGATAGTATCAGAAATGCTTTTGACTTTAACAAAATCATTTTTCAAGTTAATGACAAATTTTTTTGTTTGACCGTTTTCCAATATTTGAAATTGTTTTACAATAGTTCCAACTTTTTATTAGATATTCCATAAAATAGACGCTCAAATTTTGGCATGGAATTTATGTTGAATTTATAGAATAGGGAAAATTTTATAACAGAGTTTTCTTGCGGTGGTGACGGTGATATTTCTTTTTCGCTGAGTAGCATTGATGTATAAAAAAATAGAAAACCGGCTTATTTTCCTTTTTCATACTTTCCAAAATCCATTGATTACGTTTTTGTTTTGCCTCTTTTTTTGCAAAGCTTTCACTATTTTGTATTCACGTCATAATATAATATTTTCTGCCCTCAAATATTTCCTTCCTTTTTTCTCTGGCACTATTTGAATTTCCATACATCGTACTTTTGAAAAGTAAACTTTACAAAAATCACGAACACTTTTTAAAAATAAATTTCCTTCTTGTTTAATTTTTTCTTAGGTGCTTCTGCCCTAAAACATCCCCATTTTGTAGCAGAATCTCTTTTCACCAAAAAATTACTCTTCAAGTTTGAAAAAAAATGTTTCTCCGAGAAAAAAAATTTTTTTCGCTTTGTTTTTTTCCATCTTCTTTCAATTGAGTGGACACACACAATTTCCGATGATTTAGGAAAAACAAAAAATAAAGTTTAATGTTTTTCGTTTTGCTTTAAAAAATATATAAAGCATGTTTTTTTCTTTGGAAATTGAATTTTTTTAAAGACCTCAAAAAGAGCTGCTTTTTTGGACGGAAGAAAAGAAGAGCTTTTTTATAATCGTTTTTGATGATAGCTTTATTTTAGGCAAGCAAGGCTTAGGGCAAGTTGCTCAAATTTACCGTATATATCAATGTTTAAAGATGATAAAAAAAACTCATCAAAAAAAGAAGTGCTTCAAAAAATAAACGCCAAAAAATGAATAAATAAATTGATTCTGGGGATTTTTAGAAGTCAAAAACTTGAAAAAAAATTATTCGAATGACTTTTTTTTATCAAATTCTTTTAAGATTTCATAAAATAACCCAAAAAATGAATGACTTCATTTTTGAAGATAATCTTTATTTCATTTCTTGGAGTATACTTCCATTCTAATGTTTTTTGTTTCCTTAAAATCTAAAACGCTTTTTAAAAATGATGTTATTCTATCCATTTTTTCTGTGACAAACAAGATTATCGGGATAAAAGCATATCTGGCATTAATATTTGAACTTTACAAAAAAATTTTCTTGCAGCTTACACGTCAAAGAGATTATTTATTTTTTACGTCTTATGATTATTATTAAATATTTGTTCAGTATTTTGAAGTGTTAATTTTATATAAAAGTTTTTATCAGTAGGAATCAAAAATACGACCATAAAATCAATTTTTCAATTTTCATCCCTGATTTTCACACTCCAACTTCTTTAATTTTTCTGTACATGAGAACGTAAACTTTGAATTTATTAGTTTCTAAAAAGTATGCATCGAAAATAATTTCATTGCTTTCTTTTTTTGCAGATTATCCCACTTTTATGGTTTCAAAAAATGTATTAAAATATTTGAAAAGTTTTATAAGAATCTTACCCTTTTAATCCTTTTCTTTTTTTGTATTTAAACGGTGTTATCAGAAACAGACGTGTTTAAAGACTGGAGTAAAAACGAATATTTTTATTGATTTTTTTCAAAAACCTTATATTAGTGTTCACATAAGTATATTTTGTTCATAAGAAATATTAATACAAAGATGAAAGAGCAGCTTTACATGTCATGTTAAAAGAAGATTTTAAGATAAAGAGGATGTAAAAGTAAGGGTAAATACGGATGTTTTAAAAAATATCTTCATTGACGTCTAGGTTAGATTTTACTTGTGTTTCCCTATTCATAGAAAAATAGAGATATTAACTAACTTCCTTTAATGATATTATAGTTTTTGTTGAATAGAACTTCGAAAAAGGAACACTACAATTTGACGAAAATCTCTTTGTAAATAATCAAAAATCTGTTGAAAAAGAGATTTTTAATTATTCGATAGAATTTTATTTGTCTGAAAAAATAGGAAACTAAATTTTAAAGTAATGACTTGGCATGGCAGCGCAGAATGGGTTTTAATTTCGACAAGCCGAACCGAGGTTTCATTTTTAGTGATTTTGTAAAAAATGCCTCAGGGGATACCGTAAGAAAATAAGCAAGATTAAAAATGTTCTTTAAAAAACAAGGTTAAAGCCGGGCTTTTTTAGACATTTTCTTGGCCCATTTACGTAAAATTATCAAAAGAGTTATTTCCTATTAAAACTTCAACTTTTAAATTATTTGTTGACAAATTTTTAACAAGGATTTTCAAATAATATTTTTTACATGCCGCTCAAATAACGTCTTTAATGTTGTTTTCATTTTTGATATTATTTTTATTTTCAATTTCAATTTCTTGTGATACTTTTATTTTTCGCAAAGTGATTCATAAGTTTATTTCGCACATTTTCAAAAATGAGTCTTTTTGCAACCTTATGGCCCTCAAATGAATGTTGTTTTTTTAAGAATGCCGCTCCCATATGTTTTTCTATTTTATTTCATTTTCACTTTCATTTTTCTATTTTGATTTTGCTATTTCGGAGATGATATATTTTTAATGTTAAAAAAAGTCTGCAATTAAATTTTTATTTAAAGTTTCGAGAGAAAAAAGGCTTCTTTAGTAAAATGATGCCTTTAATTGAATAGTATATTTTGGATTAACGATCGTAACCACAGGGGTGGAAAAAGAAAAATTTGTCATTTTAATTTAAATGAGATTTATCATTATTTGATGATTTATCTTGAAATTAACATTCAAGATTTCCATTGGTATGTCTCGAATCAGTTTTTCTTTTATTGTTCAATAAAAAAAGGTAAATAACTCACTTCGAGTGCGAAAGTTCGAATAACAGAAGAAGTGAAAATACCCTCTTTTTTTGCAAAAATTGCAAAAAGTATTTCGAGCACAACAGGATTCGAACCTGCAACCTTTGGATTACTTCACGGAATGACCGAAGTCCAACGCCTCAGGGGATACCGTAATAAATAAGAAAATTCAATAAAATACAATTTAAAAGAGATACAAAAGAAAAGAAAAGGAAATTAACAAAAACAAGTAATAAAAGTTAGAAAGAAAAAACAAATTAAAATAATACTTTTATTTTTCTCAAAGTGATTCATTCATAAGTGCATTTTGCACATTTTCAAAAATGAGTCTTTTTGCAACCTTATGACCTTCAAATGAATGTTATTTTTTTAAGAATTTTTATTTTTATTAAATTTTTATTTAAAGTTTCGAGGAAAAAGGTATTCCGAAGTCCAACGTCCAATATAAATTTTGACATTTATCTTTTTCATTTGTTATATTTTATTCAAAATGTGGAAAGAAATCTTAATAAAACATCTTCAATTCTTTTCGCATTTAATGTACAATGATATTAACATAAGGTTTTCGTCTATGAAAAAGCAAAAACATCAATGCAAAAGGTTTCAAAACATTGCCGTCGTCTTAAAGAACATCATTGCAATGAGATGGACGTTTGTAAAGCGACTAAAAGAAAAACAACTATCCAAAAAATGGAAACATAGAAATGCAAGTCATTTTGGTCGAAAAAATTGGGTAGTGTTGCTGCTTAAAAATTTTTTGATTGCTGAAGTTGAATATGATATTAATAAAATTTATATTATTTTTATTTTGCGGAATTCATGGCGCATTATGTCCTTTTGATATTGAATATCTTAACGATATCGTAGAAGAGGAAGAGGACGAAGAAGCATATGATTTTGTTAATTTTGCAAAGGTTTGAACCTTCAACTTTCTTTGTTTTTATCGCCAAAGAAGAAAATTTTTAGTCTGTAAAAAATCTATTGATATCCATCCAACAGTCATATGATAACGACAAAAGATTAATAGAGGTAATTTTCAATAATATAATGAATTAAATTAGTAAATATTAAAATTAAGGAAGAGAAGGAAAAATGGGAAAAACTTCAAGCTTCTAAACTTAAAGAATTCGAATTAAACAAAATAGAAAGAGACCGGAGTTACAAAAAGATAAAACCAAATGGAATTATTTCGACATTTATTCAAGTGAGTAACCATTTTAATCAAATTAGTTCAATTAATATTTTCTCTGAATCATCTTTGTCAACTAACAATTTTTCACTTTTTTTAAATACATTAAAAAGGGCACTACTTCAGTTTACTCGCATTTTTTCCTTTGTTTTTTTTAACATTAAGTAAAAATTTGTACATTATTTTACCCTTTTGTATTTTTTATGCGTACAAAAATAAGAAAAAGAGAAAGTGTGAGTAAAGTGAAGTAGTGCCCTTTTTAATGTTTTTGAAAAAAAGTTGGAGACGTTTTTTATTTGATTTTTGACTTATTCACGTCATAAAATAATTTGAAAAAGCAAAAAAAATCTTTTTTCAATTCGTATTTTTCGTTACGCATCTAACTGAAACACAGAAAAATTTTAAAGTTACTGTAGTAGTAGTTTTTTTTAGTTTTTGAAAATTGAAAATGTTCCCATTGAATGTAATCGTTTTTGATCAGTGGAATGGATAAAATATTACCCAAAAAATATGAATCCACCAAAATAATTTACCACATTCGATGGGAAAGCGCGATTTCCGTTTAAAGAAAATTTTAAAGTTACTGTAGTAGTAGTTTTTTTTAGTTTTTGAAAATTGAAAATGTTCCCATTGAATGTAATCGTTTTTGATCAGTGGAATGGATAAAATATTACCCAAAAAATATGAATCCACCAAAATAATTTACCACATTCGATGGGAAAGCGCGATTTCCGTTTAAAGAAAATTTTAAAGTTACTGTAAAGTGTTACAATCGCCCTTTTGTAGAACATTGCTCGTTGCTTCAATATTCATCGACGGGATTCAGAATTTATGGAAGAAGAACAAGCTGAAATTAAACTTGAAAATGAATGTTTTAAATTACTGAAAGGCAATTATGAGAAAAATCTTTATAATCTTCATCAGAAGTTGAAAGGACGTGAAGAAAATTTTGATGCTGTAATAAAAGAATCTTTATTAGCTGTTATTCGAAAAACATTAAGTCAGTTGTCAAATTTGGAAAATTTACCAAATCAAAAACGCAAAATTGTTATTCGATCAATGAAGCAATTGTGTTTTGGTGGTTATTCACCAGAAGAATTATTATCATTTATGGACCTTGTCCAGGTCGGTATTTTGTATTTAAAGGTCGTTAAATAAATTATAATATTATAATATTTAGAAATTCCATGAAGATGATGATAAACGAGTTCGACTCGCAGCAGCGATTGCAATGATTCAAATTGTAGAATCGTGGAATTTTATCAATAATCGAAAGCAACATTCATACCACGATTTTACTCATTTTGAACATAAAATGATTTATTTTATTTCCTGTGTCATTGAAGAAGATGGTGCGTTATATAAATAATGTAATAATACCATTTATCATTTTTTCAGACAATGTTACAAGAATGAATATGGTCGATTTATTAAACCAAAGCCAGTTGGAATGCGTTTTAGCTCACGATTCATTCTTTGATTTGATAACAAATTTTACTGATGATAAGTTAAAACGAATTAGAGTTTTATCTTTGAATTTGATTGACCGGCTTTTTCTATATAATCCTGATCATTGGTACAAAGAACAACGCCCATTTGCCATTGTCAATCAGACTGGTGGTGGTGCCGATAGAGGAATAGATAACAGCAATTTTGAAAAGAATGAATCTGAACTTCCGGCAAATTGTCCTTTTTGTGGAGGTGATATTCAAATGGGAAGTGTACCGCGGCACATGAATAGAGTATGTCGAAAATGGCGTCAAATTTTCCCAAAATACAAAGCGACATCTATGGTGCTTGAAGGAATTATTAACAATAAATACCCAACATTTGACGAGTGTCAAGAATATGCTGAAAATTTATGCCACAATAATGGAATCGAAATTGATACATCTTTTAATGACTTTGAAGTATATGCGTTGGCTGTAACAAATTACAACATTTTGAAAGAAACTTTGTTGGAATGTGGTGGGAGTGTAGAAAATGCAAAATTGGTCCCCTTTTTTGAATCCATTGCGCCATGTGCCCACATGTAGTTAGCCCCTAATTTTTGTCTTTCTTTAAAAAAAGACCCACTTCTTTTCTGCGTCGATTGTGTGTTTTCTTGATTTAATCTATTTTGCAAATTTTTGCTCGCAAGTTTTTTATTAACACAAATAACAATAAAAAATGTACAAATAAAAAAAGAAACTTATAGGTATATTTTATGGGAAGAGTTTTTACCCAATTAAACCATGACGTGTTTTGTATATAACTAATTTAACCTTTAAAATACAGTAATTTTGTTCTATTTTTTCAATTGTTTTTAGTTTAATTTCATGCGTGAAAAAAATCCCAAAATAAAAACCGTTAAAAACGGAAATTTATTTTTTCAAACATAAAATATTTCAACTTTGTTTTTTTTTTCAGGGAATCGTTACGAAAGAGAGAGAAAAGTGTAAAAAAAGAGGAACTTCAATATTTCCTTCTTTTTTCAACTTCATTTTTAACAACTTTTTATTCCTTTTTTTTCAAACAAGTATATTCTTCTATTTTTTGGCAAATTTAGTTTTGGCGCGTCAATGCCGTTGTTGAAAATTTGTTGTTTTTGTTCGTGCTGTCATCATCAAGAGGTTATTTAACTACTCATTCGTGAATATATATTTATTTTGTTAACCGCTTCTGCCGTTATCAACTTGACGGAATTTTTGCTGCTTCTTTTTGTTGTTGTTGGAAAACTTGACAAAGTTATTTCAAGTGAAAAGCAGAAGTCTCAAAAGCAAAAAAACGAACCTTAATTTGATTTTTTATATTTTTTTCAACAAAAAAGAAAACCGAACAAATAAAGAAACGAGGTTTTGTATTTTTCCTGGTTGCTGCAATATTTTTTATTCAAATTTTTTTAACTATTATTATATATATTATTTTTACCAAAAATATAATTTAAATTACGGTTATAAATGTTGAGTCGAAGAATGAGTCTTAAAACAACTTCCACCTCATGTAATGGTAATCGACATCGAGCTGTCAGCCGACTTTTTAGTGGTGTCAGTCATGGCAAGTTTTTATTTTTAAGAGTTAAAACTCTTTTTTTTAAACTTAAGTTTGATAAAAATGCTATTTACTTAGCAAAAGTGAAGGAATTTATTAAAATTATAAGTTCTTGCGAATATTTTTAGAAAGTATATTAAGAGATATTTGTTGATTTATTTCGAAATTGGCATTAACTTGATATTCAGAATTTTTGCTGTTGTCTCAAAACAGTTTTTCTTCAATATCGCTCAATAACAAAAGGAGAAAAACTGTTTTGAGACATAAAAATAAATCCCTGAATATCAGTCTTTTCAATTTCGAAATAAAGCATTGAAAGTGATAAATCTGATGTATGGTGTGGGTTTTTAGTAATTTTAATGATTAAAACATTTCCATTCTGCATTCAGGCAAAATACTTTTTCGAAAACATTGAGTTCACGTAAACAGTTATAACATAAAAATGTAACCATAAATACTGTATTTTAAATAAATTTTTAGGTGGTTCTGAAAAAGTAACCCGAAAATCATCAGTTCCATCTGCCATTCTATTAAATCAATATGCACCATTAATTGGTGCCACAGTTGGTGATAAAAAATTGGGTGAACAAGTTTGTGAGTTTATTCTTTGTATTTTTTAACGATTTTAAAAGTTTTTGAAGCATTTTTATTGTTGAAGTTTCTGTCAATTTTATATCATGTTTGGAAGTTTATGAATAAGAGTTTTAAAAAAGGTTTTTTCCTTTAAAAAATTCTAAAAATAGTTTTTGGAATCGGACCACAAATCATAAAAAAAGGTTTAAAATCGTAGATTTTTGTTGAAAAGCCCATCATACAAAATGTTAGAGTTTTAGGGAAAAGAATTACTTTTTTGAACAGCTTGTTTTCATGATTTTTGAACCATTCTTGAAAAGTCTTATATTTTACCGTTTTTAAAATAAAATTCTTATTTTAATTTTTGCAAAAAACATGGAATTCAAACCTTGTCATTTTCTATCTTCTTTTTTTTCTTTTTTCTTTGGCTCATGACTTTTGCTTTTTTGAAAGCAAAGAAGAAGAAAAGGACAGATTCAATTTGCGCATCGACATTTTTGGTCTTCATTTGTTTTCCCATCTTTTCTCTTTTTCTTTGCCATCTTTTACATTTTTTTTTCAATGTTGACCTCACTTTTTACATTTTTTTCATAAATATAATATAATCATCACACCCTTCTTTTTTTGCTAAACTTTTATTTTTCACACATCAAAAAAAGAAAAGCATATCCTCCTTCTTCCCGCAAGTGTTTGAAGAAGGAGAAACTTGAAAAGAGAAAACTTTATTTTTTGATAAGTATTTTTTTGCCTTCTTAACTTTGTACTTTTTTACACTTTTTTTCAGTTTCAAGTATTTGATATTTGAATAAAAAAAGATAAGTAGGATTAAGTATTGTTAGATACGATAAAGACATACGTTTGAATAAATGCAAATAGTTTAGTGACTGGAATAATGGCGGGATCACGCAAGCATAAAATTGTAATTACTTTAAGTAAACAAATATCAGAGGGTAACATAAATAAAAACCCTTCTGTAAATCAACTTTGCAAAAAAATTGACACGCTCGATTTCATACACAATTTTCAATTTTTTGCCATATTTTATTTATGCCAACAGAGGCAAGCTCAAACTTATCCTTCTCTTTTTTATTACCCAGACAAAAGTTTAATCAATTCAAACTTTATATATTTCAATTCAATTTATTTGAAATTCTTTTAACGAAAAAAGGTTTATTCAAATGAGTCTTGAATCCGTTTAGTTTCAAAAATTTTGAGAAAATCCTACTTTTTCGTGTGCTTTCAGAATCGTTTCAAACTTTTTCATTACGCACACCATTACGAACACATTCTTCAATGATTTTTTACTCATAAAAATCTATCATTAAAAATAAAAAGAAAGTTTAAGCGCAAAAATCAACATTACTTTTGTAGATAGATTTTCTTTTTCTTTGTTTGCATCTTTTAAACTTCCACACCTTCTTCTTCTTTTCTATAAATAAATACATTCTATTGATTTTAATGAGAGGGAAAAAAGGGTAGGTAGGTAATTGATAGTTTTTTTGAAGCATGTTTCTTTTTTGAAACAGGAAAAAAATGTGTGGTCCAGAGATTTTTGAATTAACAATTTGTCCTTTTTTGGGGTGATGACAGATATATTAATAATTCTGTCTGTCTACTCTCAGGGACAAGAAAAGTTTATGGCTTCAATTTTAAAAACTTTTCAATCTTTTCCTTAAAAGCAGCCAATATTTACGTTCTTTTGAAGGACTACTTTTTTAAGGCTATCTGAACCTGATAATCAGGGTCTTTTTGCTTAGGTAAACCTATTTTTGTTACGAGACCCCAAAAAAGTAAACACGTCTGCTTCTTTTTAAAAATCCCTTTTCATTTTTAATATTTTGCATAAAAACTTTATTCATTGATCTTAAAAAAAATATGCATTTGCCCTTTAGCCTTTCTTTTTTTCTTACTCTGCAAGTTTTACAAAGAGTTAACCTACTTTTTATCCTCCCCATCAAATTCAATCTCATCATCCCTCATCTATTTCCTTCAACATCATTCTCTCAGCAGTCATTTGAGAGTAAGAAAGTAACACATAATAAAAGCACCCTTATAAAAGTCATTTTTCATGATGTCTTGTTCTTTGATTACATTATCTTTCATCCTTTTCCCCTTTATTTACTTCACATTTTTTGTATGGTAAAAAAATATTATAAAATTTGTCAGCTTCATTTTTCGTAAATATAAAAAATTGTTATATTTTTCAAAATCAAAAGCAAAAAAAGTAAGACTTCCTTATTTTATTTATTTCAATCCTTTTCTGCTGCTGCTGAGGCTGATAAAATTCTTTAAAAAAAAAAAAAAAAAAGAAATAAAAGTTGTGATTTACATTTGTAATAGTCTCCATAGTAATAAAAAAAATTTGATGAGATTCGCTTTGACAAGAATTATGTTTTTTATGCTTAATAGACTGTTAAAATATTTAATAGCTTACATTTTTCTTAAAAAATTATGGTTTCTTTTTATTGTTATAAAATATTAGTTTTTAAAATTGATTTACATCATTAATAAACTTATTGACTTTTTAATGAATTACGTTATCTTTAGTAAAAATTATAGTTTTTTACGAATTTCAAACTTTAACGCATCTTAAAATATCTATTTATGAGCCAAGTATTTTACCAAAATTTACACTTTTTATAAAAAATGGCGATTATCCAATTTTTGGCTTTTATCCCTATTGTTTCTTTTGTATCTCTTTTTTTAACTACTACCACTACTTCATTCATTCATCCTTATCCAATTACATTTTTTTCATCCATTTATATTTTTTTCAATTCGGCAATATTGAAACATTTCACATCAAAAAACCAATGTTGGCCTTTTTAGTTAAAAATAAAAAAGAAGAAGAATGAAGCACCTTCCGCTTTTTTTGCATTGCTTTGTTTTTCTTCCTTCCAAAAAACAAAGTATGGCTTTTTTCGTTATCTAAAATAAACCTTTCTTTTTTATTCGCTTCAAACAAAAAAAATGCCCTCGGATTTGCTCATCTTTTTTTTCTGCGAAGCTTCAAAAATGGCAAAAAAGAGAGAAAAAAGGAGCAGCTTCAAAATCTTCCTTCCATCTTTTTTTCTTTACAAATTTTAGACTTTGTTAAGAAGAAATAATAAAAAAAAGGAAGATGATGATGAGAAGACGACTTTTGTTTTGAGACTGACTGAGTAAGTGAGTGAAGTGAGTGTGATGTAAGAAAGTAAGGAATAAAGTAGGCGACAAAAAGGCACACATCAAATGTGTCTGTTTGTTCTTTTTCTTGCATCTTCTTCAAAATAGGGGTGTTCCAATTATGGATAAAAGAAGGAGATTAGAAGGCGAAGGAAAAGCAAGATGGAAGTTTTTTTGGCGATATAACATATTATTAATTACTTGTGCCTCAAGGTGTTATTGAATTAATTAAAGTAGTTTGGTTCAGTCAACGATTTGTGTAAGTTTATACCCTTAGGGTTGTTCATTGTTGACACCATCCAAATGACCAATTTTTTAATATCCTTTATCTCCCTTTTACCACAACTCTCTTGATCTTTGCCGCCTTTTAAGAGGGTGATCATTTTTTATTTAGCACTCTTTTGGTTTATATGCAAATTCATTAAACTTAATATCAGTTTAAATTTTAAACAGTTTCAAAGAGCTATATGAATTTTGGTGATAAAATAAGTGAGCTAATTACTTCAGTTAATTAATATAAGTTAGCAAATAATTCTATGACTTATCTTCTGCCTTCCATGTGTTGCACATATATGTGCCCTGAAGCATCATTCTGTTCTTTAATCATCTCATACTTTTTCGTTGTTTTTCGCATGCGTGAAAAAAGCCGTTTATAATTACTCATTATCTTCTTCATTGGCGTGCTGTAATTATCTCTTTGAGCATAAAAGTTTTTTTGTTTTAAAAAACATGAAAGTATTTCTTTAAAAAAGTTTTGTTTCAAATGCAAAACATTTTTTAGTATTTTTTGCTTTTTTTACAAAATTTTTTTGCTAAAAGGAGTGGATGTTTACCTAATTTTTTCCTTTTTTGTGCCGCAACGATATATTTGAATAAAATTAACTCGACAAAATGACCCTGATTAACCTGACAATCGATTGTCATGTTGGTGCTGCACAAACCTGAAAATCAGGGATCAAAACAGTACGCAACCCGCCGCCTTCTTTAAAGTTTTCTATTCATCAGTAGTATAGAAAACTTTAAAGACTGATTTAGTGCCATTTTTTATACAGAAAAAAACAAATTTCAACCAAAGCTTAAAATGATGAATTACTTTTGACTCATTCAATCTTCATTTTTCAATTAAAATAAGATAAATAAGACAAAACCAGACAAATCCAATTTCCACAAAAAATTTATGGTTTTACCACAAAAAAGGAAATTAACCTTCGAAAGGAAATTGAGTGGGTTAAAAATTGATGGGGATTTAGAGTAAGACATAAATTTGCATCTTTCATTTAGAAGTTTTTGCCTTTTCTGTAGTTTAAAAATGTTAGAGTAATTTTGGAAAATAATTGTATACTCGTTATTCGCGAAATTTTCGTTACATATTTTATTTTTTGTTACTATTTTTATTCATTTCTAGCTTTATTTTTGGGTATTCTTCCATCTTTTTTTGTTTCTTCGATCTCAGAAAGGAGCAAAATGGCTTGTCGGAAAAGTAGTGAAACGCAAAGTGAATTTTGCACAAATTCAACTTCCCCTCAACCACCAAAAAAGCTTTCAATTCTTTCGGTGGATAGTTGTCCGGGGAATCTGATTTCTCCAGATGCTGATTCAAAATCAATTGGTGACCCAGTTTTGATGTCAGAAATTGCAATTCGAAAGCTTAGTGAAGCTTTGAGTAAGTTTCATGTTTTTCAATATAATATGCAAATTCGCAACACTGGGAGTCTTTTTCCATCTCAGATAAGGACGTCAACAAAATTTTATTTTGGATAGGGCATGCCCCGGGGCAGAAACCATTTTCTGTAGTTTTTTGGGTCTAGAATTTACCAAAAACCCTTTTTATCCATTTTGGAGATAATATTAACAGTGTAGCAAATTTACATATCATATCAAAAAGTTTTGACTACATTTCATATCCCAGAATATCCTTTCATGCATTATCTCCAAACTCATTTCTTTCATTTTTTATTATTCAAACCCACCTAAATTTTTTTGTTTTTCATAGTTTGAACCTTTTTTGTTCGATTCTCTCTTTTTTTGTCTTTGTTGACCTTCCCTGCGGGGGTGTCATTACTCTTCTTCTTCCGCTTCATTTCCCGAGTTTTTAAAAATTTTTCTTTCTTTTTTTCGAATAACTTTTTTTGATTGACTTTGAAAAATCGCAAAAATAGAAGATATTCCAAGTGTGTCTACCTTCGATCATGAAAGACAATTAAAAAAACTTAAATCAATGCATCGTAAAATATTAAAGTTTTAAAGTTTTAAAATGATGGATATTTTAAATTAAAAAGAACTTTTTAATAGTCCTTCCAGATGTTTGGATTAAATTTAAAGTATTATTTTATAGCCAAAAAATGTCTGTGTCTGTTCAATAAAATTATAGTATTTTTACTACAATATACAATTGTGGAATTGTAGTACTTCTTTCAAAGTTCAAATGTGTATTTCTGCACCGTTCACTACCATCGTTTTTTCAAAAATAGTTTTATCCCCCACCTTTTCTTTTTTTGCTATTCATGAATTTCACATGCACTCAAATTATTTAAAATACAGTTTTGACTAATCCAGTCTAACTTTAAAAAAAGTTTCATTTAATTTTTGGGCAACTTGGAATTCCAAAGATGAACATCAAAATAAAACCTCCAAATGAGCCGGTTTACTATAAATAATATAAATGTGGGTTTTGGTTTTCCAACATTTCTAAAAAATTTTGCGAATCTTTTTAACCTTTAAAAAACTCTCTGTTTTTTATTTTTACCTTTACAAACTACTTCCGTTTATTAAAAAGATTGTCCAATGCATCGAATCATAAAAAAGATATAAAAATATTTCAATCCCGGTCAACATCATCTTTGTCAAATACTTTTGTGTATTCATTTCTATACTTTATGCATTACTTTCCTCTTGTTTATCCGCAGTCATTATCCCATCATATGCCTCATTTATATTAAATCCATCAATAATTTTGTTTTTTTTAGTATTTAATAGAATTTTTGTGTTTCCAGTGTGTTGAATTTTTTCGTTCAATCACTTTTTTTAAAAAATTGTTCATTTTGGACCTTGTCATTTTTTGGATTTTTCCTGCCTTTTTTATTCTTCACCTGCTCCAAAATATTACTCTGAAAATCAAAATCAACGACAAAAATAATATATTTTTTTAAGCCGATTGAAAGGAGTTTTTTTTATTGATAAAACACAAAAAAGCCATCGGCGACAGCGACACTGAAATATATTTTTTAAAAAAATATAAATTTCCATAAATTTTTTTCCGCTTGTTGTTCTTGTCCAATCTCAAATTCCATCAAAAAAAGTTTGTGAAGTTGTGGTGGTAGACATATTTGTTGATGGTGGTGTTGATGGTAGTGACAGCCAGAACCCAAGACTACTTGTTCCAGCAGCATTCAGAAAAAATCATAAACCATGTCATCCCCATATTCATCCCCAGTGGGATCTCCAACCTCCGAAAATCCACCAAAACTTCTTCGACGAAATAATTCTGATAAAGGCTCCTGTGCAAATTTGCAATCTCATATTGTCCCGTTACAATTTATTTCACTTCGTCGTCCAGATGCTATTCTTCGATACACTGATTTAGATGAAGAATATCATAAAAGAAAAAGAAGATTTGGAACTCGTCGATTCAAAAAACGTCCATCACAATCAGCACGACGAACAAATCGATGCTTTAGGTTTTTACCTTTTTCATTTCTTTTCAAATCATGTAAGTTATGCTTTGAAAAATCTGAAAATAATTACAATAACAAATATAATAATGCTGTTGCTACTACTACTTCCACTTCCACTACTACCACTTCTGTTGGGGCTGCTGCTGCAAAAAATGTTACTGGTGGTATTGCTAATTGTGAGTGTCAAATTCGTTTTTTATGTCTTGGTTTCATTTGTTTAAAGGGATTGTCTCAGTTAACACAACTTTTTTTCGCTTTCATTAACACATACACGGCCACATCTTGAAAACTTACAAGAATGCTTAAAACTCAAAACTTTTTAATTTCAAAGGATGACGTAATTTTTTTGATTATTTGGATCTTGTAACGAAAATAGATTTGAATAAATTACCTCGACAAAAAGACCCTGATTGTCAGGTTCGTGCTGCATAAACCTGAAAATCAGGGATTTTAAATAATTTAACCATTTTTCTGCTCTTACGAATTTTTTAATACTGTCGAAAATAGAAAACTTTCGGAATGGGACAGTGTTTTAATGAAAGCTAAAAAATTTGTGTTAACTGAGACGCTTCTCTTTTTAATGGTGTGAAAAATTGTTTCAAAAAAAGCAGCTACAAAAACATAGGATAGAATTGCAATAACTTTTTTAACTGCTTATTAGTAGTTGTAATAGTAACTAACGTCCCAAAAACTAAAATGTTGTTGCTTGCTTGCTTCTGGTGGTTGCTGTGATGCAGCTAAAAAAGAGACTTTTTCTTTGTACTTTAATAATTAAGTTTTTTTCTTCTTCAAAAAAAACTTTTTTTTGTTCAGCTTTGCTTTTTTAGTTTGTGTGTTTTTGTTAATTTTCTGCATCCTGCTTTTTTTAAATTTAAAAAATTATATTTCTATTTATAATGTGAAACATTACGTAATATTCTCTTCCCTTTTGAAGATATAATTAATTGTATTAATACTTACAACAAAAAACAAACAATCATAAATGATTAAACTTTTTCGACGATTCTTTAAAAACAATGGTTTGTTCTTTTTCTTTTTAAATGGTGTTACAGTCATACAGGATTCATTTTTTCATTTTTTAAATTCTTATCTACAATAGGCATTATTATTCTTATTTATCTTGCCAAAGTAGATCTATCATTTTGCTGCTTAATTTCGAAAATGGCAGTAACATGATTTTCAGGGATTTCTATTTTGTTTTGTCTCGAAACTGTTTTTCTCCTTTTTGGTATTGAACTTTTGAAAAAAAATTTGTTTCAAAACGTTACATTAGAAATCCTGAATATCATTTTTCTTATTTTCGATCTCTATCGTCATCATCATCGCTTCTTCCTCCTCTTTTGATCTTCTTCCAACAATGTAAAAGTTGTTTACAAAAAAGCGTGATAGATAAAAATCATTGATTCTAATCATTTTGCTTTGTTCCGTTTTCTATGTTTTCCGTCTTCAAAGTTTCAAATTTTTATTTTATTTTTTAAAATTCATAGCTTTTTTTCAGTCACTTTTTTTAACTCATAAAAAATTCAACAAAAAAAATCTATGACACGCTAAACGTGTATATTTTTTGAAGAAAAAAAGAGGAAATTCATTTTTGAATACATTAAAGTTTCGTCTTCTTCCCCTTTTTAAAAAAATATATGAGTGTTTAAGACACTTTTTTTCCACATTTTTGAGAGAGAAGATTACAACTTGTAACTTATAAAAGAAGCTTGCTAAAAGTTTTATCCGTAACAAGAAAAAATTATATTACAGCTTCATCAAGATTTTTAAGAGGGGTACAAAAACACGCTAAAATACTTGAGTAAATTATCTGCTTCAAATTTTTTGAAACATTTTTTACATGTTTTTTTGACTTTCTTGAAAAACATTTTTGCCTTTAAATTTCAAACCTTTTTATTTTCCTGTTTCTTCGAAAAAATATGTTCTGTTTTTGCCGTTTTTTTGTTAAAGAAGGCTGCATTTTTTGTTATGCTTTTTTCAAAGTCTATTCTTTTTTGTTCTTTTTCTTCAAGTGTCTGAGCCAATACAAAGGTTTTTCTGGTCAAACCAAGAACAAAGTTCTTTTTTTAATAATAGTTATTATTATTTCGCGCCTCCATTTTTTGAACTTGTTAGAAACTTTTTTTAAAAGGGCAAACAAAAATAAGCTAATTAGAGGCATAAGAAAAAAAGATCGCCTCAACGAACCAGTTTATCAAACTAAAAATAAAAATTCAAATTTTTAGTTAATTGCATCATTTTACAACTTTTGAATTTTTACAATATCTTTAAAGGGCTATTCAAAAAATATCAATTGTTCTACTGCTTTAGACTAACCATAAACAATTTTACGTTGCAAATCGAGGAAACTGTAATACTTGCCAGACGGCATTTTGATGATATAAAAAGTACCCATGTTTTTTCAGTATCATAAATTTTTCCCCTTGAGTAGGTACATCAGCGTCAAATTTTTTATTCTTTTTTTGCGATTTTCATGCCGGCAAAAAAAAATCGGCCGCCAGTGACACAGCGCTTTTGCGTAGTGGAGTAACGCGCGTTTTTAACGTGCAAACAGTCGATGGATCGAACCCCGCCGCATACAAAAAAATTTCGTTGACTTGAAAAAAAACAAAAAGTTTTAAAACATT
This sequence comes from Panagrolaimus sp. LJ2414, assembly GCA_024447195.1. Classification (NCBI taxonomy): domain Eukaryota; kingdom Metazoa; phylum Nematoda; class Chromadorea; order Rhabditida; family Panagrolaimidae; genus Panagrolaimus; species Panagrolaimus sp. LJ2414. The sequence continues at coordinate 182,039 of JAMRXY010000289.1, read as the reverse complement.
AATAAAAGATATTTAGGTAATATAAAAAATAGTTTAATGATAAATTTAGTGTTTTATTAAAGAATCAACGATTTTCTATGAAGATTTTTAAGACAGATTTTTTGTTCAATGCAAAAAAGGTTTCTTGAATATTCGAGATAAAAGTTTTCTACAAACTTCTTTTTCGGGCTCCCAATGGGCTGTCCGGAACTAATTCCGGATTTTTTTTTCTACAGAAAAAAAATTTTTTCGGCTCATTGAAATTTTTCAATTTTTGGTATAAATCTTGACCCGTGGTGTATAAATCGACAGGCGAAGTTACTTTTTGTTCACATCCATTATTGACAGATTCCCGGATTTTCGTTCCGGATTGTTCCGGAATCGGCAATTTGTCCGGGCTTTTTTTAGAAATCAACATTTTTCAAAACTGTCTTTTGGGAAAGATGTATATTCTTAATATCTTCCATCTGTAAAAAAATGGAAGGTTTATACCTTCGCAAGAAAAAGTTTTTCCTTCAAAAACCGTGTTTTTCCGGATTTTATTCCGGACAGCCTTAGTTCCCATGCATGACCAAAATCCTAATAAATGTAAAATATGTTAACAAAAAAATTCGTTCGCAAATGTTTTGGCATCAAAGTGGCCGATCCAAACGTTTGAGATACTGTAATTACAGTAAGATTCTTTTATCAAGTTTCAAGAATAAAAAACGGGATCGTCTCTCCCAGGAATCATACAGTATACAAGTTAAATACCTAAATTCTATACACATGTCACTTTATCTTAAAATTTCCCCTACTTTATTGCTTGATGGTAGTAATCTTTTTCAATTATTTTGGTAAAACTAATGCCATGGTAAGCATTTCCTAAAAAGACAACCGCTGTTTCTGTTTTATTGGTCATCGATTTAAGGTTTCCAGAAACAATTCCATCCTTAAATTTCCATGAGTTACAGAACTCCAGCATTGAAAATGATGATAATTCCAGATACTAAAAACCCAATATTCCATCTTTTGATTTACAAGTTAGGCTACCTCCACACCGATATTTAGGAATTTGAAAATGCTTCACTGAAAAATGAAGAAGATAAAACAATTTGCAAAATGTTTGCAAATTACAACATTTTTTAATTTCAGACAGTATCATAGTATCCTACGATACATTCACTACAGTTGCTTGATATAAACAAATCCAAGCTAATCACTTCCTTGTCTTCTTATTTCTATTGGTATTTACAATCACGACACCAGCAGCCTCTTCTATTTTTCATTGATGTTTTATCCGACACAAAAATTTTTTTTTTTTTTTTTTTTTTTTTTTTTATCACGTCTAAGCGATGCCACTCACTTTCCGTGTGGAAATGCCATAATACAGTTGGATATGTTTACCCTGGGGTCCCTCCAGTAGCCATTTTTAATGTCTTTGGTTTGACATAATATATCCCTTGGTAACCCGGTAGGACCGGGGACGGACGCGGGTAATCATTTTTAAATGTGACCACGGGCGTGACTCGAACCAGTGAGTTAATATAATGTACTGATGAATCAACGCGCTGGACCACTCGACTACCCGGCCTCTATTTTTTTGCAGTCAAAACGGATTTAAAAACTTGTCATTTTAAAAAACTAAATATTTTTAAAAGATCATAAAAAATTGTTGATAAAATGCTAAAAATGGCTAAATTAAATATTAATTATTTTTTTATATTACCTAAATATCTTTTATTAATGTTTTAAAACTTTTTGTTTTTTTTCAAGTCAACGAAATTTTTTTGTATGCGGCGGGGTTCGATCCATCGACTGTTTGCACGTTAAAAACGCGCGTTACTCCACTACGCAAAAGCGCTGTGTCACTGGCGGCCGATTTTTTTTGCCGGCATGGAAATCTGAAGTGCTCGTCGGAGAATCCTCGTAACTTCTGTAATACTGAATGTAAAAAAAATCTGAATACATCATCGGATTTCTTAGATTCTAAATTATTTGACCCACATAAAATTTTTTGCCAAAGCTAAAAAAAATTTTTGACGCTGATGTACCTACCCTTGAGGATTGCTTTTTATTTTTTCCAAAAACAGTTTTGTTTCCAACAAAAATAGCATTTTTTGCTGCCAATTAAATTTCTTTTTTGCAATTATATTTCGTTGAATTCAAAGTTCATTTCGAATTATTGAACAAAGAGCATTTAAAAAATTATTAAATTTTGAAATCATCGTGTCATAAATTTTATTGAAAAATGAAAAATTAATTTTTCTTTAAATTTTAGAATATAAAAAGATTACTAACTTTGACCAAGCAAATTATTACAGCATACTCTTTTTATAGCTTTTTAAGTCGCCAATAAAAAATTGCAATCTTCGACCACTGCATTTTTCCTTCTTTTTGTAAAAAAAGAATGTTTGTTTCAATTAGCTTTTTATTTTTTAACGTAAACTTCAAAAATAAAAATAAAGTTACATAACAAAAGATAGACGCAAAAAGAAGAAGAAGAAGCGGATGTTAGCCAGATGCTTGACATCCGGTGTGGAAAAGATGAATAAATTTATCATTTGACGAAGAAGAAGAAAGAATGCTTCTTTCTTTCTGTCTTTTTTTGTTCATTCAACAAAATAAAATTAGCCCTTTTTTGGACTTGTCTTTTTTTGCTTGTTCAAAAGTTTTGACAAAATTTTAGCAAGCATATGTTTTGTAGGTTGAAAAGTGCCATTTACCTGTTTATTGTTAGATTTCGGCATTTTTAAAGTTTTTTAAATCATTTAAAACAATTTCGATATTCAAAACTTATTGCCTTCTTATTGATTCCAATTATTTTTTCCTTACTTTGTTACAATCAATTTGTTCTTGATCTTACAGCTGTAATTACAGTATCTTTAGATCAGTGAAATTGTTTTAAATGTCTGTAAAAACGAATGGAAGCAGTTGCGAAGATGATGGTTTGTTTTTCTTAAGTTTTTAAAATCCCAGATAGTTTAATATCTGAAATATTAATTTATTACCTTGGTGATTGATACAATATAACTTTTACATCATTATCGTCTTTATGTCATACTGTATCTTACCAACATCAAAGTATTTCAAAATCAAATTTTTTTAGTCAGTATTTCATTTACAGTCTTTTATGTTGGATTAGGTTTATTTATTATCCAACAGATTCATATTCTTCTGTAACCAATCATTCTTACGGTATACCGTAATCTCTAACGCTCTTACAGTAGCCATTTGTACAGTTGTACAATTAAAATATGCTAAGACAGTTACATATTTTACAAAAGAATACATATTTCCGTTTTCAAAATCTATTTTCGATACAAAAATGATTAACATTTTTCTTGTTTTTCTTTTTCTTTCTGTTTAAAGAAAATCATCCCACATAAAATTAAAGTTTTTGCTATTGTTTCTCTTTCATTTTATTCGTCACCTTTTCTTTTTGTTCTTTCTTTTCTTCCTTCCGATTTGATTCTGCCTTTTTTATAACATTATTATTTATTGATTAGAAGAAGGGAAAAAGAAGAAAAAAAAGTGAACACAGACATCATCGCCGTTTTTGGAAAGTCAAAAAAAAGAAAATAACACGTTGGTTGCTGCTGCTATTGCTGTTTTTGGTCATATATAATCGGTGTTTTTTTATTTTTAAAAACGTTTAAAAAAGAAGAAAGAAAAATTGATACACCTTTTTTCTGATTATTTTTTTATTGTATTATTTTGATTTTTATTCTTTTGTCTCTCTTGCCCCGACTTTATCTCTCTCGAAGGGAAATTTTGATCAATCAATAATTTTTAAAAAGTGATAAAAAAAAGATAGAAAGGAGATGAGTCAAATTGTAAAAGCATTAAAAAATGTCTCACATTCTATAACTTCCTCATCGTCAACAAAAAATAATGTCTCAAATTCGATTACTTCTTCGTCTTCAACGAATTCATTAACTCCTTCATCATCAATCACAGATTCAACAGGTTTTCCTTAATTTTTAGTTTTCTTTAATTATTTTTAAACATTTATTTTCATAATAAAAATGCTTCAAAAACTAACTGCTTAAAAACTTCATTTATTTAGCTTAAAAATTTTTAAAGTTTCAAAGAGTTTTTATCAGTTTTCTATAATCCTTATTTTTTAGCTCAAAGAATAGAAGGAAAAGCATTTGTTCGTCGAGGAGCACTTCGTCAAAAGAATGTTCATGAAATTAAGTAAGTTTTTGATTACTGTAATTAACAAAATCGATTTTTTGGTTCACTTTTTGAATTTGCTAAAATTTGTTTTATTGATTTCAAAAAGTGTACCTAAAAAATCAATAAAAAAGTTACTGATATGAATTATTTTTTTTACAGAAATCACAAATTTATTGCTCGATTTTTCAAGCAGCCAACATTTTGTTCACATTGCAAAGACTTTTTATGGGGTTTAAATAAGCAAGGTTTTCAATGTTCAGGTATGTTTTAATTTTCCATAATTGTAATACAGTACCTATTTTAATGTAAATTATATTGCAATTTTTGATGGAAAATTTTTTTAATTATCGAACTTACATTTTTAAAATCTATTTCATCTTTAAAAAATCAACCAATATTAAATTATTACAGTATGCACATTGGTCGTCCACAAGCGATGTCATCAATTCATCAATTTTGCATGTCCTGGTGCCGATAAAGGCGTTGATACAGATGACCCCCGGCAACAGCATAAATGGAAGGTACAAACCTATTCATCACCAACATTTTGTGATCACTGTGGTAGTTTACTCTATGGCCTAATTCATCAGGTACATTTATTATTAATTAATTATTAAACTTTTTAATTGATATGAAAAAACTTGGCCAAAAAGAAAAGAGTTTTTGTTTATTTAAAAAACTTAAAACATTGATTGAAATTTTTTTAACATTTTTTCTGAAACTTTTGTGCCAAGACCTCTTTCGATGTATTATTTTGACATCTTCAAAAAATATGTAATGTAACATGATCCTTTAGGGAATGAAATGTCAATACTGTGATACAAATTCCCATCATAAATGTGTAAAATTTGTGCCAAATATGTGTGGCACAGATCATACCGAAAAGCGTGGACGAATATATCTCGAAATCCATATCAAAGATAATATTATGGAAATTCATGTTAAAGAAGCCCGAAATTTAATTCCAATGGATCCAAATGGTTTAAGTGACCCATATGTTAAATTGAAGCTAATCCCAGATGATGGACATGGAAAAAATAAGAAAAAGAGTAAAACCCTAAGGGCAACCCTTAATCCAATGTGGGATGAACATTTCACGTATAAACTTGAACCAAGTGATAAAGATCGAAGGTTATCCGTTGAAGTATGGGATTGGGATCGGACATCAAGAAATGACTTTATGGGATCGTTGAGTTTTGGAATTAGTGAATTGATGAAGGAACCCGTTGATGGATGGTTTAAACTTTTGAATGATGTAAGTTTTTATTATTACACAAATATTTGTTACATTTTTGGGAGCAAAAATCGATAGAGTGTCTTGATAAAAAAACTGAAAAAAAAATTAAAAGTATCTTGCAAAATTTGCATATTTTTCTATTTTTTTAATTGCCCAGATCTCACAAGATCATGGACATTGCTGCATTATCTTTTTTAAACGTAATTAAAACTTAAAAACATTATAAAGCCAGTTGGTTATTTCTTTAACCCAACAAGAAAATTTTCGACTTTTGGCTTCAAAATTTTAGTTTCAATGCAACAGAAAACTATTGTTTTCCAATTCAAAGTCGTGATTATTCTTGAAATTGTTTATTTTTTTCTTTACCAAATACAGTAATCCCAATTTTTTTTTCAGGAAGAAGGTGAATATTATAATATTCAAATTCCACCAGAAGATGAAGCAGAAGTTGAAAAGCTTCGAAAAAAGATGGCAGATTTACATTCAAATAAAATTGATAAATCAAAATCCCGTCAAAAGTCTTCTGCTTCCCTGACACAATCCCAACGAGGTGATGTTGTAAAAGCATCAGATTTCAATTTTCTTACTGTACTTGGAAAAGGTTCATTCGGGAAGGTTCTTCTTGGAGAGCATAAAGCAACAAAAGAAATATTTGCAATTAAAATTTTGAAGAAAGATGTCATCATTCAAGATGATGATGTTGAATGTACAATGACAGAGAAGCGAGTTTTGGCATTACCCGATAAGCCGCCATTCTTGGTTGCCCTTCATTCATGCTTTCAAACAATGGATCGTCTATATTTTGTTATGGAATTTGTAAATGGCGGAGATCTAATGTATCAAATTCAACAAGCTGGAAAATTCAAGGAACCTGTTGCGGTGTAAGTTTAGCTTCAGGGACAGAGCACGTGTTCTTACGAAATCATAAAAATGCTTTGATCTTTTACCATCATCGGCAAAAGATCAAAGGCGTGCCCATCTCAAAATGGAAATATTTATTGATCCTAGTTTAATTTAATAATACCGAAAATCGGAATTGAAAACAGGAGAAAATGTTAAAAAAGTTTTCTGAAAAAACTAAAAAATTAACTTATTTTGTTCACGAGAATTCGAACCTAAACGTTCATGCTAGATAGATCTACGTTTAACCTCTGCACCATTCACATATTTTGCAAAAAAAATTCTTTCAGAAAGGGCTTTCCGAAAAACGAAATATTTGCAAAAATCCAATAAATTTGTGACAAATTTTTTAACAATTTAAAAAATTTTCACGTTTTGTAGATTTTATGCTGCTGAAATTGCTGTTGGACTATTCTTTTTGCATTCAAAGGGAATCATTTATCGAGATTTAAAATTGGATAATGTCATGCTGGAACGAGATGGACATATTAAAATAACAGATTTTGGAATGTGTAAAGAGGGAATATTTGGAGATGCAACAACAAAAACATTTTGTGGAACACCTGTAAGTTTATTTACCGTAATCTTTAATAGTACACCGTATCATGCTATGACTATAATTTTTATAGGATTATATTGCCCCTGAAATTATTTTATATCAACCATATGGAAAATCAGTGGATTGGTGGGCATATGGAGTTTTGTTATTTGGTTAGTTTTCTATATCAATTACCAAAATACCATAATCCTATCATGGCTATCTGAGCCTATTTCCCTATTTCGTTAATTTTCAGAAATGCTAGCAGGACAACCACCCTTTGATGGTGAAGATGAAGATGAACTGTTTACAGCCATTACAGAGCATAATGTCTCGTATCCAAAAAGTATGAGCAAAGAATCTGTACTAATTTGTAAAGGATTTTTACAAAAAAATCCAACAAAAAGACTTGGATGTTTGGGCAATGGTGAAAGGGATGTCAAGGTTTGTGCAGCAGCAATAGTAATCTTACAAATTTGAATAATCAATACAATTTTCAGGAACATCCATTCTTCCGTCGAATTGATTGGCTTCGAATTGAGAATCGAACAGTTCAGCCACCATTTAAACCAAAAATTGTAAGTTTATCAATGTCTTTACCTTATTAGTGTTTATCAGCAGGGACGTCAGCATGACCCCGAGGCAAATACCCCTTTTAAATTACAAATTACCTGTGATCTTTAACCACAATCGCCCATAGAAATCATTAAAACCCTTTCATCTTTTGCGATCAAGATCAAAGGCGGCACCCTTGATATGATTTCTGCCCCTGCTGACGTTCTTGCTTATCAGTTACCGTAACCCTATGATAATTTTGTATATATCGTAATTTTATTGTACAGTGTTTTGTTATTGTGACCCCTTTATTTCAGGATAATCCAAGATCAACAGAAAATTTTGATTCACAATTTTTAAAACTTCCTCTTAAACTTACTCCACCAGATTATACAGTATTAGATAATCTAAAAGATGAATTCAATGGCTTCACATTTCTCAATACAAATTATGACATTGAAATTGCATATGGTGATGATCTAGAACTTGTATCCCCACAGGCAACGATTCGAGAAGAAAAAGATCATAGCAATTTATATCCAAGACTTTCTTTGATGAGTCAAGATTCTGGTGTTGCTGTCACAAATGATTCATCTGATCATCAAAAATCATCGGATTCATTTGTTAAATTTTCACAAGATGATGAAACGACGTCTTAAAATTACTTCTTTTATGATTTTCAGTTTTTGTGTTTGTTGTTTTGTATCAGTTTTTATATATTACATTTCGGACTTTTTTAACAGTATTAAAAAAACACGAATTTTTATTTGTACATATAAAAATATATTCTTTTTTAATTATTTGAAGAGTAATATAAAAGATGAATTTTCGTTGTTGTGAAATGTATTACTATGGTTGAAAACAGTGTAAATATGCAAATGTTGGTTATTTTGGTATAGGGTAGATGTGAAGTCGACAATGTTCTAAAAATTATGAGATTCCAGAAAAAAATGTCTTCATACATTAAATCAAATAGTACATTTAATTACAGTAAAACGTGTTTGGTGCTTTTTTAATGTTGTTGTTAAGGGTGATGAAAATACAGTAAAAAATGCATTTGCAAATTAACTACCAAATTCAGATAAACTTTTACATTAATCACTTCTTTTTTTCAGAAATCCGATAGCGATGTATCCAATTTTGATTCAGAATTTACAAGTGAAAACGCCAAATTAACTCCTGTTGATCGACTCTTCTTGATGAATCTGGATCAAACAGAATTTGAAGGCTTCTCATTTATTAATCCTGAATTTGTTCAACATGTTTAAATCTAATTTTTTAATTTTTTATGTAGCATATTTTTTTACGAAGTAGTAATTTAAAACCTTTTTTAAATAGAAATTCCCAAATTGTTGTTTAAAAATAATCTTTTAGTTTTTACTGTTAAATTTAATTTTTATAAGACATCAAAAAATAATTCTTTTTCTTTAAATTGCCAAAGAATTTAAATTTTATGACCATTGATAAGTTTAATAAAAGTATTTTTTTGTAATTTCATGAAAATAATAATATTGTATTTTTGTTAGTTTTGCTTTGTATCCAAAATTGTACTTGAACAAAAAAATAAATAATTTAATAAATATTTTGGACTCACAATAGTAAGGCAATGGTCAAACATGAAATCAATATGAGTATGACACTATTTTCTTTTCTTGCATGATTCCGGGTTTAAGATGAAGAATTTGAACGTATTAAACACAAATAAATATATTTAAATTTTTCTTGGAAAAAACGGTATCCTTGTTGATTTTTTACTGCAAAAGTGAACAGCAAGTTTCTTCAATTCAAATTTTCATTATTGTTGATCTCTTTTAAAATCAAATTCTATTTTTAACTTTGTTTTTGATGGAGAACCAAGCATTTGATTGATAAATAAAAAATTCATAGATCATTTTATTTTCAATTGGAATTGAATGTGTTTTATTATCAGCTTTTGGCACAAAATTGAGGACTGGTTTCGCCTCTGACAAGATATTTTAAAGATAAATCAAGTGTTGAGTTTTCGAGAGCACAGTTATTATAATGTCACATTTCTTCTTTAAGCATTTAAATGAGGGATAAAGAAAAATGTAATACGGATTTTCGAAATTCAATATCACTTCTTTTTGGATACTGTCATTATGAGTTTCGGTGACTTTCAACACATAAACAATATTCATCGGAATTAAAAAAATCAAATAAGATAATATAAATTTCTGCAAAATTCATACTTCCAGGATCTAATTTATTTGTTAAAACTTTAATTTTGACGTTGAATAAATTTTTTTCATCAATTTTTGATAATTTTATAAACGTTACTGTTTTTTGTGAAAGTTTTAATGTAAATTTTGGCACTTCAGAAGCACCTACAGTATCCATATCGATGAAATGAGATAAATCAATTTCGCGTTTTACATTATTATTGTCTTTTTGATACTTTGTCACACGTGTCTGTTGATATAAATTGGGTATACTTAAAGAAAATTTGATCAAAAGCAAAAGTCATCTTCTTGAAAATGTAGAAATCCTTTGATGATTTACCGTCATCGGCATAAGAGCAAAGGTATGTTCTTCCTTCTTTCGACACAAAGCTGCTGACGTCCTTGTATTTATCAATTTCCGTAACACTATCATGGCTATCAGCTTTTCTCCTTTCGTTACTAAAGAACAGAACAGTTATTTCTTCCTTCTGCATAGCCTGAAATACGATTCATTCTAATCGCTGATGCATCTTTCACTAGTCCTTTAGTTGCAACTACTTTAGCAAAAGCAGTGATACGTACGGATTTCCACGATCACTAAATCTATCACCAAATTGGAGCATCACTTTCATTCACTTATTGCTCGGAGTGAGGGTACATTTGCTACATTTTTACACGGACATACAATGGAATACATGCTCTTGTTCATAACCGAGTGGCAGTAGTCAGCTACCAATTTTTGCAGAAGTGAAGAACTTATGACATAGCCTCGTGTGAGACAATTGTTCCCCTCTAAATTTTGTATAAAAGGAGCTGTGAAACTCGCAGTCTTCGTCAACCCGAGCTTGTGCTTGAATATAATTGTTGTGAGTTATCTTGCTAAAATTTGTTATAAAATGTAACTCAACTTCGGATATCAAAAGGATTACTACAATAAAGTAAGCATGGCACCGGGCCAACTTTTTTTTGGAGGCCCGGTGCTTACATTTAAGTGAAGAGCATCATTCAGCAGAACATTCATACCTTTACATGATTTCTTTTGATTATAACATACAAACGATTTAAGAAAAAAAACCATTAAAAATCAATAATTCACAAGCTCCAAAAACTGTTTCCTACCACTTTCACCCATTTCTAACCCCATCTTTTTTGTCGGCATTTCATAAGCATTGAAAAAGAAACAAAAGATTGTAAACATTGATTGAAATGAAAAATACATACATTTTTCTCTTTTTCATCCACACTTCATCTTCTCCTTTTTTTCTCCAATAAAAAAAACATTCTTGACAACCTTAATATTTTTATGATTCATCATTCCATTTGTGCTGCTTTTCTTCTGTCTTTTTTCCCCGAAAAGCAAAAAAATCGCCATTTTATAATTCATGTCTTTAAAGTTTTAGTTTAGTCTTAAAACTTCCCAAAAAAAGTTCTATCAAAAAGTTCAAATGAGAGATTTTTTTGGTTAAAGGTTGAAGTTAAAGAACCCTTCATTTTTTGCCGACATCTGCCCAAAACCATTTTTTCTTTTCAATTTTCGGCATGCCGGCATATGCCTTTTTAAAAAAAATGTTTAAGATTTTTTTTCATAGAAACGCTCGTCGGCATTTGAATCGATAAATAACAAAAAACATGGGCTTCTTTTTTTGTTTAATAAATGAATAATTTTTTGCTTTTAATTCTTAATTCTCGAGCATAGGTAATCTGAAAAACAAAATGAATTTATACTTCTTTCTTTATCTTTGAAGAAGCTTCTAGAAATAACTTTTTCGTAGAAAAAAGCTCTCATAGAAATTCAACATATAGAAAAACGAATTTCTTTGATTTTTAAAGTGTACAACTCTCAGAAGAAAACCAGAAAGAAAAAGAATTGACCGAAATTTCGTAACTTTTTTTGGTGAATGCTTCATTGTCAGATAATTGTATATTTTTTATAATTTTTCTTTCAACTTTTTAAAAGCGATGTTAAACTTTGCGCTTGAAGAATGTTCTCGAATGGAAAACCTGACTTGATTTCTTTGCCTTCCTGCTGCTCTCTCCTAGGAAGAGAGGCTTTTGCAAAAGTTTTTTTCGATGCTCTTCACAGAAAACCGAAGGATTATAAAAGTCTCAAAAAACCACGATAAAAGTGCACAAAACGCGAAAACTAAAAAGCACATTTATAATTAAAAAAGTGCTGTTGGCGCGCAGTTTGAATTTTTTTGAAAAAAAGTTGAACAAAAAAGAACACATGAAAAAAGATTGTCTCTTTGTTTCTCTGCTTTCTTTTTCCACCTTGCGCAGGCTCAATGTGGGCGCGGACATATATTTTCGGTCGACAAACAATTTTTTTGGGTTTTACCCATTCCTTTCCCTCTCGTGTCGCGTTCCCCTCTTTTTTTGTCCGTGTTATTTTTTTTATGTATTTTATTCTAATTTTACTTAGAATAATTAAATTTTGGATTAACTCTGATATTCAATCAGAGCTGATAAAAAAAGAATCAGAAAAAGAAATAGAAAAAACGTTTCTGTTTTGTCGAAGCAAAATTGGTCCCGCCACGAAATCGCGCTAAAAAGTGTCTAAAATCCACGATAAAAGTGCAATGTGCACTTTTATCGTGGTTTTATGAGACTTTTATAATCCTTCGGTTTTCTGTGTTTTTTGGTCATTTTTATTATTTTTGAATGTTGTCTTCTTTTCTCGGTATTTTTTTTACTTTTCGTGCGTTACATTTGCATCATACTTGTATTTATCTAGCTTTATTAAAGCTTAAAAATGCCATAACTTAGCTATTAAATTTATTGAGCATAATTGTGTTTTAACGTGATTGAGCGCAGCTACTTTTCGGTGAAGGCCTCACTTCAAAACCTTGTTAATCTTTCAATCATTAACTATGACCGCGTTTTGTTGCTTCTCACATTACACTACTTTAATATTATACATTTGAACAACCTTTTTTAGGATTTTCTGCATGCTCATTCTTATACTGCGTACAAATAATGTATTCTTCATCGCGAGGAAATGACTATGGAAGTAGAGGTCGCGGAAGAGACGATCAACATCGTGGTGGTGGTGAAAATTCTTCTTATGGCATGAGAGGCAGCTTTTACCGAGGACGAGGTGATTCTACTGAATATCGAGGTGGTTATTCAATTCGAGGCCGTGAAAATGATTCCATTGGATATCGTGGTGGTGAACATTCATATGGAAGAGGCCGAGGAAGAGGCGATTTTACTGAACAACCTCGAAATGGATATCGTTCTTATGCAAGCAGAGATGCTGATCGTGAACATGATTATGCAGGATATCGTGGTGGTGAACATTCATATGAAAGAGGCCGAGGAAGAGGTGATTCAAATTATCAACCTCGAGGCGGTTATAGTTCTTATGCAAGCAGAGGAATGGATCGTGAAAATGATTATGAAGGATATCGCGGTGGTGAACATTCATACGGAAGAGATGGTAATGGTCGAGGACGTGGAACTTCAACCGAATATCGAGGTGGATATGCAATGCGTGGAAATGGTTATAATAGCGAATATGTACCTCGTGGACGAAGAGGAAATGGAATCCATAGCTCAAGAACACCAAATGAACATTCTCATAATCAAGAATACAAGGTACGTTTTTACCATCAGATGCTGAAAATAACAGTAACATTTTTCAGTGTCTTGCATCACAGTTTATAATCAATATTGGTCCTAAAGCTTTCGGTGAGTCCTTGATTGTATTTGTATGCTTTGCTTTTACCATGCCCTTTTCAGCTTTCAATTATGAAGTTGAAATCATTCATCAATTTGAAAATGAGGGTGGTCTTGATTCACGGCTTTTAAGCAAAAGGTTTGGCTTACATTATATCCATGCTGTTTAATCATTATACTTTTATAGATATGATAGAGAATTCTGCCGACATGTTGTAAACAAGCTATTTAACTTTAACGATGTTGAATACGTTTATGATGGCCAATGTTTGTTATGGACAAATCAACTTCTTGAAGAACCTTTGGAATTTACTTCTGTTGCTGCTGACTTCGATGAATTTATGGTTTCCAAGTTACGTAAAACTGGAAGTTTATTGATTCGTCTTAAATTAGTTGGTCAATTTAATTTATCTGATTTTGGTCAATACTTGAATGGTGCTAATAGCAATGGAGAACGGCGAACTCAAAGAAATGTTTGTGAACTTATTCTTTCACAAAGTTCTCTCAATCGTGGAGATTATGCAACAGGACCAGGCATTGGCTCTCTCTTTTCAAGTTGGTTGTCGTTATTATTAATCAAAAATATACTGTTATTCTTATAGTTGTTGAACAACCGTTTCATGGATTGGTTATACGAGAAGGCAATAATAAAGGTGTACATGTGATCGATTCCAATGGTGCCCCTCAGTTAATTATGTCATTGGAATATTCAAAGAAACTCTTCTATCCAAGTTTGTCTCACGTGTCTAATTTTTTATTTTATATACACTCTTTTCAGGCGGTGAATTCTTGCTTCGTTTTTTGAATAATTTACAGAGCGATGGATGGAAAATGGCAGATCTTGAAAAGTTATTTTGTGGTCTCAAGCTCTCTTTGTCATATTGTAATCGGGTTATTACTTTTGATAAATTCACTGATGAACCTGTTGCAAACCTTCGCGTTGGAGATCAATCCATGAAAGATTTTTTTAAAGAAAGATGGCAACTCGAGCTTCGTCGGCTTGATGTTAAAGGTGTTATTGCTAAAAATGACAATAATAAATTTGGAAACACTGAAATTTATCCTCTTGAACTGCTTAACGTAAGTTTTTGGCTTCATTTCAAATGGCATTTTTATGATTATTACTTTTCAGATTCAAAGTGATCAATCCGTATCCAATGAAAAGTTACCTGAAGCTTTGAAAATTAAAGTTTTAGAAATTAATAGACTTAAAACTGCTGATAGATATGAAAAAATTATGATCCAATTGGGAAAATTAAAACTCAATGATAATGATTCGATCCCCGCTGCTTTTGGACTTTCTGTTGAGTCAAAGATGATTGAAGGAAATTTTACTCGTTTAAAACCGTTAAAATGCTGTGTTAAGAATAATCAACATTTAACATGTAAAGATGATGGAAGCTTTAGCTTTGACAAAAATCAATATTTATCTCCAGCAAAAATTCATCGATTGGTTGTTCTTTCTTCGCAACGCAATCAAAGCAAAACAAGAGATTCCATGAGATATTTTTTGCAAGAAGCCACACGAAAGGGTATGATTATTGCTCCTCCTGAATATCGCGAATTTGATACGAGCTCTTCCAATATGAAAGAATGGGTTAAAGCACTTCGTGATCTGAAAGATGCATTTGTTATTTGCGTTGATGAAAATCAAGATTCTCATTCTTTGTTGAAGATTGCTGGAGCTATTAATGGTGTTTCGACTCAACATCTCCAATATGAAACTGCAAAATTAATGAGTATGTTTTATTGTTTAAGTTACTGTAATATAAGAAATTATGTTTTAGGTGGAGGTGGTCGAGGAATGACTCGTGAAAATCTTGTTCATTCTGTTAATATTAAAGCTGGTGGATTAAATCATAAAGTTATATTTGATGATGATATGTGAGTTTGCTTTTCAGTGTTTTTAGAAGTTACAAGGGTTTATTTTTAGCGTTAACTTGAATTTGGATAACGAAAACGTTTTTGTTATTGGATTGGATGTTTGCCATCCGACTGGAAGTAATTTTCGTGGAGAAACTGGTATCTTTCATTGTATTCATATTAACAAATATTAAATATTATCTTTGCAGCTGTTCCCTCGACTGCTAGTGTTGTTGGAAATTATTTGAATAATCCTAATGCTTTTGGCGGAACATTCTTCTATCAAAAACCTCGTCAAGAATCTGTTGATTCGTATTTACTTCAACAATCCGTCGAAAAGATGCTTCAAAAGAATCCTCGTAAAGCTAAAATCAACACCGTTGTTATCTTGCGCGATGGCGTCTCAGAAGGTCAGTATTCAAAGGTTCTTGACATTGAAGTTTCTGCTGTTAAAAAAGTTCTTGCTAAAGTATATGAACACCCAAATATCCGAATCGTTTGTATTGTTGTTACCAAGAATGGAAATGCCCGTCACTTTGATATTACAAACAAGCATCCAACAAGTCTTCCTCCCAGATCGGTTGTTACCTTTGGAACGAGATTCAACTTCAAACAATTTTATTTGGTTTGTTTAATTATTTCCTTGAAGATTGTTTATATTCCGAAGCTTTCAGGTTCCACATAAAGCTTTCCAAGGCACTGCAAAAGCTGTTATGTGCACAGTTCTGCATGATGATATTGGTTGCGAGATGATTGAAATTCAAAAATTTGTATTGGCTTTAACAAATCTTCATCAAATTGTTTGTGCCCCTGTCAGCTTGCCCGAACCAGTATTTTTGGCTGATAGTTATGCCCTTCGAGGCCAAGAAATTTTTGCTGCTCTTAAACAATATTCACCTACTAATATTCCTCGCGATTCATCTGGATTTATCAAATTCCAAGAACTTTCAACTTACTTGGGCTTTAATTTCGAAAGTATTCAATAATTCATTTTCTTGTTTTTATATCTTTTTTTACGTCATTGTTGCCATCTTTTTCTTGTTGAATTGTTGATTTATATGTGGTACTTTCACCACACTTTTCCATGTTTATTAATGTTAATAAATCATCAGTAAAAAATTTTATTATGGTAAGGTAAAGTAATTTGGTTGCATTTTTAACAAAGTCGATTCTTTTTTGGGATTGTCAACGGGCTTTGCTTTTTTTATTTCTGAATTTGAAGGAATGGTTTGATTTCTTTCTTTGACGATTTAAGCTATAGGACTTTTTAAGGAATTTACCGTTATAATAATGATGCATTTTGATTAAGCATAGTTTTTTTATAATAAACTATTTTTCTTTTTTCTAACGGTACCAATCCCTTTGAACAAAAAAGATCGTAAACAATTGAAATTTTAAAAACTCACTCCTTTATTTGTTGTTTTACAAATACCTTTGACTATTTTTTTTAAAATGACACAAAACCATCAAAATTTTAACCCTTGTTTATTTCATTGTTTTGTTCAAAAGATTCAATTTTTTAAAATTTTTTATAGAATGCAATATTTTGGTGCATTATGTTTTGCAATTGCGTAAGTGTGTATTCAATTGTTATTGAAGAGATAACTGTAATTTAAGTTTTTTAGAATTATCTTAATTGTAATTTTGGGGACATTTACGAATTATCGAACAAAGTTAGCTGCAAAAAAAGCTGAAGAAATGGAAAAACAACAAAAAGTTTCAGAGGAATTTAAAACTGCATTTGTTAATAGTCGAAAATGTTCAAAAAAAGAATTGAATGATTATGGTGGTAGTAGTGGAAATACAGAAATTGAAGAAATTCCACGAATTTATATTATTAGATTTTAAGGCCTACTTTTGAATATTGATTGTTTTATTGTATGCATTACTGTAATTAATAAAAGCAAAAATTATTGATTAATTTTTTAAATTTCCAAATGCATAGACATTTTAAAAAGTTTATTAAATTATAAAAAAAAATTACAGTAACCTGCTAAAAATTACAACAAAGACATAAAACATCAAAAAGAAATACTCATAATTCCATCATTAATTTTTACAAAAATTTAAAATTACAAATTAAATCACCGAATTTTAAAATTTAGAAACGTTACAAAAGATATAATTAATTAAGTATACAAAAAATACATAAATACAAACGTTTTCTTTTTTAAAAAAATTGAACCGTTTTTTCCAAAACACAAAATTTACAAAATACCGTAATTAATTTAAAACAATGAAAAAGAACATAAAAAGATATTGTTTTTTTTCTATCTATCATTTTATCATCAAAGATGATAAGAGGTCCGTCAGAAGGTAATAAAATAAAATAAAATGTAAATTGTTTAATTTGCTACAGTATCATCATCATAATTATCATTGGGCAGCAAGAATGGCATTTGTTGGGGCAGGGGTTGTTGAAAGGGCTGGAGAAGGGGATCTTCCGCCATCAAGATTGTGTAAAACCTCTGGAGGCACATGTTCACGTAAAATTGCATTCTCATTTTGCAGCTGAGCAATTGTCGAATCAAGTTCAACAATTTTAGCTCGAAGAATTTCAACCTCTTCTCGAACGGCAAACATTAAATGGGTTTTTACCAAATCCTAAAAAAGTAGAGATGAAATAAAATAAAAATGCCTCAGGGGATTCTGAGTTTTTGTACATGACCACACTTGAAAACAAGGTATTCAAAAAACAGTTGGTTGCCTGATTTGTAGGTTTTGTTACGAGTAATTAAAAAAGGGATAAACTTACCATTGCTTGTTCAATCTTTGAATCAATGGCAATAATTTGTGAGGTGGCATTTCCGGAGCTGCTAAAAACGAAAGATCGTCGATTTCGAGTTAAAAAATGCATATTTTTAGGTGGTTGAACTGTTTCAGGTGCAAGGGAATGCCGTCGCTTAACAAGTTCTTTATGATGATCATGGGCAAGCTTAAGATGATTTGGAATGATCGGACACATCTTTCCAATAAATCCTCCTGGGAAACTATTTGGTTCAAACATGACTGCCTGATTTTTAAGGATTGGTTTTTGAGAATTTCGGAGAATTTTTATGAAGTAGTAATTTAATAAATTTTAATTACAGTAATTTTTTGTTTGAGGAAGTGATAGTAACAGAGTTTCACAAAAAATTGTTACTATCAAAAAAAATCGAATAAATATAGATTTTTTGGATGGAAAAAACAATACAAAATAATCGCTATTTTTTGATCAGAGAAAAACTTTTTTAATCAAACACAAAAAAAATATAAAAAAGAATCACACCTGTTTGATTTTTGTGTTGATGAAGAAGAAGAACGCCTCTTCCCATTTTTAAATATACGTTTTTTTATTTCCAAAAAATGTATTATTTTTAATTGATTCTTCCCACTTTTTTTCTCTTTTTTTATTTTTTAAAACTATAGAAAATAATGGCCCTAAAGTAAGTCGTTAACATAAGTCCCTCTCCATCTCTAATATCATGGGCTCTCCCATCATAAAATAATATCGGATGGATGCTATTATAAAAAAATTTATATGTATATGGTCTTTCATGAATCAAATAATAAAAGTTTTTAATCATCCCATCTCGCTCTCTGCCTCTCTCGACATTTATTTTTTGCTCTTGAAAAAAATTTTATGATTTATAATTTTAGTTTTTTTAATACCACCACTTTTTCTCTCTCTCTCGATTTGAAAAATAAAGATCAAAAATAATTGACTTTTTTTGTTTTTGTTTTAAAAGCGTAGAAATGATAATCTCGTGTCCCATGTGGGAGATTTAATCTTTCCGAATTTTGAAAAAATGAGAAAAACAAAATTTAAATTTGAGTTTAAAGTTTATCAACAGAAGGAAAAGCGTGATCAAATAGTTTTAAAATGTTTCGATATTTTCAACTTTTTGAAATAAATAACTCTCTAAAAGGTTATCACAAAAAAGTGCATTTTATAATAACATTTTTTGATATTTTGTGATTCATAAATTCTTAACAAAATATTGTTTCAAAAACTACTAATAATTTTAAAGAGCACGACAGATCACGAACAATAAGAAGCATTAAAAAATGATTGATATCAATTTTGAAAACTTATCAGCAAGAATTATCCGGCAAACAAAAAGCATTTTTAATCATATACTGATAATCAATCTTAAATGTATTAAATTAAATACCTAAGATCTTCCGACTGTGCACAAATTTTCATACAAACCACAAATCAAAATCATAATCATCTACACAATATTTAATTACAGTAATTTAATTATATTACTTACGATAAAAAGAAGCTTTCTTTTGAAAGTCGAATTAAGCTATCAACATCAAAGGGATTTCGAGATCCTTTTGTTATTGTATCCGGGGCTGAAGTTGTGCCACCACCACCACCTTGTCCAGATTTGATCATCCTCTCTCTCTCACCCTATCTATCAAAATATGAATGTTTAATAAAATGTAATAGAAAAAACTATTAAAATTTATGAAAAATAGAATTGTATAAAATAAAATTTATTAATAAAAGATTATTAAAAAAGGGAAAAACAAAATCTTAGTAATAAAAAAGTAAGGAAGGATGAAAGAAAGTTGTACTTGTTTGTGCAATGCAACAGCAAAAAAAAGTACGTATATCATCAATGAAGGAAGAAGAGTCACGTGAAAAAAAATATTAGCAAAAAAGAAACCCATGTGGCACACAAAGAAGAACTACCAAATGGCAAGGAAAAAAGACGTGGCATTCAAAAATATGCCATTCAACGTGAAGTTAAGAAAGAAAGAGAGAGAGTTTCTTAACAGCAACATCGACGGCAAAAGCTACAGCAAAGGCACATAAAAAAGAGTTCAAAAAAGCTGCCTTCAAAAAAAGATGCCATCCATCAATGGCACAAAAAAAGAACGACCACACGCAAAATTTTTTTTTATGTTTTTGGAGGTTTATCTTTCTTGTAAAAAGCTTGCTTTTTTGCTGTTTTTTATGGACAAAAAATAAAAGTACATGCCTCTGCAAAAAGATGGATAGAAACCCTGTTTTTTTCTGGAATATGCCATGGCATTTTTTCTTTTCTTGAAACAACAATGAATGACGCGCGTGTGAGAATTCCTTTTTATGCATCCGAGAAAAATAAATATTTTTTAAAACTAAAAATTTATATCGAAAAACTGTGAAATTTGATATGATTTTAGGGGGTAAAAATTCAGCTGAATTGTTGTTATTGTTGGAAGTTTGAAGAAGATGATATTTCTTGGAATTTATGTATTTTTCAGGAAAAGAAAAAAAACAAAATAAACATAGAATAATAAAACGTATTTTGGGTGACGTTGATTGGAACTAATTTCCACTAAAAAAACAAAAGGAAGACTTCAAAGAGATCTGAAGCATTGATTTTTTATACCCATTTTTAAATCAAGAAAAGAAGGCTTAAAAATGGTTTGACCTAGTCAGCTTTTGTTTATTCAGCTTAACACAATATTAATAATGACAACACCTTTTGAGAGAGATAAACAATTTTAATTGGTAAATATCCCCCCAAAATCGCAAAAATCCTTTGATATTTTACCGCCATCGGCACAATATCAAAGGCTTGCCCCTCGATATATGTATAATGCTGCTGTTGATATTTTTGTAAAGACCACAAATTTTCGTTAAGATATTAAATATTTAATAACTTCTAGTGGTAAAATTACCGCATTGATTATGCATAGAATTTTTAAATTACTGTATCTTTTTGAACCATTATTTTACGTTTAGATATATTCCAAAAAAATTATTGATCAAGGTTAATTATCAAAGTTAATAATAAATGATAAATCAAATCTGCATTTTTTATTAAACGCTTTTCTCAATGAAAAAACTTGTAAAATCTGTTTTGGTTTTTCTGAAAATAAAGATATCATTGACTCATTAATCTCCTTCTCAGCCTTTAAAATTCGTCATTTTCTCTTTTTTTCGACGTCGTGCTACCGCTGATCTTTATTAAACTGGTTTTAATTTTTGGAAAAGAAATCAAAAACATAAAATGATTAATTAGATTTAATTTTTTTAAAGACTACTTTTTGCAAACGTTAGTAAAGCAATTTTTTAAAGTAAACAACACATTTCTTGCACGTTTTTTTACAAAGATTTACAAAAAGTTAATCTAATTTTTTGCAACCACGACAAAAAGAAACTCTTAAAATGCAAGAGAGACCAAAAAGCAAAATGGTCTCTTTTTTTTCTGCTGCACTTTTATCTCTCTCAATAGCCATTGTTCGAGCCGCTCAGTCACGCAACAAATAACACCCTTTCGCATCCCTTTTTGCAGCATCGGTGGTTCAGTGGTAGAATGCTCGCCTGCCACGCGGGCGGCCCGGGTTCGATTCCCGGTCGATGCAATTTCTTTTTTGTTTTTTTGGTTAACGGTAGAAAAGAACTTACAATAAAACAGGTGGAAATTTTTGTCCATATAAAACATTAAAAAATAATTCAGATAACCTTCTATTTTTATTATTATTATCTTCAAAAAATGGAATGTTTGTTGAGGGTGAAGTGGTTGAGATACCCGGATTTATCATATCTGTTTCAAGCGTTGATGGAGGCATTCATACAAAACTTTTGGGATGACTTGGCTATAGATGGATAAAAGATTGAATATTAGATGGAATCAACAAAAGCAAAAATAGTACATTCAAAAACACGAAGATTTTAGTTATCAAATTCTTATCACGGTTTACTATAAATTCAAGAATATTTATCATATCTATTAATTAATCGATAAAGACAATTTCGAGATAGAGTATTTTTAGCAATTGCCCACAACCATTAAAGCTACTATGACACAAAACAAAGATTAATGAAAAAAAGAAACCGAAAGAAACGTGCTTTCCTCGGAGCCAAACTGTCTCTCCCGATATTTTCCCTCCTCCATACTTTTTTTACGTCGCTTTCTTCAAAGGAAAAAACAATCAAAAAAACTGTTTTCTTCCTTCCCCCTTCTTTTTTAAAATTCTTTTTAAATTGTCCTTTTCCAAATTGGCTTAAAATAACAAAAAAAGGGAGGAGGAAAAGTTTGTCCTTAAAAATAAAAATTATTTACTTAAGGAAACCGAAAAAAGAAAGTTTTTGTTTTTTTATTTAAAAAATTACGTCTTTTTTCTTCTTTGATTTCGAAGTTTTCCCACATCAAAAAAATAATAGAAAGAGAGAGAGAGTCGATCAAGCAGGCCATCCCATCTATCCCAGCCGACGACGACATCATCAACATCAACAAGGGTGGTCGAACGAAAGAAGGAAGGAAAAGAAAAATCAAAGAGAAAAAACGGAAGAAGTTCAACGGGTTAGAAGGAAGGATTGTTGATATTTTTGTGATGGGGTGTAAAAGTTTAAAAGTAAATGTGTCGTCCAGCCATGAGCAGAAGAAGCAACAGCAGCAGCCACAAAGTTGAAATAAAAATAGTTTAATTACGTGAAATAGAAAACCTCTTCCCTCAAAAGTTTTTATTTCATTTTAAGATTGCTTGTCTGTTTGAGCCTTGACAGAGACAGTGATTTGAGGCTGATGTTGATGACTTTCAACTTTTTTTAAAAAAGGTCAAAAAATGAAATAAAAGAAAAAAAAGAAGTGATGACAGTTGACAAAAAGGTTAGAATAAACAAAAATGTTGTAATAACATATTTTTTTTAAAAAGAGGAGGATAATGTTGTTGAAAGTAATGTTAGACTTGATCTCGGCGTTGAACAAAGTTTTGTTAACTGAGATCAAAACTATAACAAATATACGTTTTTCTTAAGTTCAAAAAATTCATGTAAAAACTAGAACTTTTGGAACTATAACAACACCTGTTTTTTAGAGTTATTAAAAGGAAAGCAACTATAGTTGAGACAAAAAAAACGTACAACTAATTATTCCAAAACAATTCAACCTCGATTGATTACGGTATTTTCTCTAAATTATAAGAAAAATATCTTTAAAAAACTACCCAAAATAAATTGATCATGAAAAAAGACGCATCACAGTTCATTCATAAATATCTTTTAAAAACTGAATAGAGAGAAAAATCAAAGAGAAATTTTTTGACGTCTGATTACAATTTATAAAAAGTGATAATCTATCATCAACTTCCTCCAGAAAAGACACAAACAAAATAACTACAAAGTACTATGAGCTACATAGTATCTATTTCAATGCTGAAATTTTTAATAATTAATTATTTCTATTATTTTTTTTCTGGTTCAACGGAAACATCTCGATTTTGATCAAAAAAGATAAAGAAAATAATTTTAACATTTAATATTTTAGGAAAGAGATAAAAGGAAAAGAAAAACGTGGCTTTCAATTTTCATGAGAGATTTTTTCCATCAAAGATTTAAAATCAAAAACATCTATACTGGAAAAAAGCAATGTTCCGAGCCAAATTCTATAAAAACATCGACAAAATCAAACATTAAAGCAGCGCCAAGAAATAAAAATAAAATCAAAGACAACGGTGCAACATTGGTTCAAATATAAAAAAATGTGGGCATGAATCAGCAGCATTTCAAAAAGTAGCAGTATTAGCCTAATAGAAAAAAATATAACAAAACGTGATTTCTGTTATTATTCTTAGTGTTATTTAACCAATATCTCTCACCACTTGTTTTATTACTAATTACGTAAACATGATTCAAAGAAAAAGAATTAACTAATATGATGAAATGCAAAAAAGTGTTAAAAACTGTTTTAATTTCGCAGAAAGCATGCAATAATTTCCCAAATCAAAGAACCTTCAAAAATCATTTTATGACAAATGCTTTCAAAATTAAAGAATACATAAATTTTTTTTAATGTCGCTATTGAATAAAAAGAAGTTATTCATAAAAGATGATAATTAAATATCATTACGAAATAAAAGGTCTTTTTTATCACTCTATTCTCTCCTAAAAAATCACCCACATGTTTCATTCCAACAACCTTTGATTAAAATTTGACCTTCTTCTTTTATCATAAAGTTTATATCAAGTGAATCTCCCCCTTTAATATTCAAGCGTGGTTAAAGGAAATGATGATGATGATTGAAAAAAAAGTGATCCCCCCTTGAAAATAAAACAATGGAATTAACCGCCAAAAGTGTTTTGAAAAGTTTGTTAAAAAAGATAGAGAGAAAAAATGCAAAAGAAATTCGAAAACAAAGTTGTAAAAATGTGATAGATGCAAAAAGAAAAAAGGGTACTACTATGATATCACTGATAAAAAAGAATAGTGATAATCGAGATAAGAGAAATTATAAACTGTGCAACATTTGAAGAAATGCTCGGGATGGCTGATTATTGTAATTTCAGGGAATTAGGATATTCCTACTTTTATGAAATTGGTGATCAGCATTTTTTTGTCATTAAGGATTTCATAGAAGTGTGTCATTTTGATTTTAACATTTACATATCTCATGTCACAAAGAATTTATTAACACTTCTGCAAAAAATCACAGTCACACTTTTTTTTGCACAAGAAAACTTCAAAAATAAAATCATTAGATCAAAACATACTCCAAATTTTTTTATCTTTAAACTCTTGTAATTTTACTAAAGTAGTTTGACCCTATTTTGTTACAAATTTTCTATTTTTAACAATCTTCTGTTTTTCCAACTGATTCCAACAAAGATCAGCATCAAACTATTTAAATGTCATCTTTAATTTATCAAAAAATGTCATTGTTTCAAACTGTATTTTTTTCATTTTCAAATTTCTTAATGCACAAAAAATAAGTACACCCAAGCACGCCTCAGAAAACATAAAAAAGGTATCATTTTTGTGTTTTGACAGTTTTGTTTATTATTATTTTTTAAAAGAATCTCTTTTTTGGAGAACCGGAAATTTCTATATTTTTTGCTGCTGCAAAATGTATGTTTTGATACAACACATCTTTTTTTAGCCTTTTTAAAAAGAAAAAATGTGAAAGAAATACTAGAGTTTTTTTCCCACAAGCTTGATTCTATTTTTGTGGATTTTGTGTTTTTTGAAAGTTACAAAAACAATTCTTTTAATTTTTGGGATTTCTTTCAAAAAAAGTTCAGCAAACGAAAAAAGTTCAAGTAGCGATTTTGAAAAATCTGTTGAAAAATTTTTTGTTTGAAAATGATTATTAGAAAGATGAGTGATATCTTGGATCAAAGTAAAACCAAAAAGTTTTGAAACAAAAGCATTTTTTTACCATAGTTCTTTTTTTAAATACCGTCCCCTCGAAACGGTATTCTTAAAAGTAATAAATTATTTGATTTACGCGGCATCCATTGATCTTCGGCAAACCCCTTTAAACTTCTCGATATAATGACGCCAAGCTAGCAGCGGTGTGAAAAACACTAATTTTTACAAATTTCGATACCTTATCATTAAATTAAAAATCCCAAAACAGTTCATAACCAAATAATAATAAATGTGCGTAAAATGTAAAACCTACTAATCTTGTGATGAAACACTTGAACCTAAAACTCCACCATTTCCATTTTGGGGAGTTGAAGATGTTTGAGGATCAAAAAGTGGATAAAAAATATTCCCGCCACCTCCAGATAAACTTCTTTCAAGGCCGTAATGAAGTTGCATTTCAAGAGGGGTTGCTCTTCCGGATACTGTAATTCTATGTTTTAGATTTCCATACTGTAATTTACAGAACTTACAAATATCTGGTGAAGTTCCAAAAAGTTTTGATCGAGATGTTGGAATATTGACAACTGGAGGCAATGGAAGGGAATTGGGTTTTTCAAGTGAGGTGGAAGGATTTGTTGAAGGTGAACCAACGGTTGTTGGCGTTGTTGTTCTTTGAATATCCATTCCAGGGGAAACCTTAAATAATATTTTGAAAAACGTTGATTATTTATTTGTATTTTTTTGTATTGTTGCAATTTAAAGACCAAAAATCGATGCAACAAAAGAAAAAAGAAGGAAACAATTACATAAAAAGCATGTGTTTCAAAAAGCAACAAAGAAAAGCAAGCATTTAATTATTTATTTATTTTTTAAACCCCCAAAGAAAGCTTTTATTAAAATTATTTATCTTTTGTGTTAAAGAGGCCGTTTGGCTAACAACAAAAAAATCAATAATTAAATTCGGCATGGCCGGAATTATTTCAGGTCGGGCTTCATATCTATTCCGGATTTCAAATTTTTATAAGTTGTTACAGTTTTTTTCAAAATTTCCTGCGAGGCTTCTGGTTTTAGAGGATTCAGAAGGCGCTAATTTTAAAAAAGAGAGTTTCAAAAAAAAGATGAAAAAGAAAATGGAGCTTAAAGCGAGAATGAAGAAAAAATTCAATAGTTTTAATTCTTGTTAATTATGCTAATAATAAAAGTTTTTTACATGACTTTTTGGCTTCAAAAGTTTAAACGTTGAAAAAGCCGCGACAAAGTTTGTGTTTCAAATTTTAGTAGGAACTTTTCAAAACGACGAATCCTAGTTCAGTGTTCAAAAAATACCCTCAAGCAAAGTTAAGAAAGTTGTTTCAAAAATTAAATTAATTTCACAAGATTTTAGATTTAAAGAAGACATTTTTAAAGACTGTCAAGAAAAAACTTTTGCTTTTATATACGCTTTCTTAATTAATGAAATTTAGACAGCAGACAGAAAAAAAACAACTGAAAAAGCCAAAACCATAAATTTGAGTTTAAAAAAGATTAATGCTTTCTTATCACCTGAATCTCTATTTTCATCATTGAACAGAAGTTTTTTTCTGTTTCTTTTGATATTTTTTTGCTAATAATTTATCACTAGAAAAAAGATAAAAGAAGAAAGATCAAAAAAATTGAAAATTAATTGTTGTTGTTTTAAACAATAAATTTATTTTGGTATCAGTTGATATCGTTTTAGATTTAAAAAAGATATATGACAATCAAGAATTGTGAGAAAACTATTTTTGAATTTAGTAGCTTAATTACGAATTTAAAAGTTTAGCTCGCTTCTTAAAATCGATATTAAAAATCAATAAATTACAAAAAAAGATTACTGTAACTTTAAATTTTTGGGCATTTGTATTATTGTAGCTCTGTTAGGTTTACAGTAACTGAACATATAGAAAAAAGACAAATAAGAAATTTTAAAACGAACCGAATTAAATTCTGGTAAAGCATTCTCTCGATCAGAATCATCTGATTGATCTTCCATTGAAAAAATTGTTGTTTCATGTGCCAGAGGTGGATGAGAATGAATTGATGATGCTGATGAAGATGAATGTTGTGGGTAATGATTATTTGGTGATAAATTATTATTTGTTGTTGTTGTTAACATATTATTACCACTATTATTATTACTGTTGGGGTTGTTGTTGGGTGTAATTAAAGTTGGAACAGGAAATGAAACTGAAAGTACTCGCATTTTTCGAAATTCAGCAGATAAAAGTATAACAGGAAAAAATTTAGGTAAAAATATTGTCAATTATTGATTTCGATAAAAAAACGAAAAAAGTGCAAAATATTTTAAAATATTTATTGTTTTTTATTACTTTTTTATTTGGGGAAGTCTTTGTTTTTTTGTTCGATAATGAGGATGATGACCAAATACGTCAATCAAAAAACGTAAAAAAAGTAAAAAACATTACTTTGAAAGCTAATGTTGCAGCAGCGAAAAAGAAGCTTTAAAAGTTTTCAAAGATAGGAAATGTATTCTTATTTTTAGCTTCTTAATTTTTTAAAAGAATCTTTTCTCCTAATAAGAACGAAAATGCAAAATGAAATTAACGCTGATGTTTAAAAAAAGACAACAAAATAATTTGTTGATCAAAATTTGAGCTTTTTTCTCTCATCTACCCGAAAAATAAATATCACATGTTTCCAACGAAAATTGTTTTCATTCAATAAAGTTTGGATACTGTAAAAGTATAGTATACAGTAATTTAAAAAAGGTGCAGTAGTTTTTAAAACAAAACTTATTCGTTTTCAAAAAATTTATTTTTTAAACAAAAGCCAGTTTTTAACTAATTTAAAACATTTTTTAAAGTGATATTTTTATGCCGAGTAAGTTTTTCAAAAAAAAGTAAAATGGAGTGGTTTTGTTTTAAACATTGCAAAAATAGTCACGCCTAGTTTGAATTAAATGTGTACATAGTTACACAAATTTACATGAAATTAGGACTGCTTTAATTCATCAAATATGTCAAAATAAAGGCATTTAAGATAATCTTTTTCAAGAATAAAATAGCTCAATGTTGAATGGATTGAATAAAACTTACTATCATTCCACATTGCCAGAGGAGCTTTTGCCTGCCGTTTTGAATCATTTGTTTCATGCTTTTCATACCAATCTTTGCATTCCCAACGTCCACGTTTAATCCGTTTTTCAATTGCTGGAATTTCAAGGGTCACAGAAGCAGCTCCAGGATCATTGATAACTTTTCCAACCCGAAATCTGCCAGTTGAATTTGTCATTCTTATTTGGGGTAAAGGTAAATGGGTACTATTCGCAGGTCGTGGAACAGTCAATGGGATTGGAGTTGGGGTTGGACATAAAGGAAATCCAGTTGCTGAAGTTGTTGTTGTTACAAAACCTAAAAATAAACAATTTGAATGAATTAAATAAAACGAAAAATAATTGAAAATAGGAAGTTCTGTTTATTTCTTAAACAGAGGCAATTTTAGTTTAAGTAGTCTTCTTTAAATTAAACTGATAAAAATCTCAAAAAAAAAATAGATAGGATGCATTTCACGTGAAATTTCGTTGAAGAGTTTTGTTTAAAAGAAAGGGCAAAGGGTAACATTTATACGTTTAAAACTAATATAAAAACAAAAATAAATAAAAGGAGGCGGTGATTTATGTACTTTTTTGGGTCTCAAAGCGAAAATAAATTTGAATCGATTTGCCTTGACAAAAACCCCTGATTGTCAGGTTCATGCTGCACAAACCTGAAAATCAAGGATCAAATAAGTACGCACTCAATCGCTTCCTTTTTCTTAAATACTGTAATCAAATCCAATAAAAAAATTAGAAAATGTGTGCAACAAATACGTTATAATTTTAACCTCATTTATGAAGTTAAAAAGTCATTAAAAAGAATTAAGCGTGCAAAGTTTCTCATAACAATTTCGAATAAAGTTTATGAGCGCTTAAAAGCAGCTATTTGGAGGTAGGCAGGAAAAATAATGCAATAAAAACAGAAGAAAAAATATTTATTATCCGACTTGAAGCCGTTGTGTTCAAAAAAATAATATATAAAAACAATGCCTGCGGGTCACGCTATCAAGAAAAAATGGCAAATAAACACAATGAAATATTGCTTTAGTGTTTGAGAGGTGAGATTAACGAAGGTTACGGTATTCGAAAAGGTAATAAAAAATATGAAAAAAATTTTAGATTTTAAAATTTGTGTTTCAATGAAAAAAGAATAATATCCTTTGAAAATACAGCATGCCATGGCATTTGAAAGAAACAAAGAAAATGATGAATATCTTATAAATCTTTAAAAAAATTTATTTCAACATAGTTGACGCAATCCTAAAAATGAACACACAAACACTTGAATGTCAAACATTTGATACACACATTTGTAAACAAAAGTCTAAAATGAAACTAAAAAAGTTATAAGCTTAATAAAAATATTTAGCTTCTAAATCCTTAAAATATATTTTTATATAAATTATACCCTAAAGAAAAAGTCCAATAATTATTTGCACTTTTTTCAACTTTTAGCATTTTTATCCCCATTTTTTATTTTTCGACCTAAGAAAACTTTTAACTACACGTTTAATTTCTGTCCATCAGTTTAAAAAAAAGTGATTTTTGTTTTATGTTTTTCCGCTATTGAAAAAGAAAAAGAGGAAGAAGTTCCAATCACCGTTTTTTTCTATAAGACCAGTTGTTAAATTTATATAACAAATTTGTTGTACCCTCAAACAACAAAACAAAGCTTTTCTCTCTTTCTCCCACTTTTTTCTTCTTTCTTTCCCATGTTTTCGTGTCGTCCTTTAAAGTTTTCAAAAAAAAGAGTTCTCTCTCTTTAATTGCCACCACCAACTAGCTAATCAACGAACGAGCCAGCCAGCTGGGGATGGTCAACTATCATAAAAACGATGGAAAAAAATCACTAATAATGTTGGGGTTGATGATGGCCTTCTCATTCTTTCCCTCAACAACCAAAAACCGCTATCACTCAAAATGAGCGCTTTTTCAATCAAAGGAAAAAAAAGTGAAAATTGATTGTTTATTTGATTTTTTTGGAAGCAGGGACACACTGGTCCAAATGAGACTGTACTCATAACGCCAAACGAAGATGGAAGTTGATGAGAAAAAAGAGAAGATTTTTGCATTTTTTTTCAGATTCCACTTTTTTGAGGCATTATTAAAAAAATCTAACGCGGTAATCTTTTTTGTCGGGCAGTTTTACCTACGTATGCAAAGTTTCACGCTTCTACGTTTCCTCAAAAAGCTCAAACTTCCCCTTTTCGGTGGCGCATTTGCACAAAACTAAAAAATTTGATCATTAATTTGCTCCAGACTATTTTTATAAGCGTTTCTTTTAAAAATCTAACGCCGTAATTTTAATTATAATAGTCTTAAGAAGGTGTATAAAAAGTTTCAGCGCTTGAGGTTGCGCCGTTGATCTCAAACTTCCCCTCAAAGACGATGATGTCATACATCATCAAGCAGCAATAATACAAAAAACTGCTTTGTTTTTAATTTTCTTTGCTTCTATTGTTTCTAATGCCTTACAATATTGCTTTTAGTGTTCTTAAGAATCAATACAATGATTAACGATGAGTATAAACGACTGAATGATCACAAAACTGATCATTTTAAAAGGAAATTTACCAACGCTGAAATTATATATCCAACATGAAGTTTTTTGCTCATACACCTTTGATTTAGTCTCTATTATGCTTATCCATTAGTTTTAGCATGAAAAATAAGTAATTATATTAGTTTTTAGCAATTTTGGTAATTTGCACAATATCTCATACAACATTTTTTTTGGAAATGGTCGCATTTTGGCGTTATGAGTACAGTCTCATTTGGACCAGTGTGGCAGGGAAATCTAGAGAAAAAAAAAGTTTTCTTTAAAAATTTAAGATAAAAGTTTTTGATTGTTGATCTTTAAAACAAAAAAAGAAATTAAATGATTAAAATCAAAACAAGATTCTTTAGTAGAAAAAGAAAATTTAATTAAAAGGAACAAAAATGAAAAGAGAGGCATAAGATTACATATTTTTTTGATCCCTGATTTTCAGCTTCATCTGACAATCAAGGTCTTTTTTTTTAATCCTTACAAATTTATTCCAGGACCAAAATAAAGGAAAAAATACGTAAACCGACGCTTTCTTTAAGGATAAAAAGTAAAAAGTATGATAGTAAAACACAAATTTTTAACTTTTTTCAACAAACAGATTCTAAAAATAAAAAGTAGCTTTTGTTTGTTGTCTTTAAAGATTAGCCTAATTAATCCAAAAAAAGTTTGTAATACTTTGTTTGCCCCAAAATTTACAAAAACGTAAACGGATTAAAAATGGATCAGTTAATTTATTTAAAAATTTAATTAATTTACAAAAGGTTTCAAAAAAATACGTATTTTCTAAAAATATATACGACGTTTAAGTTGAAGTTTAAAAAACTTCTAAAAATTTCAAAAAATAATAATTTACTATTGAGCGAGCTATTTTTGTAGCCTAAATAATATAATATCATTTTCTCCTAAACTAATATCCTTAAATAATTTATTTCGTTAAAAACGTAGAATTTTACGATGCTTTTGGAAACAAAAAAGGATAAAACTTTTTTTGCGAAAAATGTAATTTTTGGAGTGTAAAAAAGTAAAGAATTTTTGCCAACAAACAAAAAAGAAAGAAGAAGATGTTGCACTCCTTAAAGTAAGTTTCAGAAAAAAAAGTGAAGGAGAAAAAATGCTTTACGTAATAAAGTTTTTTCTTTGCAGAAAAAAAAACAAATAAGGAATGAGAGAGAGAAAGAAGGAGGGAAAAAGCATATGTTTGCTTGAAGCTAATATGAGGTTTTTTCAAAAGCTAACAAATTTGGGGAAAAAAGTTGTAATGCATGGGTGAGTTTTTGATAGATGTTTTTTTTGCAGAAATTTTTTATTTGTTTTAATGATTAAAATTTAAGAGACAAAAACGTAGGATATCACATGAACTTCAACTGAAGTATGTCTGTTTTTTGTGTCCAAAGTTCAAAAAGTAGAGTTGAAGTCCCTTATGCAAATTTTACAAAGCGTTATCAGTTCACATCAACATAAACCTGCAGTGAACCGGTACATTTTGGGTTCTGTTGCTTTGGCGAAAGGTTTACCAAGGCCATCGGAAAAACACTGTTAATCAACGATTAAATTACTTCAGAATTTTACTCATGACAATGGTAAACATTTTGCCAAGCAACGGAACGCTAAATGAGTCACTGATGATGTTGGGAAACATCTCAATTAGCATAAACCTCAAATTCTTGCTCAACTACAGTATCCTTTAAACCACTTATCCCTTAAAAACTTACTCCGACTAAATTTATTGTCATCACTATCAGTACTAGAGGCATCATCAAATGATTCAGAATCTTTTGATCTTTCATCAATAATTGTAAATCGGCCTTCAGTAGAATTTGCAAGTCTTCGAGAAACTTCCACAAATGATTCTGATGGGGATCGGGTCCTTGAGGGAAGGGTCATCTTTCGACGAACTTCTGTTGAATGATTGTTACTGTCTTTGTTGGGGTTGTTGCTGTGGCTGCGATGTGATGAATTGCTAAAAAAATTCATAATATTGGTATTAAAATGACTAGTACTTTTTAAAAAACTTTATGTTTCGGCGGAAAAAAATAGAAAGAGAGACTGCAATTTTGTAATTAAAACAAAATAGTTTTCATCTTTGAGTTTTAATCAATTATAATGATGCTCACTTTTTTAAAAAGGTGACGGAGATTTTTTTATTTATACTATAATTTGTTGTATAAAAAAGTTATTTTTAATTTTAATTGCATCCTTAATTTCCTAGACGAAAAAATGTATACAGGAAATCTTGATTAGCTTAACTTCATTGTTTTAAAATTTAAATAAATCTTAAGTTTAAGGTTACAATAATTTAAAAAATTTTGATTTTGAGCATTAATACCTCAAAAGGACTCAAGAATAAAAGGCTTAAAAAAAAATCATGTAAGTATAAAGTTCGAAACAAAGCATCATTTGTAAAAATGTAAACATTAAAATCTAACACAAGCATTTTAGAACTAATAAAATGAATTTTAAAATACCATTACAGTACCCTAGATAAAAACTTACCACAATAACCAATATAAAAGTTTACAAAACCGTAATTTAATAGTTTTTAGCGTCGTGATTAAAATCGTTTTTGGGTAATATTTTTTTGACAAAGTTTCAATCCAAAAATGAAAGAAAAAAAGAGAGAAAATAATAGAATCAAACACTCCCACAAATTGTCAAAAAATATATATTTTTTCAAAATGAATTAAAAAAGAAGAAAAAACAGAAATCAAAAAATGGGTAAAAAAGGCTCCATCAACAATAAAAAAAACTTCATTTTTCATTTTTTGATTGATTTTGATTTTTAACCTTTTATAAATATTGCGCACATCAAAAAAAAGTGAAGTTAAAACAAACGTATAACATTGCAAGTATTAATTAATTTGGAAATAACGAGATGCATTGTTTTGTGGTTCAAAAAAATAAAAAGCTTTAAAAAAGGGTTGGTTTTGGGCAACCTTAATCGAAAGAAATCCTGGGCACTAAAATTGTGAAGAAAAAACTTTTTAAACGAGATTTAACAAAACTCCAATTTTTGAAAAAATTTTGAAATCAACAATAATATCGAATGCTGAATATTTTTTAAATTTTCTTACCTATTTAAATTTTAAAGTTCTCAAATATCCACCAGTTTATCGTAATCAACACCACTTATTCTATTAATAACGGTTTAATAAAAACTTTTAAAGATCACAAAACCGCATCAAATGTTATTCTTTCGTTGAAAAAATAAATATATGAATGTTTTAATATCCGTTTTATTTCTTCTTCTTTTTCTGTTGCCGCTTATTTAACGTTGATTTTTTCTTTCACACTTTTTTATTCCTTTTACGTCAACCTTTCTTTCTTTTTTTCAATAAAAAATCTATGAAAGAGAAACTAGTTTTTTGAAATATATATCCTATCAAAAGTTGATTTTATGTTTATATTACTCTACTACTACTAACTACCAAAACAAATATTTAAAAAAATGGATAAATTCATAAAACATGTCAAAGTTATGATTTTCAAAAGTAAAGAGAACAAAAAAAAAGCATTACCAAAACAGATGGAAACCAAGTTTACATTGTTATACACTGTAGTCCAAATACGTAATTGACTAACAAATTGTTACGGTCATATAAAATCAGTGATGAGTTGATGGTCAAGAGGAACAATTAATAATAAAAGCTAAAACCCTCACTACAAAATGTTGACAGTGTCTGAATACCCTTTTTATATGGAAAATGTTTAAAGACAAAAGATTGGTAAATCAAAGCTTCTCGAAAAACTTGCTCCCGGTATATTTTTTTATTTGTCTAGGACAAAATATTACGTTTTTTAGTGATAGCTTAAATCTATTTTAAACTAATAAAAAAAACTCTTACCTTTGATATTCTGTTGCTGACATTGTATTAAAGTCGGTAACAAATTTTCAAGCTCAAAAGACTATGAAACCAAATAAGGTTTAAATTGATTTTAAAACAATGAAAGAAGAATTAAGAGAAAAACGTATTACTCTGTTTCAAGCTTTTATTCATTAGATTGTGGCAGTCAATTTTAATGTGGCCATTTTGAGAAAAAAAAAACAATTAAGCATCTTTTTTTCTCACTCCTCAAGAAGCAGACAGCCTTTGAAGATGGCAGACAAAAAAGGTCAAAGAAGAATAAAAGGAAAAATAAATAGTTTAAAAAAGGGCCAAAGATAAAAGCTTGAAATTAATTTAAAGGGTTTAACTTTTATTTAAATTTAAATAAAAGTTAAAATTTTAAACGAAGCAGCGGTTTACTTTTCTTAATCCATGATTTTCAGGATTCCACAGCACGAACCTGATAATCAGGGTTTTTGTCGAGACAACTCCATTCAAATTTATTTTCGTTACCAGTCTCAAAAAGATTTGCATAAATGCCTGCCTTCTTTAATTAGTGTTCAACTATCTCCAAAAGTTCATTACCTTTTCAATATTTTTAATCCATATGCAATAAATTGACGACCACATGGCCGTATCTTTTTACACAAAATCTTAATTAATGATCCAAACACGTATTTTTCTGAATAAAAGCTTTCCATTTGAAAAAATAAATAAAAAATATTTTAATAATCAACGTTTCACTTTTAAAACAAAATAAATGAAACATGAAAAATATAGTTTTTTGGGATTGGAATAGGGGAAAAAGTGATGATGCGAAAAAATAAACTATAAAAAATTGTGGTATTTTAAAGAACACATGTTTTTAGCATATTTGTACACGAATTGATCATTGCATTTTTTTGGAGTAACAAAAACATAAAAAATCAAAAGTTTTGATTTATACCACTCTTTTTTGTGTATTTTGTGATTGCTTTTTTTGTTTTAGGATAACGTATTTTAATATATTTGATTCAAATTTTCGGGCTTTAAAAATTAGAAGTGATAAGTATTTTCTTTATCACAATTTCTCAATTGTTGCTTATTTTTGGATTTCTCAAAACAATCGTTTAAAGAAAGCGGCGGTTTATGTAAAAATCTTAACTGAAATTTTTAAAGATTTTGTGTTTAAACGTGTATAAGTTTTTTTAAAGCAACAATAAAATAAAATTTTGTTTTAAAATATTCTGTATTCATATTTTATAGTTTCTGTGGTCAATAGATTTTAATCAGAAAATAAGTTTTAAAAAATAGTTTTTTTCAAGGATGGGAAAAGACCCATAAAAAGGTTTCCAGCTGCGATTTTGAATCTCAAAGAAAACGTGGAAGAGATAAGCCATAATCGTTTTAGACAAATTTTTTGTAGTCTCTTAATCGATTTTATGGTTTTTAAAAGTTTTTAAAAAAACTTCTTAAAAGAATTATGAAAAATCAGCACCATTTTTTGGGCTATGAA
Source organism: Panagrolaimus sp. LJ2414 (assembly GCA_024447195.1). Taxonomy (NCBI): domain Eukaryota; kingdom Metazoa; phylum Nematoda; class Chromadorea; order Rhabditida; family Panagrolaimidae; genus Panagrolaimus; species Panagrolaimus sp. LJ2414. Next base: position 145,938 of record JAMRXY010000289.1, on the reverse strand, counting down.
GAGAGATGTCGCAGATTCAAAAAAGTACAGTATCTTATAAATGACCTTGTTCGAATTTGACATTTCTTTGAAAACCAAAAAAACAGTAAAAATAATCTCAAAAATTTGTAGTCAAAGAAATTCAATATTTGGAAAATTATGTTTAAAATAATTTAAACAAAATAAAAAAATTACTTACCCATTTGATTTGAAACCTTTCCAATTAAAATGTAAATGAAATGGAAACTTCATCTTTTAAAAATAATATTTTTTTAATGAAAACAGAAATACCAAACGTTAACAGTTTAATGAAGAATGAAAGAAAATTGTATAAAAAGCAAAGAATAATATTGGAATTTTTTAAGAAGGATTGAAGAAAAAAAAGAAAAAGAAATGTGTTTAAAATCTTTGATAAGAATGCTTATGCTTTTTAAACCTCACTCGTTCTTATGATAAACAAATGAACGAAAAAAGAATCTCAAAAACAAAGATATTTTAAGAAAAATCAAAGTGTTTTTGACCTTTTAAAATAAAAACAGAAGAAAAAATAACATTAATTGACAATCTTATAAATGAATGTATTTTGATATTGGATCTAAATTGCCGATAAAAATTCAGCAATATTTTTTTAATTCGGAAGGGGTAGCAATCATTTTGAAGGGAGCACACCTTTTATCTTATGCCGATGACGGTAAAAGATCAAAAGATCTTTATGATTTCCCACGGAAAAGCCTTTAATTTTGTGCCGATAACGGTAGAAGATCAAAGGGTTTTTATACTTTTTGAAGAAGCACAGGAGCTAGGTGCCTCTTTACATCCCTGAATTTATGATAGCAAATTGTTATAAAAATTATGCAAAATCTGGTAAAAAAGTTTTTTGGATTCAGAACCCTCTTTTTAAAAAATATATGATTTTTCAATTATTAAAATGGTATGCATTAACAATATTTAAAACAATTTAATTTATAATTTAAAAGATATCTGCATTATTGATTCATTAATGATATGGTGAATTTAATCTCGACAAGGACTTTTTTCTTTGATGGGGGAAAGATAAGTTTTCTCCGCATTCGCGATGATTTAGGTATATTTGTTATTGTTTACCTGTATTTTTTGGAAAAAATCAATTTTTTAAGGCATAAATTTGTCTCACTATTCAATATGGCTAAATCAATTAACCAATTTATTTTTGTTCTTGCGTTTCTTAATTTTTTCTACAGCCAGCAATTCATTTACAATTTTTTCAAATCTCTCATCACTTGATTATTTTCTTCACTATGACTTCATCAATTAAAAAAGTAAGTCTTCATTATTTTTTAAATATTTAAATATCTTTACTTTTATAGGAACATCCAGTTGCATTTAAATGGATAATTTCTGAAAGAAAGCTTAAATATGCTGAAGGAAGTTCTTTACGAAGTGGACCATTTTATGCTGATTTATTCAAAGGATTTATTGTTTTAAAACCACAAAATAATCGAGCAAGAATCAGTGTATCACTTCATAAACAATATGCACGTCCAAGTACAACAGAAATTAATTGTGATTTAACTTTTGGAATTGAATCTGCACAATATTCATCTAAAATTAATCAAACTCTTGATTGTCGAGAAGAAATTCTTAAAACATTTGAAGTTACGATTAATGATCTCTTTTCACCGAAAAAGAATTTTCTTATTGATGGAGAGCTTACTCTTACTCTAAAAGGCTACTTCTCAAAAATGATTCCACGAGTCGCGAATCCAACGGTTCCAGATGAAATTCATGAAGAGAATCTTTGGAATGATACAGAAAAAGATTTTACGATTGTTGTTGAGAAGATCCAGGATGGATATGTTTTGGATAGAAAAGAACTTGAGGTAAGGTTTTTGTTTAAGGGATAACATTAAGGTTCCTCGGAACGAAGACAGTCCCGTTAGGAAATTGTTATTAATATTCATGTTAGGAAGCGATGAAAATTAATAACATGTTTTATTTAAAACATCACAATTTTTAGGTTCATAAACTTTTTCTTCGTGCGAATTCAACTGTTTTTCAAGCTATGTTTAAATCAAATTTGAAAGAAGCAATCGAAAATCGAGTGGTTATTAAAGATTTTGCATATGAAATTGTTGAAATTGCTGTTAGAATGTGCTACGGATTTCAATTTCTTGGAACTATCGATCAAGCTTATCAATTACTTATTTTCTTTGATAAATATGATAATAAATTTTTAAAGGTATGTTTTTCCGTATTATTACTGTATGATTATTAAATATTTATCCTATTATAGGCTAAAACTGAAGCATTTCTTCTTTCTCGACTCAATCAATCAACTGTCTGTCAAATGGCAAATGTTTCAATAATTGCAAATTCACCAAGACTTCGTGAAGAAGCTGTTGCTCGTTTACAAGAATATGCTGATCAACAAATGGCTGTTGCAGATTTTGATATTCTTGATGCAGATATTGCTTCTAATTTTAATAAAGATACTTTTTTCACTATTTGTCATTCTCTCTGATTTTATGATGATTTTTTTTTGATGTGATTTGATTTTTCTTTGTTTTTTATGTATAAACTTTTTTATTCTGAAAACCTTTGTTTTTTGTGTGTTGCGTTACGCAGAAATTACTGTAGATGATTTCATCAGATTTCAAGTTGTTTAAAAAGTTTTGATTTTTATTATTACTTTATTAAGTGAGGTTATAATATAAAATTGGAATATCACTAACGTTCAAGCTTTTAAGAAAAATATCTGAAACTAAAAAATAACAGCAAAAAAATAGACACCAGCATATAAGTAGTATTTAACATGTTTAAGAAAAGAATTCAATAAAAATTTAATTTTTAAAGAAAAAATTGGTAATTAAAAATATTAGCTTTTAGACAATAGCTATTAGATGATTTTTTATTTTTATTATTATTACTAAATTTAATAATTATTAATTGTGAGCTTTTGTATCATGGTTTTTAGCATGTAAGTAAAACTTGTCGACCATTAAGACGTTGAACAGGACGATAATTTTTTCGATGAACTTTTCCATTTTTATCTTTTAATTGTCTTAAAGCAGCAAGTAGTTCCTTTGTAACACTAATTGGATCAGTAAAAACAGTCCATGTGACACATTCTGAACATGGTGGAGTTGTTAGTGAACCTTGATATCGGGCAAATGAACATAAATTCTCAGGTAGCTTTCGATCCAAGATTTGTCCACGACATTCTGCTTTATTTCCAGCTTCACAAATTTTTCCAAATATTGCTTCTTCTGCTGATAGTGCGGAGTCATCTTTTCCAATGGTAAGAAAAACTCCTAAAACAGCAAGTTTTGATGGATCATCAACACCTTGATGAACAAGATGTAGCTCGGCAGGATATGATAAACCCCCAAGGGTATGTTCAGAGCCTTCATTATCATTTTGAGCCCAATGATAATGATATTGAATAAATCGATAAGATTGATCTAACATTCCACCATAAATTTCGGGGACATCCATTCGAGAATCAGGAATGAATTGAACTGAAAAATAAAATAAGGATTAGATAGGATACGGTACTTGGTAAAGAAAGAAATAATATTTTAGCTATATTTATGCCACATTAGGCAAGGACTTCAACAGAAATTTATTTTGGAGACGGCAGAAACCGCTTTGAAGTAGGTCGCATTTGATCTGTCGGTGAAAGATCAAAGGATTTTTATGTTTTTAGATGTACCCGCTGTTGATGTCCCGGACAGTCATCATGAATAGTTAACATACCTGAATATCCGGTATTTACAAATTCTCCATTTAAAGGTTTATTATAATTAACAAATTTTATTGGATCAGCAAGGGTGTAGGCCTTCATTTTGGATAATTTTAAATCAATAGGGGATTGTTGAGTACCATTCTTTGGAACTCCTGGCCAATTGCATGGTCCACAAGTTTCTTCATCATCATATCCCCATTCTGCGACAGCCATTTTAATATCTTCTGAGTGCTTTTCTTCGGTTTTTGAAGGTGAAGAAAGAATTGTTGAAAAAGTTGAAACTAATGTATCTAAAATTGAGGTTGCTGTTTCAGCCGTTTTGAAGTAGAAGAACAACAATGAAAATGAAAGTGGTGTCCAAATTCAACAATAATTTTTTATTGCAACTTTCTACCAGATATTTCCGTTTATAGCGTGGAGGAAAAAAGTGTCTGCTAAAAAATGGACAAAAAATGATTACTGATAAGAGATTTTTACATTGATTGTTTAAATTTCACGGAACAAGATAAAATTTTTTTGGAGATCAAAGAAGAGAGTTTTTTGCTACATTTTTATGGATGTAAAACTCAATAAATTAGAAGGTTTAAAAAAAATTCCGAAAACAGCTTCGGCGAATCCAAATTTCTGATCGATAGGCTGTCACTGAACCACTAAACCATTCCAACAATTTAGCTTTTTTAGACTTATAGTAACATAAAATGTCAATAGTTTTACTTTTTGTGTTACCCTCTTTTAATAATCAAAAAGATTCAAAAGTGTAACCCTAATTTGCAAGTTATTGCATAAATTACGTTACATCCAAACATATGTTTCAAAAAAAACAATTCAAAGATCTCCAAAAACAATTGTATAATTTTAATCGGATTATCACGGAAAAAATAATTTTTACACGGAAGTTTAAAAGAACAAAAAACAATACTGACGGGAAACTTTTAAAACAACTGACAAAGTCAAGCATAAAAGAAAGAAGAAGAATGAAGAAAAAACTACGCGGGTGGTTTATTGCTTGCTTCTTTTTAAAAACCCTAAGGCGGTACATTGAAATAAAAAGTACTGGTAAAAAAACAACAAAAAAGATGAAGAAGATGTTTCTTCCAAACAAGGGATAACAACACACTCAAAACATAAAACGGCAAAAAAATGTATGACAAAGATCATGCTTAAAAAATATAAACAAAAGGCAAGTATGGGAAAACAATGGAAAGCACATAGGATACTTGTCCCAGGGTATCAGGAATTTGTCATCGGATATCGAAGAAAGTTTTTTTAAGAAAGAAACGGATTCTGAGTAGATATAAAGCGGTAAAATATAAAAGTTTTCAGAATTGGATCAAAAATCATGAAAAAAATACCGAATTTGAAAACTGATCTTTGTCATATTATGCAAATTTAGGACTTTTTACATGGTTTTTAGCCCAGTTCTGAATACTTTTACATTATAATTTTAAAGTAGCTAAAAGTCTTACTCTTCATTTTCCTACCGTAATCCAACAAGACCAAAAGAAGCCAAGGCGATGCTTAAAAAATAAATCTTTTTTTGTTTCAAATTCATTCCCATTTTATAGAATTTTTCGTTTCAATTTTTCAATTCTTTTTTTAATACTGTTTTTCAAAGAACACTAAGCCTTCATAAGAAAAAGAAAGAAGAAGATTCACAAAAACAAAAGTTTCAATTTTATGTCACAAAAAAGAAGTTAAAGCCTTTCTTTTTTCAAAAAATAAATTTTTTTTAAATTAAAACAAAAAGAAACTTTTCATTTTCTCTCCGGAAAAACGCATGCCGCCACAGCTGTCATTAACAAAAAGAAATGGTTGAAAGGCAACTCTTTTTCAATTGTGTTTTATACTTTTGTTTTTTTTTGTTCTATGAAAAAAGAACAGAACATCTTCATTTTTTGCTGCTGTTTTTTGTTTCACACTCACTTAAAAATTGCTTGCCTCTGGCGTAATAGAGGAATAGATAGAACAAAGTTTCCGGAGCCCCCGAAAATAAAAAAAACCATGGACTTGGAAAAAAGGCACAAGAAAGAAAGAAAGAATGAAAGCACAAAAAAAGCAAGCAGCAGCTTTTTTTGTGACGTCCTTCGACTGATGGGAGTTCATTTATTTTGGAGGAGGCGGCAAAAAAGAAGAGAATAAGATGGGATATAAGAAAATACATAGAAGGTCAAGAAAATTAAGTTGTTTTTTAAGTGTGTTTTATAAATTTAAATTTGTTAAGGAAACAAAATAAAGAAGAAGCGCTAAAAGAATTTAAACAATTTAGATTGAGGAAGTGTTTTGCGGCAATTTAAGTTTTTTAAAAGGGATCCAAGTTCCGTTAGTTTAGCTAAAATTTAGCTAATTTAGAGGTTTTTAAGGTGGTGAAATAGAAGAAGGAAGAAAAAAAGGTTTGGCAAAAGTTCAAATTGTCATTAGTAAATGTTGGTAAATAGTTATTATTTGATGCAAAATAAAAAATATGTTTCTAATCGCATAAAAATTGCCACTTTAAAAATCTTTAAAGAAATGTGTTTTTTAAAGAAAGAAAGAAACAATTAGTAAGAGTTAAGTCAAGTTCTCAAAAACGAGTTTTTGCTATGGCATTTTACTTGCCACCTTCTGGCACTACAAACCTCAAAGCACTTTTTCATTTAAGTAAATCCCCTTAAGGCAATCAGGAATGTTGCAGGCTATAAAAAATATTAGAGTACATTTGCAAAAACAAAGAGTTAAATTTTGTGGAGTTCCGATTTCAATTTCTTTTTATATATTTACAGTAACCAATTTTCAAACAGAGAACCCAAATTCAAAAAAGCTTTCTTCAACTTTTTCCAAAAAAAATTGGGATAACAAGATTTGTCTTCTTTTAAAAAAGGCTAAACTATTTTTTATTTTTTGGGCATTTTTTATTTGCCATTTCCGAAAAAATCTCCCAAAGGGTTTAAGAAAAAAATTGAGTTTTATCACATGTTTTTTTTTCGCTTTTTCTCTCTAAAATTTTATTTATCCTTGAAACACTCTATCTTCGACGAAAAAAAGAGGGAAGCTTTTAACAGCAAAAATTTACTCAATTTTTGCCGAAAAAATATAAAATATATTGTAAACAAAAAAATGTTATTTTTTTCAAGAAAAAGGAAAGTCACTCTCAAACTTACATTTTTCTTTTTGCCTTTCCAAAAAACCTATAAGAAGAATTTTCAAAGAAATTTCATATTTTTTAGTTTTTCTAAAATTTTGAAAACTGAAAAAATGAGGAAGGAAACGGAAAAATGTTTTGTTTTAAGAAAAACATGAAAAAATAAACGATGGTTTTTGTTGCTGCAATTCCCAAAAGACATTGTTTTTTTAAAAAGCAAAATCAAAACTTTTGAAAAAATGTTAAATGTAAGCATGCCGGAAAAACATAAAAAAACAACCAAAAACATGGGTTTAAAAACGCTTTTGAACTAGAAAAATATCTTTAAAAAACGCAATTTTGTGTGTTTTCTTTTTTTGCGATAAATAAAATCCTTGGACTTCCTTATTCTTTCTTCTGGTTGTTGCAATGCTTTAGTAATTAGCCGGAAGTTCTTTTTATTTTTCAAATGCTTAAAAAAGAGGCTGAAGATCGCCATTTTGCTAAAATTAAATTTAAATGTTGAAGCAAAAAATGTGGGAGAATTTTTAATCCAAAAACATCTTGAAACTATAAATAAAGAAAGTTAATATTCTACAGTACTATTTAAAAGCTTACGTTCTTTAACTCCTAAAAACTACCTTTTAAAATAACTTTTCTTAATATTACTAAAACTTGCTCAATTTTTGCATAGAATATTTTACAGTTGTAACAAAAATTTTGGACTAAAAAACTTCGAACATTTGTTTTAAACGCCTTCTTACCACCTCTTCAAAAGACAGTTACTAAGAAACATCCTGAGGGCATATTCATTTAAAGCCTTCTTCCTGCAAAAAAAAAGTTTACATAAAAACGCCTTTTTATGTGTTTTTTTTGCAATGCTAAAACTTTGCTGCTGCAAAAAACAATTCTGAAATGTCTTTCGGCAATCAAAAAAAGCTTTTAATTTAAATTTTCTAAAACAGTTGAAATACGTTTTCGATGAAACTATTTTGCAAGAATTGCTACCGTAATTTTCTTATTCTTGTCTCCGCCTATTTTACATTTGCAAAAAATTGAACTTTTTTCAGAATCTTAAAAGGCGTGTGGAAAAAAGTATTGAATAAGAAGCTGATGTTCATTTAAAATTAAAAAAGAAATTCTAGCTTAATTTGTAGCAACTACGGTACAGATGTTTTGTTTGCAAATATAAAAAAGCAGCTGAAAAAATGCATCAAAATGCCACCCTTTCAGAAATGAATTACAAAGGTGGGAAAAAGACAAAGGTTAGGAGAACAAAAGTTTAATACCCAAAAATATTTCGATAACCAAGAACATCAGCATCTTTTTATTTTAGAAGGAGCAGAAAACCATTTTGAAGGGATGGCGGTAAAAGATCAATGGATTTTTATGGGTTTGGAGGGGATACATGCTCTTGGTGTTCTAGCCTGATGACGTCCCTGTCGTTTTTGAATACGGTATAGAATAGCTTAAGAAAGTTTAAAAATTTTTGATTCACGTCATTCTTTTTTGTTTAAAACATTCTTAAAAAATTCAAAGCATTTTAAGAAATTTTAAAGAAAGATTTAATGCATTTTGAAACGAATGATTAATTATCTGCTTCTTTCCAAGAAAAATACCAGAAAAAAAACAGTTTAAAACAAACAAGAAATAAAATTTTTGCTTGAATAATTTTAAAGTCTTTTTTAAAATTCGTGAATTTACAAGTTTCTTTCTTCCTCAAAAAAAGAAAGTCAAAGATTCTTTCAACATTTTTTTGAACACTTTTTTCAATATTTAAACATTCAAAAAAGTATATGACTTTTTCAGGACATTTCGTTTTTATTTGCTTTTTTGGTTGAAATGTGTCTAAAAAAGAAGAAAAAGAAAGTTAACGCACCTTGAAATAAAAAAGAGCTTAAAAATGCATTTAAATGGAAAAATAGTCATTTTTTGTTGGTTGCAACTTTTGCTGCAAAAAATAGCGTGGTTTTTTTTTTAAAAGTTTACGTGTTTCAAGTTTTTAAAGGTTTTTAAAAAGTCTGGAAGAAAAGGGATGACAAAAAAGACTTGGACCTAACTTGAAAGTCAGAGTTTGAAAATGTCATGTAGTGATCGAAATGCTTACTTTTTTAATCCCTGAATTTCAGGTTTAGGCTTACACAAACCTGAAAATATGGGTCTTTTTGCCGAGGCAAATCTCAAATTTCTTTTCGTTTCCAGACCCAAAAAAGAAAAAAACACGTAATCGACGACCTTCTTTAAACTACAAAAATGCATTAAAAATGCCTCAAATAAAGTGTGACAACTACATGCTTTAAATAAATCCAATGAACCTTAATCCTTAGATTTCAAAAATATACTTTTTAAAGTTCAAAAATAGTAAACTTAAAAAAGCATCTAAAATTCATCGCACCGGAAACACAAAATACCAAAACATATGTGTCCTCATTGTCCTCAAGAGAAAAAGTTTGAGTTCTTTGATTTTTTCAACAAAAAAAAGACAGCAGACACATTTGAATTTTGGAATATTCTTGCTCACCCTTCGGAAGTCGACAATCAAAAATAAATAATAGGAACTTTTCCAGAAAAATTCGAAACGTTTTGTTCGAAAAAACATGACATAATTTTTTGCCCATAAATTTCAATATTTTTAAGTTTTAATATTTTTTTTCAATGGCCGCAATTTGTTGCCCACAAAAAAGGCTTATGCACCCATTTTAAGTGTAATTTAATAAACTTAAATAAAAACATTTATTTTTGTCAATAAAGTATGTCACTTTTTTTAAACTTGAAAAGTTCATATTTTATTTGACTTTATCTCAAATTTAAAAAACATGGCATTTTTGGTTAATTTTTTTATAAAAGTTAAAAAGTCAAAGTTAAAAAAGAAAAAAAGACATATTTTGATATCATGATTAATAGGTTTATTCTCTAAGGGTAAATGAATAAGCATGTTTACATTTAAAAAGTTTTATAATTGTTTTACATGTTTATATTTTTGAGATTATTGAGAAGGCGTTGCTGGAAAATGTTTTTGGTAAAAAACCTCATAAGTAAAGGTATATAAATAAATCCAAAAAAAGTACACATTTTTTAGTGTTTTTCTCTTCCATAGTTTTATACAGGATTTTGTGACATTTAAAAGTAATAAAAAATTTTAAAAAAAATTTGATCCATCCAAATTTATTCAAACACGTAAGAGTTATCAAACATTTTTAAAGCTCACTTTCCCTCCGGGTATGAAACACACATACACTCTGTTGCAATCAAAAAAGCTTTTTCAGGCACCAAAAAATACCTTTCAAAAAAAACTAATATGTTATTAATTTATTCAAAAACATCAAAGGTGAAAAAGCACCCTTTTTGACAACTAAAAAAGTCATAAATAAACAAATTTTGACACGCAAAAAACTCTCAAAAAAGTTTTTTTGATTAAACTTTTTTTGTTTGCAATTTTTAAAGCAAAACTAAAAATTTTTATTAATTTCTTAAAAATAAGTTTTTTGTGTTTTTGTAGTACTTGTTAATTAAGTTTTGTGAAGAAAAAAATAGCTAATTATTAGTGCAGCAACAAAAAATGTATAATAATCACGTGCAAAGAAAAGTGGTACAAACATGTATAATTATTTTTCTAATGAGTAATAAAAAGAAAAGTTGGCATGAAAAAATGCTATCATAAGTTATTATAAAGAAAAAAACCCCTATTTAAAAAAAATGCTACTCTCAGGGCATACCGTAACATTTCACACTAAAGTGTAGAAAGAATAATTTTGGTATGGGCATTTCGTTTTTGGAAGGGGGAAAAGATGTCAGCAGCATTTTAATTCGGAGGGGATAGAAACCATTTCAAGGGGGCATGCCTTTGATCTTGTACCGATGGCGGTAAAAGATCATAGGATTTTCATGATTTTAGGAGCACCAACCCCAAATCCCTTATTTCGTTAGAGGTTTGTTTCATTACGTCCTAAAAAGCATCATCAACTGATCGCAAATATCAAAAAAAAACATGAAAACAGAGATCACAAAATCGCAGATTAGAATCCTCATTTTTTTGTTAATATCATTGTTGTTGATATTAACAAAAAAAACCTCCGCGACCTTTTTTCCCAGGATTCATTCACCTTTTGATGCAGTGATTTTGTGTGTTTTTAAATAGGAGCTTATTATTGTAAGGCAATCCGATCCGAAACCCAAAATATCGGATCACGGATCAATCCGACATATTACGGATCGGATCAACGGATTGAAAACGGATCGGGAAATCACACGGATCGGATCACGGATCGGATTGGCGGATCGGATTAACGGATTGATCCGTCGGATTAACTATAAAGAAGAAGCAAAATTCTGCCGAAAACGTTTTTACATGAGTTATAAAATGTGAAGTACTAGTTTCAAGAAATTTCAATTTATTGAGTTGCATTTTTAATGTTTGAAAACAAAACAAAAAGAAGAAACAAAAATATTTCAATGTTATTTTTGCGTAAGCGGATCCGGAATTTTTACGGATCGGATTGAAACGGATTGAAAAAATCCACGGATCGGATCACGGATCGGATTGACGGATCGGATTAACGGATCAATCCGTCGGATCGGACCGGATTGCCTTACAATAGAGCTTATCTATCAAAATAAAAAATATTTTGTGCAAACAAAAAAATACTTTTGATCAAACAAGATCGAATGACGTCTAAACTTTTAAGTTTGTCAGAGATTCTTAAAAGTTTACTCTATGGCATTCATTGCTTACTTAATGACGCAAAAATTTAAGGTTTTAAAAAAGGTGTATTTTAAGATAGATTAGTTATGAAATTTAAACGTTTTTAAAAAAGGAAAGGTTATAAAAATGATGAGAAATAATGGGAAAAGATTTTTTGAGGGATAGGCTGAAAATTACGTGAGGAAAAAGGGATTGGCTATTTGTCATGGACTTATTTGGAAGGGGTGAATCAGAAAAAAGGATTTGAAAAGGAGAAAAACTGTTTCAAGACACATAAAAATAGAAATCCTGAAAATCATGTAAATGTAATTTTCGAATTAAAGCAGCAAATGAATGATCTTCTTTTATTTTTGATAAGAAAAACAGATGATTCTACCCATCTTTAAGGAGCTTAATAATTTGATAAATGAATCAGATAATTATGATCGGGAATGCCGAAGCAAAAAAATAGCTTATACAAATCCCATATGAAGTTAATAACAAGGTACCGTATTTTAAACGATTGAAAAATGTTATAAATTTATATAAACAATCCACCACCTTAGAAACAAAAAATCCTATAGATATCCACCTATTTTTATAAGCTCGATTTCGTTGATAAAAAATGAAGAATCTAAAGAAATCCCCCCTTGATGATCGCTAATCTTTTTTCTTCTTTTTTTCTATTTCCGTTACTTTTTTGTAACATTTTTTTTTCTTTCAAAAATGAAAATATAATAAGAAAGACACATACCTTTGGCAAAGATAAAAGAAAAAAGTTTCTTCTGATGACTGATAGATTGATAAATATGTATTTATATACGTTTCTCTTCTTCTTCATCTTTTACACTATAAACATTGAACAAAAAATGCATTTTTGAAAACAGAGATCACTTTCTTCATCATCAGTCATAATCATGATCGAACAATTGAATATAAAAAAATGCGATTCACGATCATCACTCCCCCCGTTTTTTCTACTTTAAACTACAACAAATCTGTCACATCGAAGAAGTTTTTTTTATACTTTTTGATTGCGCAAAAAAGAAGAGAAGAAAAAAGAGCTGCGCTGGCTTGATTAAATTTAATTAATTATTGACACATTCTTTTTTACTTTAAAGGAAAATAAAAGAGAGAGAAAGCAAACTTTAGTAGTCTTTTTTCCAGAGAAGCTGCAACAACAACAAGAGAAAGTTGGGGAACAAAAAAATTTAATTATTTCTAAGAAGAAAAAATAAAGCTGTTCTTTAAAAACTTTTAATTAAAGGAGACGTCGATCAAGTACTTTTTCCCTCTTTTGGGTCTCACATCAAAAATAGATTTGAATGGATTTGCCGTGACGAAAGGCCCTGATTGTCAGGTTCGTGTTTCACAAACCTGAAAATCAGGGATTAAAAAAGTATGTAAACCGCCGCCTTCTTGAAAATGAATTCTGATTAGAATAGACATTCATATTTTTAAAAACTGGAATTAATTTCATGAACATGAAAAACACAAAAAACGCATTGTGTGATGACCCTAAAGGTATTTTAGAAGAAATACTTTAAAGTAATAATTTTTTAAAACAATTAATTAACATTGACGTCATAAATGTCATATTAAAGAAGCATCAAAGTGGAAACAAATCAAAAACTATCATAACTTTGGTTATTAAAATTTCATGCACCTTTTGCTTTTTAAAAACAGCTCAACAAAAGTTTAAAGCGATCTCTGAATTTCATTTTTAAAAAAACTAGTTTTAAAACACTTTTTCCCATCGTCATTGATGAAGCTAATGAAAAAAAGGTCAAAAATGCTTTTTAAAAAAACTAAAGAAATGTCGCACATTTCATTAAAATTTCGTTTTTATTGCTCATAAAGAAAAATTTTGTGTTTGCTCACATTTTTTGATCTTTCAAAGTTTTAAATTTGATTTTTCCGCTTTTTTTAGAGCAATTTTCATAGATTGCAGCAGCGTTTGTTTGTGTTTTTTCCGAGGTAGAGAAGGTTCATATCATAAGGGCATAAAACAGAATAAACATTTGTAAGCAATAATTTTAGTATAGTAAATAAAGAGAGATATCAACATTGAAAAAGCTTGTATTTTTTATTCCTGGACAAAAAATACACATTTTTAGTAAAGTTAATGGATATATCTAAAATGTTATACCTCGACTATCGTTTTAGGGTTTAAAGCTTACGTACAGTAATCAAATTCTACATTATCCAACTCCGTTCAAGGCAAAACATTTCAAAGTTCGATTTCAAGTTTATAAAACATAAACGAAAAATACCTTCAAAACATCAAACACACAGACAAAAAATTGTTTCTGTTCAAAAAATTTTCATCAATAGATTGTAATCTAATAAACACACTAAATATATTATCATTTTTTTTCAATTGAATTTTTTTCTATCAATGATGATCGAAACAAACATACTTCCGTTTGCTACCTTTTTTCAATGCGACTTTTATAGCAGCAACAAAGTAAAAAGGTCAAGCCCCCTTTTTGTTGCCCTATCACCAAAGATCACATTTTGATTATAAATTTCATTTTTTTAAAGAATATTCTAGAGGGTTTTAACCTTGTCAAACAATAGAAAAAAGTTTATTGTTAAAATGTATTTTTGATCTTCCATCAAACCCTTCAGGGTTAAGTTTTTTTCTTTGATCTTTTGTCACTTTTTCTTTCTCCCATTTCCAAATGTTATAAAAGTTACGACCCTTCTCATTTTCTCTAAAAAACTTGATCTATGTCAATATTAATGTTAATGAATTGCAAACATCAGACTCTATTTTGTCATACACAGTTTGCATGAAAAAGAAGCACGTGAGAAATTTCAAAAGTTGGTCGTTAGTATTGAAATGGAGAAATAGAGAACTTGCGATCTTTTGCACTTTTTTATTTGTTAATTTACTTTTTAAATTCAATACCTATGTTTGAAAATCGGTTGATAATGTTTACTTATTAAAAAAACTTTGAAAAATATATGTCTGATTTTTTTGCAACAATATAACACGTAAGAGTAACAAAATGTCACGTATTTAATAAGTACTGATAGTTCAACAAAGATTCTGGTGACTTGTAAAATAAGAAGCAGAAATAAAAATTTAAAACAATAAAATTATACTTTTTTCCAAAATTACAAATGCTTCAAATTAGAGAAATACAAACAAAAAACTTATTCATTGATATACCGGATCCATTATTCAAAAAACCACTCAAAAAACCTCTTATGAAACTACTTTGTAATGTAGAAATTGCTGAAATAAGGGATTGTCAAAATCAGAAGTCGCATGTTTTTTCGAATTTTTCAAACCCTCTATCCTCGTTTCCTTTTATCTTTACCGCTTTTATGGTTAGCGTCAGATTTTGGTTTATACCCTTCCCCCTTCAAAGACTGCTAACATGAGATCTGGGCAATCCAATAAAATTGAAAAACAAAACAGTTGAGTAAAAAATCGTCAGATTCATTGATTACGCACACAAAAAAAATTTGTTTTGAAGATTCCCAAATTACGGTAATAAACACATTTTTTACCAATTACAATTTAAACTTCTCAATGTATAAAAAGGTAAACACAAACGTAAACTAATAGTTAAATCGAACATACCATTGATGCATTATTAATAAATTTATTTGGTTATATAATAATATAAATACAGTACATAAACTATTGTTAAAGAGAGCATATCATAATTCACAATTTGAAACATCATTCTTGATAATTGCTGCGATTACGGTAATCCCTTCTTTCAGAATCCAAAGCATTCATTTGATGAAAATATTTTCGACAACTTTGAACAACCCAATTCCACCAAACTTGTACCAGTGCCATTCCAAGAAAAATAAGAGATGATTTAATAAATAAAATCAATTTGATAGTTAAAATTTGAAACTCATATTTACCTATTATTCGTCGAAGATATTCTGGTTCAGCCAAAATAATAATTGCAGTAAGAAAAATCCATGCAAAAATATATAAACCAACGAGGATATATCCAAAAATAATATACGGTAAAAGCATGGCAGATCTTTTTTGAGATAAACCAATAAAAAGTAGAACAATTGAGAGATAATGAAGACAATTACATCCAAGAATAAGAAATCGAAGCAATGAAAATCCATACTTTCCTCCACTTGATAATTCAAAGATTAAACATAAGCAAATACATAAATAATGAAAAAGTGCAAGAGTTGTTGTACCACAATAAATTTGACAACATCCACAACAACAAAGATATTCATCATCATGTGGAATTAATGGATCAGGATATAATTGATGATATGATAGTTCTGGTTCAGGGATTATTGAAGGTTCTTTCTTTGGAAACCATGGTGAAGGTGTTTCATTTTCGGTGTCAGTTGTTGATAAAGAAGTCGCTGCCGCAGGTTGTGGGGGTTTTGTCATTTTTGAATAAAAATGTCTTTCTTTTTTTTTGTTGTTTGTCTATAAATACAAAAATTTGCATGTCAATCGAAGGAAGATGACCCTAAATCTCTATAAAGCCCAAATAAGTTTTTCTACCAACAACACAATAGATGAAACTAATGCTGAATATTAAACAACAGTATCAAAAGAGAGTTTAAGCTTTGTTGAAAGGAACAATATCAAAAGATTGAAGAGGATCTTTCTTCCAAGAACATCAGCAGAGAACTTTTAAAAAAATAAAAAAGCTTTTAAAAACATAAGTACAAAAGAATCCTTTCATTTTTACTGGATAGTTTTCTTTTTCTTCTTCAACTTTAAAATTAAATGCGAAATTATGAGTACGGTAATTTTAAACCCTGGGGGGAAAAAGATTTTGTAAAATTGTGTTTTTTGGAATCCCCTCGTGAAGCTTAATAGTTGTTACAATGTCAAAAAACTTGTAACTATTATTTGTCACTATATCAGTTTTACATCAGTTAAAAGGCCAGGCGAGTTTTTCATTCAAATTTAAACGTTTGAAACATGCATATTCTTGTTCAGCATGCTTGGTTTCGTTGAAAAAATGATTTTGGTATAATTTGGCCTCCACAAAAAAATTTTTTTCTTTTGACTTTTTTCAAAATTACAGTATTCACAAGGTTTTTCATCAGTTAAAAGGCCAGGCGAGTTTTTCATTCAAATTTAAACGTTTGAAACATGCATATTCTTGTTCAGCATGCTTAGTTTCGTTGAAAAAATGATTTTGGTATAATTTGGCCCCCATAAAAAAATTTTTTTCTTTTGACTTTTTTCAAAATTACAGTATTTTCAAGGTTTTTCATCAGTTAAAAGGCCAGGCGAGTTTTTCATTCAAATTTAAACGTTTGTAACATGCATATTCTTGTTCAGCATGCTTAGTTTCGTTGAAAAAATGATTTTGGTATAATTTGGCCCCCATAAAAAAATTTTTTTCTTTTGACTTTTTTCAAAATTACAGTATTTTCAAGGTTTTTCATCAGTTAAAAGGCCAGGCGAGTTTTTCATTCAAATTTAAACGTTTGAAACATGCATATTCTTGTTCAGCATGCTTAGTTTCGTTGAAAAAATGATTTTGGTATAATTTGGCCCCCACAAAAAAATTTTTTTCTTTTGACTTTTTTCAAAATTACAGTATTCACAAGGTTTTTCATCAGTTAAAAGGCCAGGCGAGTTTTTCATTCAAATTTAAACGTTTGAAACATGCATATTCTTGTTCAGCATGCTTAGTTTCGTTGAAAAAATGATTTTGGTATAATTTGGCCCCCATAAAAAAATTTTTTTCTTTTGACTTTTTTCAAAATTACAGTATTTTCAAGGTTTTTCATCAGTTAAAAGGCCAGGCGAGTTTTTCATTCAAATTTAAACGTTTGTAACATGCATATTCTTGTTCAGCATGCTTAGTTTCGTTGAAAAAATGATTTTGGTATAATTTGGCCCCCACAAAAAAAATTTTTTTCTTTTGACTTTTTTCAAAATTACAGTATTTTCAAGGTTTTTCATCAGTTAAAAGGCCAGGCGAGTTTTTCATTCAAATTTAAACGTTTGTAACATGCATATTCTTGTTCAGCATGCTTAGTTTCGTTGAAAAAATGATTTTGGTATAATTTGGCCCCCATAAAAAAATTTTTTTCTTTTGACTTTTTTCAAAATTACAGTATTTTCAAGGTTTTTCATCAGTTAAAAGGCCAGGCGAGTTTTTCATTCAAATTTAAACGTTTGAAACATGCATATTCTTGTTCAGCATGCTTAGTTTCGTTGAAAAAATGATTTTGGTATAATTTGGCCCCCATAAAAAAATTTTTTTCTTTTGACTTTTTTCAAAATTACAGTATTTTCAAGGTTTTTCATCAGTTAAAAGGCCAGGCGAGTTTTTCATTCAAATTTAAACGTTTGTAACATGCATATTCTTGTTCAGCATGCTTAGTTTCGTTGAAAAAATGATTTTGGTATAATTTGGCCCCCACAAAAAAAATTTTTTCTTTTGACTTTTTTCAAAATTACAGTATTTTCAAGGTTTTTCATCAGTTAAAAGGCCAGGCGAGCTTTTCATTCAAATTTAAACGTTTGTAACATGCATATTCTTGTTCAGCATGCTTAGTTTCGTTGAAAAAATGATTTTGGTATAATTTGGCCCCCATAAAAAAATTTTTTTCTTTTGACTTTTTTCAAAATTACAGTATTTTCAAGGTTTTTCATCAGTTAAAAGGCCAGGCGAGTTTTTCATTCAAATTTAAACGTTTGAAACATGCATATTCTTGTTCAGCATGCTTAGTTTCGTTGAAAAAATGATTTTGGTATAATTTGGCCCCCATAAAAAAAATTTTTTCTTTTGACTTTTTTCAAAATTACAGTATTTTCAAGGTTTTTCATCAGTTAAAAGGCCAGGCGAGTTTTTCATTCAAATTTAAACGTTTGTAACATGCATATTCTTGTTCAGCATGCTTAGTTTCGTTGAAAAAATGATTTTGGTATAATTTGGCCCCCATAAAAAAATTTTTTTCTTTTGACTTTTTTCAAAATTACAGTATTTTCAAGGTTTTTCATCAGTTAAAAGGCCAGGCGAGTTTTTCATTCAAATTTAAACGTTTGAAACATGCATATTCTTGTTCAGCATGCTTAGTTTCGTTGAAAAAATGATTTTGGTATAATTTGGCCCCCATAAAAAAATTTTTTTCTTTTGACTTTTTTCAAAATTACAGTATTTTCAAGGTTTTTCATCAGTTAAAAGGCCAGGCGAGTTTTTCATTCAAATTTAAACGTTTGTAACATGCATATTCTTGTTCAGCATGCTTAGTTTCGTTGAAAAAATGATTTTGGTATAATTTGGCCCCCATAAAAAAATTTTTTTCTTTTGACTTTTTTCAAAATTACAGTATTTTCAAGGTTTTTCATCAGTTAAAAGGCCAGGCGAGCTTTTCATTCAAATTTAAACGTTTGTAACATGCATATTCTTGTTCAGCATGCTTAGTTTCGTTGAAAAAATGATTTTGGTATAATTTGGCCCCCATAAAAAAATTTTTTTCTTTTGACTTTTTTCAAAATTACAGTATTTTCAAGGTTTTTCATCAGTTAAAAGGCCAGGCGAGTTTTTCATTCAAATTTAAACGTTTGAAACATGCATATTCTTGTTCAGCATGCTTAGTTTCGTTGAAAAAATGATTTTGGTATAATTTGGCCCCCATAAAAAAAATTTTTTCTTTTGACTTTTTTCAAAATTACAGTATTTTCAAGGTTTTTCATCAGTTAAAAGGCCAGGCGAGCTTTTCATTCAAATTTAAACGTTTGTAACATGCATATTCTTGTTCAGCATGCTTAGTTTCGTTGAAAAAATGATTTTGGTATAATTTGGCCCCCATAAAAAAAATTTTTTCTTTTGACTTTTTTCAAAATTACAGTATTTTCAAGGTTTTTCATCAGTTAAAAGGCCAGGCGAGTTTTTCATTCAAATTTAAACGTTTGTAACATGCATATTCTTGTTCAGCATGCTTAGTTTCGTTGAAAAAATGATTTTGGTATAATTTGGCCCCCACAAAAAAAATTTTTTTCTTTTGACTTTTTTCAAAATTACAGTATTTTCAAGGTTTTTCATCAGTTAAAAGGCCAGGCGAGTTTTTCATTCAAATTTAAACGTTTGTAACATGCATATTCTTGTTCAGCATGCTTAGTTTCGTTGAAAAAATGATTTTGGTATAATTTGGCCCCCACAAAAAAAATTTTTTTCTTTTGACTTTTTTCAAAATTACAGTATTTTCAAGGTTTTTCATCAGTTAAAAGGCCAGGCGAGTTTTTCATTCAAATTTAAACGTTTGTAACATGCATATTCTTGTTCAGCATGCTTAGTTTCGTTGAAAAAATGATTTTGGTATAATTTGGCCCCCATAAAAAAATTTTTTTCTTTTGACTTTTTTCAAAATTACAGTATTTTCAAGGTTTTTCATCAGTTAAAAGGCCAGGCGAGTTTTTCATTCAAATTTAAACGTTTGAAACATGCATATTCTTGTTCAGCATGCTTAGTTTCGTTGAAAAAATGATTTTGGTATAATTTGGCCCCCATAAAAAAATTTTTTTCTTTTGACTTTTTTCAAAATTACAGTATTTTCAAGGTTTTTCATCAGTTAAAAGGCCAGGCGAGTTTTTCATTCAAATTTAAACGTTTGTAACATGCATATTCTTGTTCAGCATGCTTAGTTTCGTTGAAAAAATGATTTTGGTATAATTTGGCCCCCACAAAAAAAATTTTTTCTTTTGACTTTTTTCAAAATTACAGTATTTTCAAGGTTTTTCATCAGTTAAAAGGCCAGGCGAGCTTTTCATTCAAATTTAAACGTTTGTAACATGCATATTCTTGTTCAGCATGCTTAGTTTCGTTGAAAAAATGATTTTGGTATAATTTGGCCCCCATAAAAAAATTTTTTTCTTTTGACTTTTTTCAAAATTACAGTATTTTCAAGGTTTTTCATCAGTTAAAAGGCCAGGCGAGCTTTTCATTCAAATTTAAACGTTTGAAACATGCATATTCTTGTTCAGCATGCTTAGTTTCGTTGAAAAAATGATTTTGGTATAATTTGGCCCCCATAAAAAAATTTTTTTCTTTTGACTTTTTTCAAAATTACAGTATTTTCAAGGTTTTTCATCAGTTAAAAGGCCAGGCGAGCTTTTCATTCAAATTTAAACGTTTGTAACATGCATATTCTTGTTCAGCATGCTTAGTTTCGTTGAAAAAATGATTTTGGTATAATTTGGCCTCCATAAAAAAAATTTTTTCTTTTGACTTTTTTCAAAATTACAGTATTTTCAAGGTTTTTCATCAGTTAAAAGGCCAGGCGAGTTTTTCATTCAAATTTAAACGTTTGAAACATGCATATTCTTGTTCAGCATGCTTAGTTTCGTTGAAAAAATGATTTTGGTATAATTTGGCCCCCATAAAAAAATTTTTTTCTTTTGACTTTTTTCAAAATTACAGTATTTTCAAGGTTTTTCATCAGTTAAAAGGCCAGGCGAGTTTTTCATTCAAATTTAAACGTTTGTAACATGCATATTCTTGTTCAGCATGCTTAGTTTCGTTGAAAAAATGATTTTGGTATAATTTGGCCCCCATAAAAAAATTTTTTTCTTTTGACTTTTTTCAAAATTACAGTATTTTCAAGGTTTTTCATCAGTTAAAAGGCCAGGCGAGTTTTTCATTCAAATTTAAACGTTTGAAACATGCATATTCTTGTTCAGCATGCTTAGTTTCGTTGAAAAAATGATTTTGGTATAATTTGGCCCCCATAAAAAAATTTTTTTCTTTTGACTTTTTTCAAAATTACAGTATTTTCAAGGTTTTTCATCAGTTAAAAGGCCAGGCGAGTTTTTCATTCAAATTTAAACGTTTGTAACATGCATATTCTTGTTCAGCATGCTTAGTTTCGTTGAAAAAATGATTTTGGTATAATTTGGCCCCCATAAAAAAATTTTTTTCTTTTGACTTTTTTCAAAATTACAGTATTTTCAAGGTTTTTCATCAGTTAAAAGGCCAGGCGAGTTTTTCATTCAAATTTAAACGTTTGAAACATGCATATTCTTGTTCAGCATGCTTAGTTTCGTTGAAAAAATGATTTTGGTATAATTTGGCCCCCATAAAAAAATTTTTTTCTTTTGACTTTTTTCAAAATTACAGTATTTTCAAGGTTTTTCATCAGTTAAAAGGCCAGGCGAGTTTTTCATTCAAATTTAAACGTTTGTAACATGCATATTCTTGTTCAGCATGCTTAGTTTCGTTGAAAAAATGATTTTGGTATAATTTGGCCCCCACAAAAAAAATTTTTTTCTTTTGACTTTTTTCAAAATTACAGTATTTTCAAGGTTTTTCATCAGTTAAAAGGCCAGGCGAGCTTTTCATTCAAATTTAAACGTTTGAAACATGCATATTCTTGTTCAGCATGCTTAGTTTCGTTGAAAAAATGATTTTGGTATAATTTGGCCCCCACAAAAAAATTTTTTTCTTTTGACTTTTTTCAAAATTACAGTATTTTCAAGGTTTTTCATCAGTTAAAAGGCCAGGCGAGTTTTTCATTCAAATTTAAACGTTTGTAACATGCATATTCTTGTTCAGCATGCTTAGTTTCGTTGAAAAAATGATTTTGGTATAATTTGGCCCCCATAAAAAAATTTTTTTCTTTTGACTTTTTTCAAAATTACAGTATTCACAAGGTTTTTCATCAGTTAAAAGGCCAGGCGAGTTTTTCATTCAAATTTAAACGTTTGAAACATGCATATTCTTGTTCAGCATGCTTAGTTTCGTTGAAAAAATGATTTTGGTATAATTTGGCCCCCACAAAAAAAATTTTTTCTTTTGACTTTTTTCAAAATTACAGTATTTTCAAGGTTTTTCATCAGTTAAAAGGCCAGGCGAGCTTTTCATTCAAATTTAAACGTTTGAAACATGCATATTCTTGTTCAGCATGCTTAGTTTCGTTGAAAAAATGATTTTGGTATAATTTGGCCCCCACAAAAAAATTTTTTTCTTTTGACTTTTTTCAAAATTACAGTATTTTCAAGGTTTTTCATCAGTTAAAAGGCCAGGCGAGTTTTTCATTCAAATTTAAACGTTTGTAACATGCATATTCTTGTTCAGCATGCTTAGTTTCGTTGAAAAAATGATTTTGGTATAATTTGGCCCCCACAAAAAAAATTTTTTCTTTTGACTTTTTTCAAAATTACAGTATTTTCAAGGTTTTTCATCAGTTAAAAGGCCAGGCGAGCTTTTCATTCAAATTTAAACGTTTGTAACATGCATATTCTTGTTCAGCATGCTTAGTTTCGTTGAAAAAATGATTTTGGTATAATTTGGCCCCCACAAAAAAATTTTTTTCTTTTGACTTTTTTCAAAATTACAGTATTTTCAAGGTTTTTCATCAGTTAAAAGGCCAGGCGAGCTTTTCATTCAAATTTAAACGTTTGAAACATGCATATTCTTGTTCAGCATGCTTAGTTTCGTTGAAAAAATGATTTTGGTATAATTTGGCCCCCACAAAAAAATTTTTTTCTTTTGACTTTTTTCAAAATTACAGTATTTTCAAGGTTTTTCATCAGTTAAAAGGCCAGGCGAGTTTTTCATTCAAATTTAAACGTTTGTAACATGCATATTCTTGTTCAGCATGCTTAGTTTCGTTGAAAAAATGATTTTGGTATAATTTGGCCCCCACAAAAAAAATTTTTTTCTTTTGACTTTTTTCAAAATTACAGTATTTTCAAGGTTTTTCATCAGTTAAAAGGCCAGGCGAGTTTTTCATTCAAATTTAAACGTTTGTAACATGCATATTCTTGTTCAGCATGCTTAGTTTCGTTGAAAAAATGATTTTGGTATAATTTGGCCCCCACAAAAAAATTTTTTTCTTTTGACTTTTTTCAAAATTACAGTATTTTCAAGGTTTTTCATCAGTTAAAAGGCCAGGCGAGTTTTTCATTCAAATTTAAACGTTTGAAACATGCATATTCTTGTTCAGCATGCTTAGTTTCGTTGAAAAAATGATTTTGGTATAATTTGGCCCCCACAAAAAAATTTTTTTCTTTTGACTTTTTTCAAAATTACAGTATTCACAAGGTTTTTCATCAGTTAAAAGGCCAGGCGAGTTTTTCATTCAAATTTAAACGTTTGAAACATGCATATTCTTGTTCAGCATGCTTAGTTTCGTTGAAAAAATGATTTTGGTATAATTTGGCCCCCACAAAAAAAATTTTTTTCTTTTGACTTTTTTCAAAATTACAGTATTTTCAAGGTTTTTCATCAGTTAAAAGGCCAGGCGAGTTTTTCATTCAAATTTAAACGTTTGTAACATGCATATTCTTGTTCAGCATGCTTAGTTTCGTTGAAAAAATGATTTTGGTATAATTTGGCCCCCACAAAAAAATTTTTTTCTTTTGACTTTTTTCAAAATTACAGTATTTTCAAGGTTTTTCATCAGTTAAAAGGCCAGGCGAGTTTTTCATTCAAATTTAAACGTTTGTAACATGCATATTCTTGTTCAGCATGCTTAGTTTCGTTGAAAAAATGATTTTGGTATAATTTGGCCCCCATAAAAAAATTTTTTTCTTTTGACTTTTTTCAAAATTACAGTATTTTCAAGGTTTTTCATCAGTTAAAAGGCCAGGCGAGTTTTTCATTCAAATTTAAACGTTTGAAACATGCATATTCTTGTTCAGCATGCTTAGTTTCGTTGAAAAAATGATTTTGGTATAATTTGGCCCCCATAAAAAAATTTTTTTCTTTTGACTTTTTTCAAAATTACAGTATTTTCAAGGTTTTTCATCAGTTAAAAGGCCAGGCGAGTTTTTCATTCAAATTTAAACGTTTGTAACATGCATATTCTTGTTCAGCATGCTTAGTTTCGTTGAAAAAATGATTTTGGTATAATTTGGCCCCCACAAAAAAAATTTTTTCTTTTGACTTTTTTCAAAATTACAGTATTTTCAAGGTTTTTCATCAGTTAAAAGGCCAGGCGAGCTTTTCATTCAAATTTAAACGTTTGTAACATGCATATTCTTGTTCAGCATGCTTAGTTTCGTTGAAAAAATGATTTTGGTATAATTTGGCCCCCATAAAAAAATTTTTTTCTTTTGACTTTTTTCAAAATTACAGTATTTTCAAGGTTTTTCATCAGTTAAAAGGCCAGGCGAGTTTTTCATTCAAATTTAAACGTTTGAAACATGCATATTCTTGTTCAGCATGCTTAGTTTCGTTGAAAAAATGATTTTGGTATAATTTGGCCCCCATAAAAAAATTTTTTTCTTTTGACTTTTTTCAAAATTACAGTATTTTCAAGGTTTTTCATCAGTTAAAAGGCCAGGCGAGTTTTTCATTCAAATTTAAACGTTTGTAACATGCATATTCTTGTTCAGCATGCTTAGTTTCGTTGAAAAAATGATTTTGGTATAATTTGGCCCCCACAAAAAAATTTTTTTCTTTTGACTTTTTTCAAAATTACAGTATTTTCAAGGTTTTTCATCAGTTAAAAGGCCAGGCGAGCTTTTCATTCAAATTTAAACGTTTGTAACATGCATATTCTTGTTCAGCATGCTTAGTTTCGTTGAAAAAATGATTTTGGTATAATTTGGCCCCCATAAAAAAATTTTTTTCTTTTGACTTTTTTCAAAATTACAGTATTTTCAAGGTTTTTCATCAGTTAAAAGGCCAGGCGAGTTTTTCATTCAAATTTAAACGTTTGAAACATGCATATTCTTGTTCAGCATGCTTAGTTTCGTTGAAAAAATGATTTTGGTATAATTTGGCCCCCATAAAAAAATTTTTTTCTTTTGACTTTTTTCAAAATTACAGTATTCACAAGGTTTTTCATCAGTTAAAAGGCCAGGCGAGTTTTTCATTCAAATTTAAACGTTTGAAACATGCATATTCTTGTTCAGCATGCTTAGTTTCGTTGAAAAAATGATTTTGGTATAATTTGGCCCCCATAAAAAAATTTTTTTCTTTTGACTTTTTTCAAAATTACAGTATTTTCAAGGTTTTTCATCAGTTAAAAGGCCAGGCGAGTTTTTCATTCAAATTTAAACGTTTGTAACATGCATATTCTTGTTCAGCATGCTTAGTTTCGTTGAAAAAATGATTTTGGTATAATTTGGCCCCCACAAAAAAATTTTTTTCTTTTGACTTTTTTCAAAATTACAGTATTTTCAAGGTTTTTCATCAGTTAAAAGGCCAGGCGAGTTTTTCATTCAAATTTAAACGTTTGAAACATGCATATTCTTGTTCAGCATGCTTAGTTTCGTTGAAAAAATGATTTTGGTATAATTTGGCCCCCATAAAAAAATTTTTTTCTTTTGACTTTTTTCAAAATTACAGTATTCACAAGGTTTTTCATCAGTTAAAAGGCCAGGCGAGTTTTTCATTCAAATTTAAACGTTTGTAACATGCATATTCTTGTTCAGCATGCTTAGTTTCGTTGAAAAAATGATTTTGGTATAATTTGGCCCCCACAAAAAAATTTTTTTCTTTTGACTTTTTTCAAAATTACAGTATTTTCAAGGTTTTTCATCAGTTAAAAGGCCAGGCGAGTTTTTCATTCAAATTTAAACGTTTGAAACATGCATATTCTTGTTCAGCATGCTTAGTTTCGTTGAAAAAATGATTTTGGTATAATTTGGCCCCCATAAAAAAATTTTTTTCTTTTGACTTTTTTCAAAATTACAGTATTCACAAGGTTTTTCATCAGTTAAAAGGCCAGGCGAGTTTTTCATTCAAATTTAAACGTTTGAAACATGCATATTCTTGTTCAGCATGCTTAGTTTCGTTGAAAAAATGATTTTGGTATAATTTGGCCCCCATAAAAAAATTTTTTTCTTTTGACTTTTTTCAAAATTACAGTATTCACAAGGTTTTTCATCAGTTAAAAGGCCAGGCGAGTTTTTCATTCAAATTTAAACGTTTGAAACATGCATATTCTTGTTCAGCATGCTTAGTTTCGTTGAAAAAATGATTTTGGTATAATTTGGCCCCCATAAAAAAATTTTTTTCTTTTGACTTTTTTCAAAATTACAGTATTTTCAAGGTTTTTCATCAGTTAAAAGGCCAGGCGAGTTTTTCATTCAAATTTAAACGTTTGAAACATGCATATTCTTGTTCAGCATGCTTAGTTTCGTTGAAAAAATGATTTTGGTATAATTTGGCCCCCATAAAAAAATTTTTTTCTTTTGACTTTTTTCAAAATTACAGTATTCACAAGGTTTTTCATCAGTTAAAAGGCCAGGCGAGTTTTTCATTCAAATTTAAACGTTTGAAACATGCATATTCTTGTTCAGCATGCTTAGTTTCGTTGAAAAAATGATTTTGGTATAATTTGGCCCCCACAAAAAAAATTTTTTTCTTTTGACTTTTTTCAAAATTACAGTATTTTCAAGGTTTTTCATCAGTTAAAAGGCCAGGCGAGTTTTTCATTCAAATTTAAACGTTTGTAACATGCATATTCTTGTTCAGCATGCTTAGTTTCGTTGAAAAAATGATTTTGGTATAATTTGGCCCCCATAAAAAAATTTTTTTCTTTTGACTTTTTTCAAAATTACAGTATTTTCAAGGTTTTTCATCAGTTAAAAGGCCAGGCGAGTTTTTCATTCAAATTTAAACGTTTGTAACATGCATATTCTTGTTCAGCATGCTTAGTTTCGTTGAAAAAATGATTTTGGTATAATTTGGCCCCCACAAAAAAAATTTTTTCTTTTGACTTTTTTCAAAATTACAGTATTTTCAAGGTTTTTCATCAGTTAAAAGGCCAGGCGAGCTTTTCATTCAAATTTAAACGTTTGAAACATGCATATTCTTGTTCAGCATGCTTAGTTTCGTTGAAAAAATGATTTTGGTATAATTTGGCCCCCACAAAAAAATTTTTTTCTTTTGACTTTTTTCAAAATTACAGTATTTTCAAGGTTTTTCATCAGTTAAAAGGCCAGGCGAGTTTTTCATTCAAATTTAAACGTTTGTAACATGCATATTCTTGTTCAGCATGCTTAGTTTCGTTGAAAAAATGATTTTGGTATAATTTGGCCCCCACAAAAAAATTTTTTTCTTTTGACTTTTTTCAAAATTACAGTATTTTCAAGGTTTTTCATCAGTTAAAAGGCCAGGCGAGTTTTTCATTCAAATTTAAACGTTTGAAACATGCATATTCTTGTTCAGCATGCTTAGTTTCGTTGAAAAAATGATTTTGGTATAATTTGGCCCCCACAAAAAAATTTTTTTCTTTTGACTTTTTTCAAAATTACAGTATTTTCAAGGTTTTTCATCAGTTAAAAGGCCAGGCGAGTTTTTCATTCAAATTTAAACGTTTGAAACATGCATATTCTTGTTCAGCATGCTTAGTTTCGTTGAAAAAATGATTTTGGTATAATTTGGCCCCCATAAAAAAATTTTTTTCTTTTGACTTTTTTCAAAATTACAGTATTTACAAGGAATTCCCTCGGGCAACTTAATAATTGTTACAATGTCAAAAACTTGTAACTATTAAGCACCAGTTTCGAGGCATCCGATTAAGGGCACAAAATGCGTCAGAAAAATGAAAGTTCAAAGAACTTTTAAGGTGAATTTTGAGTACGGTAATTTTAAACCCGAAGGAGAAAATTAATTTTAAAATTGTGTTTTTTGGAATCCACTCGAGAAAATTTTAGCTTAATAAAAACTGAAATGCTGAAGCTTCGGTATTGGGTTTAATACGTTCCTGGGACTTCCAGAAATGAATTAAACCCATTTTTAGAATTTTAGATGCTTACAAACGTGGAGCCTTAACTTTAGAAGAAATTCTAATTTTTCATCCTTTTTGACTCGGACCATTTTACAGTATTCCAGTTACTGTAATTGTTCCAATAAAAATTGACCAAAAATTTGAAAAAGAAATAACTTTAAATTATGAACAACCCCATTTCATTTTTTTTGAATCATCTTTTGAATCTTCAAAAATTTGCAAAATTCAAATCACTGCGTTGGAATCATATGGAAAACAAATTTGTATTCAATATGCCATTCATAAAGATAATGATCTCATTGTTAATAAAAAAATGAAAGATTTTTTGATAAAATTCGTTCAAATTTATCCATGTTTCCAATTCAAACAAAAGGAATTTATCAAATTTTTATTGATCAAGTGATGCTTTGTCCAGAAAAGGCAACCTTCAAATTAGTTTTAAATTTTGAAGATGAAGAAGAAAAAGAAAACAAGCTTATGTAAATAGTATACGGTAGAAGATGAAAAGGGCAATCCTATTTTTATCAAAATTTTTGGTCATTCCGTTTTAATCAAATCTGTCTTGGAAAAAAATTTACTGCTGGAATTTAGAATGATATTTTGGATTTCGTATTGTAAACTAAGAAATAATGTTCATTTCCTATAAAAATATGCCCAAAATGATGTGCAGAAATGTTTCATGTCTGAAAAAAATTTTAAAAATTGGGTTTAGAAAACGTTCACTTTCGTGTCAAGAAAAATTTACCTTTCAAATTTGAAAAATTTTTTTGAACCAACAAATATTTTTTTAATCTTAAAAATTAGAGTAAATTTTTTAAAAGATCTCTTTCCGGTTATTTGTTATAACATTTTTAGCATCAATTTGTGCTTTTGCATACCAATATCTTCCAAAAGAATTATGCCTCCAGCTAAAGGAACTACACCTCGACAAAGTGCTGAAATTAAAAATCAATTGGTCTTTTTGAAGGCTTTAAAGAATTTTTATTCTCAAATTATTGAAACACCAACTTCTAACGTTGCTATTTGGGAGAAAGTTCTAAAAGAATGTCAAAAGAAGGGGTGCTATAAAAATAGAACAGCTCGATGTCTTTCACGTACTCGTTGGCCTGGTTTTATTCGTAAAACAGTCGTAAGTTTTTTGATTTACAAGGAAACTTATATATTGATTTTTTTATAGCTAAGATGGGAATCCAAGAAAGAACTTGATGAAAGAGATAAATTGGTGATTGAAATTGAACGTCTTCGAACACCAAACTATTGCTTTCCAATGAATGAAAAAGAAGAAAAAACCATGACAAAAAAAGAAAAAGCCATGGCGAAGAAAGAAAAGGCTAAAAAGGAAGAATCGAAGAAAGAAAAGGCTAAAAAGAAAAAATCGAAGAAAGAAAGGGCTAAAAAGGAAGAAGATAAAGAATCAAAGAAAGAAGAAGACGAAGTTCAAGCTGAGAATAATGATGAAACTATGAATGAAGAAGATGATGATCCACAAATGGAAGAAGAGAAAGAATCAAAGAAAGAAGAAGACGAAGTTCAAGCTGAGAATAATGATGAAACTATGAATGAAGAAGAAGACGAACTTGAAGCAGGGAATAATAATGATGAAACCATGCATGAAGAAGATGATGATCCACAAATGGAAGACTATGAAAGCTTTGATGATATTCAGGAACCTCTTGAAGCTGCTGCTACTACTAATTCTCATGAGTTATTCGTTGATGAATCATCTGCTTTACAAGACAAATTTATGGAGTCTCTTCCAAATTTTCTCTTTGCTCTTAAAAATATTGAAGGTTTATTTTTCGTATTCTTTAATATTTTTACCATTTATGTACTTTATAGGTCTTCAAAACACCAAGTTCAACACCTCCAACACCACTGATTCTCATGGTTCAAATGATAGTAAGTTTATATCTTTATTTTGGGCCTGTGAATCACCGCTTTCCCCAAATTAGAAAGATTCTTAGATTTTTTGGGCAAAATTTTTTTGTCCTAATGTTATCTTATTTGTCCTCTTTTCATTCACCCCAAAATTTTTGTCCCTTCTACCTGCCCTAAACACTGTTAACTTGTTTGCCCTCTTTTCAGCAACAAATCATCTTCAACAAGAATTTTATCGTGCTGGTATTCGTTTATTTGATGATCTTTATGAAATTCTAAAGGATGAAATGATTCGTCGGAATTTGACGACTTCTGGTAACAGCAATGGATGTTAAGTTTTGATATGATGGTCGGTTAATTTTTATCAGATATGCATGCTCTTAAATGTTGTTTTGCTTTTTCGCATTGTTAAGTTGTTTGTAAAGTAATAAAAATTTATTGTTGATATACCATTTGAAGTTCTATGAATACGAAAGTTGTGTTATATCTTTTGGTAATAAGTGACACCTTGATATATCTTTCTAAAAATACCATGCTTTTTAAAAATAAATTAAATTGAATATGGAAATGGAAATGCTGCCCATAATTTTTTTTCGTGCAAAATCTGATTAGATGTAAAGCTTTTGTGTCGAAGTTAACAAGTTATTTCCGCGTTTCAAATTTTTCATTGTAAAAAATGTTTCAAAGAAAATTGGTTTAAAAAAGATTTTTTAGGCATTCTGAGAAATTTTTTGCAAAATTTTTAAAGTAATTGAATGTGAGGGTTTGAGGAGCAGGTGATACTGTAAAAAGAGCATGTTTTTGATGAAAAAACTTTGCAGCAGCATGTTAATTCATGGATGTCGTAACAAGTTGTTTATATTTATTTTTTTAAACATCTGCGTTATTTATCTCCTTTTTAACAAAAACTAAATGTTCTTTGACGTTTTAAAAAAACTATTTAGCTTTGAGGTTTTTGGGATTTTACTTATTTTTTCGATTAATGAATGAAATGCCTCTAAAATCTATCAGACAGACTCAAAATATTTGACATCCAAGAGAAAGAATCTTGATGGCATCTTTCCATAAAAAAAGAAATGCCGTTTAAGAAAAAGGAGAGGGATTAATTTGTGTGTCTTTTTTCAAACTTTTCAAAACTTCAAAAAATATGTATGTTTGAACTTTTATACTAAAAAAAAGTAGAAACAAAAAATATAATAGTCAAAGTAAATGTCCAGCCTCCGCTTTATACTTTTTTCTTCCTCTGCATTTTGAGAAGAAAAAATCGTTGAAGAAAAATGTATATTTTAGTTTTAAATTAAGTGTTGTCATTTGAGAAGGCGAAGTTAAGTTTAGAAGGTTGTTACTACTTTTATATCAAATCCCCCCTCAGGGCAATTATAATAAGGATATCTTTTGAGATTTCATGGAAGCTTGTTGGTGCTTTTGGAAAAAATAGAATCACAACAATATTTCTCCAATTTAGCTTTAAGAAAAATGGATATTCCAAATTATGAATAAAAAAAACCCTTTTTCCTTATTGAACACGGAGGAGGATTCTAGGAAGATTATTTTGCATCAATTTTTCGTCATTTTTAGTTGTTTTGTAGAGTTCAGCCTTACATATGTTATATATTTGCAGCTTTAAAGAACATCTGTCATTTGCTGCATTTTAAAATTGACAATAAATTGATGTCCAGGATTTCTATTCTTATTCTCTCGAAACAGTTTTTATTTTATTCTTCAATAACAAAAAGGAGAAAAACTGTTTCAAGAGAATAAGAATAGAAATCCTGGACATCAATTTATGCAAATGAAACAGCCAATCATATATGTATTTTTAAAATTTAACAAATCTTTCATAGATTTGTGTTTTGTATGTTTATTACGATAGTTACATGAATTTCTTCCATGAACTCATTCAATGACTTTTTGGTTTCTAATTAATTAAAATGCAGAAAAAATTGTCATCGCTATTAATTTTTTTGTAGCCATCATTTTTAAATCGTATTAGACGTATTCTTAATTTTCTGTTTCTGAAACATGAAACAAACAAATGAATACCCCCTACTTGAAAATCTGGAATTAAAACTAATTTGAAGAAAGTCACATTCTTTATGCAATTTTTAATAAGATGGATTTTGGGGTGGTGACACACTGACGTGCGCATTTAAAAATTTCTAATCCGAGAAAAAGCTTTTTTTCAAAAGTTTTATTTACATCATATAAAAATTTTTACCGTATTCTTTTGCATTAAAATGTTTATTTACAGTAAAAAAATTTATAAAATTTTACTTTGTTTTTATGTTGTTTCTTCCACGAACGTTTCAATTAGCAATGATTTATTTTTCTTACACATTTTTTTGATATTCAACTCGTTTTTTGCAACACAATTTCCAAGAATTGGGTGTATTAAATGTTTACATTTCTGACTCTTAAAGATATGACACATTTTTTATTTTTATGCATAATATTCGATATCAGATTTTGGAGGAGTTTCTTTTTCTGCGATTACGCTTTTTTATTTTCTTTAATCTTTAAAAATTTATAATTAGTTTATTCTTTCTTTATTTTTTGAATGTCTGAAAAGATAAAAGTGATAAATAATTCATATATTTTCATTCCATTGTTAAAATAAGCCTGGCTTAATTGAATGAATAAAATTATTATTTTTTAGATTAAAGTTTTAGAAACACGTCTACACTGAATAATATAATAGGTTACTGTAGTTTATTTGTTGCTCATGTTTGTTAGCACTTGTAAATTACGTATCTGTTTTTGAGACTTTGTTTGTTTTGAGAAAAATTAAGGTTATGAAATTAAAGATGTTTTCAGCTCTTTTTTATGAAACATACTTGTGTTTCAAAAATGTTATTTCTGGATGTAGATGTTTTTTCAAAACATCAAACCATATGATTGATGTTTGTTAGTGACTCGTTTGTAGTTTTAAAAATGCTTCATAATGGTAGTAATAAATTCTAAATATAGTAATTTGCTCTTTTTATACTCCATTAAAACTTGTTTTTAAACATACTTTATTATTGTCAATGACGTCTATGATTTCAAAGTTTCTAAATTTATTTTTTAAATAAAATCTGGACAACATACAGTTACAAAGAAAAATGAAGGTTGTTATTTGCTTTTTGAAATTCAAAAAATGAACTTCAACAATATAATGGTTGCGTTTCACGTGACTCTCAGCTTTGCCCTAAAAGAAAAAAAAGTACTTAAGTGACTTTCCATTAACAATTATTAACCTAATAAATAAACCTTATTAATATCACGAAATATTCTATTAATAATTTTTTTTTTCATAAATGTCTTTAAAAGACCTTTTCAAGTTGTTGAAAAGCTTCCACCATAGTTCTTCCAAATTTTTCCCTTTTCTTGTAGCACTTAAAAAATGATGTGAAAAAAAAAACTTACTTAATTTTTTGTATTAAATTTGCTCTTTTTCTCTTTCCCTTCAATGTCTAACAAGCCCTTTAAAAAAATGTTTAAAAATCTTGTAAATTTTAAAAAATCCACGTTCTTCCATTTAAAAAAAAAACAAAAATTAGAAATCGTGGATTATATTTATTCATCTGCTTTGTAGTATTTTATTTAATTTATCTTTGAATAATTTTTCCTTGTTTCATTATAAGTCTTATTTCTGTATGAATATTGTTTAATTTTTTCCGTAATACCGATCACAAATTTTAGAAAAATAAAAAACAGGTGTTTTAATTGATGTTTTTTCTTTGTTTGAAAATGAATGAAAATACATATTTGCTTTGCTTTTTTCACTTTCAAATTAAAATTAGCTCTGCTGCCTGAAATAATACAGCGACTTCAGTTTACAAAACTTTATGGTAATTTTTTGGGCTTGAAATATTTATTTTACAAAGAATTGCAAAATAAGTATTAAAAAAATCTTGAGGGGTGAGTAAATAAGCATTGGTCACTTTCATAAATATTTGAATTTACTGAACTTTGAAAGTTTACTAAAATTTTGCAATTCATATTTGCTTTGAGTGAACTCTATTAAGCAAATATTTATAATTCCCTCAGGGGATTTATAGCAGCCTGTGAAAAAAGTTGTGTTTATTATTACACTTATTTGTTGTAATCTAAAAAAGTATAAAGTTTGGGCATTATTTACAGCAACATTTCTATGAATTATTTAAACTCATTAAAACTGTGTAAGAAAAAGTTCTTTCGTAACTTTTTTAAAGATCATCAAACTTTTACAGTTACAAATTAAAGAAGCTTTGAAAAAAACGTTTTTGGTTTAAATTTAGCTGTTTCATTTATTCTTCCTTTTTATTAATTCATGGATGTAAAATTTATATTAAAGATTTTTTTGATCTTACACGTACATTTTTAATATTAAAGCTTTATTAATCTTTTGAAAGGGAAACGGAAGCAAAAAAAGAGAAGAAGGGAATATAAATTGACGCAGAATAATTTTAAAAATTTATGTTTTTAAAAATGCAAATCTTTAAGCAGATTATTTATATTTTTTCTTGCGAGGCATTAAGCTTGAAAAAGCTCTTTTCATGTTCTGCATCGTTTTAAAATCACCAGAATAGAAAAATACCTGTTAAATATGTAAATGTTTTTTGTGATCGAATTTATATTTGAAAGTACCGTAATCAGTTTTGAAGTAAATTTTGGTTGAAACTCATTTCTTTACGATTACTGTTACATTGTAATTTGAAGCACTGTTCTATTTTTTAATCAATCCTAAAAATTTTGTGCTTTAATTATGTGAACATAATTGCAGCGTGTTTATTTCTGTAGCAATTATGGTCTTTATTAATCCCTCGAGTTCAAAATATTGCCTTCTAGCAAAAAGGTGAACCTTATAAAATTTGTTTTTATCTGAGCTTTGCTGAAATATGATAATTATGCTTGCAAATCTCCTCTGCAAAAATAATAATAACTAAAGTTGTTTTGCACTTTATTCTTTAAACTGATATTTACATTTTCGTACCACGCATTTCTTATTTATTTACTTTTTTATTTCGTATACTTTTGCCAGACATAAAATTGTAGGGTACGAATTTTTCACATTTAATGATTACTTTTTAATAATTTGGGAATACAAATATCATAATATTTTCAATTTATTATATCGTTACTGTATCATGTTGAGTTAAGACACCAAAATTGTACTCCTGGGAGGCCAGTAGAATGGAACAGAGGGGCGAATGCCTTCTCCAAAATCATGAAAATTCTTTGATCTTTTACCGTCGTCGGCACAAGATCAAAGACGATCCCACTCCAAATGGATTTTGTCCTCTCGAAATTAAAATGCCGCTGACATCTTTGATACACCCTAAAAAATTACTGTAAATCTCTCTGACACCGAAAAACAATACAGTAACTTTCTTTCTTGAAAAGATGTTTACAGTTTTCTATATTTATTAATTAAATAATCTTTGAAGTAATAATCCAGAAAGGATTCATAAATGTCTCATCCCATTTTTGGCATTTCAAAAATTATTTTTAAAATTGTTTACATCAATTTTAAAAATTAAAAAATGGATTTTAAAAAACGTCGCCTTCGCTTTCTTTCATTGTGTTTTTTTATTATCCGTTTTTAATAAATTTTTTAAAAAGTTCTTTGACTTTTTTAATCAAATCCAAATTTAACTTTTTTCGAGATTATATATTTTTATTAATAAATTTGTTTGTTTCCATATTTTTTTATAATATTTATCGCCACCGCTTTTAAATTACATCTTATGAAAAGAATTTGTATGGTTTCGTTCGAAATTGTTTTTGAGCCATTTTTAGTCATTTTTAAATATCACAGAAGCTTAAGGATATTTATTTCAATAAAATTAAAAAAGTTAAAGAAAAACAAGGAAAGGCAAAAAAGCAATTTTGTTTTTTTAAATCACAAAATGGACTTTAAAATTTATTATATTTTGATAGGTATAAGAGATAAGGTTGTTGTTTATATATTTAAAGTATATTTGATTTAAATAATTGATAATTAGTCAGCTTAAAAGTCAGTTAATAGAGTTTAGAGATTAAACGTGTGCGTTTTTAGTTTTTTTAAAAGTTGAATATGTTTAAGTAAAAAATTAAAAAAGTGTTGTAAAAATAAATGTTTTCTTTTTAAAATTCAAATTTACGTATTTCACATATCAACATCAGCCGAGATAAACATGCTCAATTTGAGTTTGTTTTATTAAATCATTTACCATTGAATAAAAAAGAGTTTTTCCTTAAGGCATTGACAAATATTTTATCATAAAATTTGCATACCGAATTTGAACTCTGTTTTCATACTTTTGATCTTTTATAATTTTTTTATTAAACTATATACACATCAATATCCATACATTTCTCTCCAATATAATTCTCCGACCTTTCTTTTTAATTGTTTTTTTACCCCAAATAAAATTGTTCCCTTACTTTTTTTAAATATCAATTTTAATAGCTTGACGTTACCATTTTATTTATAAAAATGCATGATTATAAGCCCAAAAATAGAATCATGAAAAATTATAAACAAAAACTGACCAAGGCCAAAAAGTGTTTTTTTGGAAATGATGAATTTTTAAACGAAATTGCTCTTTTGCTTTTATGACTCAAAAGAGAGTAAGTATTGGCAAAACTTTTAGTGGCACCATTTTGAATGATAGCTTTTCTAATATTTTTTTATTTAATTATTTATTTAACGTTTTTGGTCCTAGTTTTTCTTTGTGAACATAAAAAATAAATGATGTGGGTCCATAATTAATTATCTGAGTAATATAAAGTAACAAAGAAATGCGAAATTTGACATTGCTACCGTAATATTAGTAATAAAACACCATATAAATTTGATGTCTTAACAGTTAAACATGTGTCAATCAGAAGCCCTACTGTCACTTTTAGGCCTTGAAACACCTGCTTTTGTAAATTTTTGGTATGCTTCTGAATATTATGAAAAGTTGCCAAAAACATACACCTCAAAGATTAGGTATCATAAAAATGGCATTTTTATTAAATTAAATTTTAAAAATGTCCATTCCTTTGAGCAGGTTTAAATTTTTCTGTTTGAATCATACTTTCTCGATTCCCTAAAAGTTCAATGAAATGGAAAAAACAAACTTTTGTGTGTGTCCAACAATTTTTGAAATGGAAAAATATTTGCTTTTAAACTTTACTTTTAAGAAATTTCAAAAAAGAGAAGCTAATATTTGTTCCAATTTTTGCATGCATTCATTCTTTGCGTAAAAGTTTAAACACCCCCGAAAAAAAAATAGAGAAGCACTGTATTTTTAAACCTTTTTTTCTTACTCAAAAGTTAAGAAGATTAAAAACAACTTGAAAGAATACTTTTAACTCATTTTTAGAAAGTTTAAAAAATTTATCAAGCAGGCGGCTGGCGGATGCAGATTTCTTTAAAACTTTTTTGTAGGCTATTTTGGTTTTGAAGCTTATGGTTTCATTATCTTTTTTACCACTAAAATAGAAGCAGTAATGAAACAGATTTTAGACATAATTATTTGTGTTTTTTGTTCACATAAAATATTTGTTTTTAATTACAGCAATTTAATAAAATGTAGATTGTAGTGAATAGATGACTTTTTGTTATTGCATTTATAATCACTACAGTAGTAAAAAGATGATAGATTATTTTGGATTTTATCGGATTAAAAAACTATTATTATCGCCATTATTAACAAAAGAAAAATTGTAAATAGACTTTTAATTAAAAATTTTATGAGACTTTTTTTAATAATATTGTTTGCGGGGGGCTTATTCTATTCTTTTGAAGGTAGCGTGTTGGCATTATTTGTCAATGGCAAAAAAGATGGTTTTTACCTTTTCAAAGATTATTATTTATTTTTGCTTTTTTGCCTTTTCCGCTCAGCAAGTGTAGCCCCCTTAGATTCCAACCGAAGTTGAAATCAGCGATCATCAACGTTCCCCAAATCTCCAAAGAGAAATGGAAACGAGCTTCACGCTCCAGGAGCCACACTATAGCTCGATCATCGCGGAATCTGCTGACTACAGATTTAAAAAAAGCGATGTGAAAACATACTACAGAAAAGATCCTGTGAAGTATGATTTCAACTTTTATGTTATTTAGATCAAACATAAATATTAAAAGTTTGAGGGAAAGAGAGAAAAGTTTCAACCGGGTGACAGAGAACCAAAGAGAGACTCTCTTTCTAAGAAAAAAATAGGCGCAGCAAATTGAAAGAAACGAATGCGTTAATTTTTTTAAAAACCAAACTAAAATCTCTTAAAAATTGAATAATTTTAATTAAATTGATGATAAATATTATTGAAAACAAAAATCCTGTTTAATTAATTTTTTTATTAATGTATTAATTTTTGTGATCTTTTTTTAATAAAAGGTGAGGGCACGGTTAATCTATTGGGTAGATGATTTTCAATCATAATTATTACAAGCGTTAGCAAGGTGAGGACACCAGGGTCACGTGCCACTAGGAAACGGTAAAACGTCTTCGACGTTTTACCGATGTCGGCACAAGATTAAAGGCCGTTTCTCGAAATGGTTTCTTTTTCTCCAAAATAAAATGCTTCTGACGTCTTTAATACTTATGCAAATTTTGTTCCAGTTTTAGTTGTTTGAAAACTACGCATTCCATTACGTTTTCCAGCTTTTTTTGAACTTGTTTTCATAGTTTCTCAAATTAATTTATTTATATACATACTTTTTTTCTGACTCATGTTATTTTTCTGTCCTTATTTATCGTGACTTTTAATAGAAATTCGTAATTGTATTATCATTATTATTATTGTTGTTATTCGTTTTCCTTTCATGCCTCACATGTCTAATTTAATTGTTTTTCTACCGTATCCTAATTAGAATAGTCACTCAAAAAAGAAAGTTAACTTTGAACGTTTTCGAAAATATTTCGTTTTTAGTACTTTAAAGCTTTAAAGTACTTTGTTTTTCTTTCGTTTTTAAGCTTTTCAAAGTTGAAAAATGGAAACATTGAATACATTGTCAATCATATTTCCTTTCGGCGTTTTTGAAGAAAAAGTTCGTTTCAAACTTTTTTCTTTCAACTTTTCTTTTTCGTTGTTATTTTTTATTTCCAGAAAATAAAAATTGTTATTCTTCAACTTTTTCCGAGATTGAGTTAAGGGGGCAAGTTTTAGAAGTTTAATCCAAAAAAGCATAACGCGTTTCCGTTTTTTTCTTTAAATTAGAACTTTAGAAGTTCAAAAACCTGTATCATTGAGACGGAAAAAATTGCTTAACAACTTTGTTTTTTTTTCCTTGAAAATTTTTATAAGGTCAGAAATAATAGCTGTTGTATGTTTTGACATAAGATTTGACATTTGAAAAGTATCCATTTTTGGATTTTTTTATATTATTGAGCTACTATAGAGAAAAACAACAGATAGAGGCTAATTTTGAAAGGTTACGGTAGTTATATAAAAGTTTACATACAGTAATCTAATCACAATAACAAAAAATATAGCATTAGCTGCCATCACAGTATTATTTTTTGGAAATAATTTATTAATGAAGGCTGTGATTTATGTATTTCTTGATCCCTGATTTTCAGGCTTGTGCAACATGAACCTGGCAATCAGGATTTTTCGTCTATGCAAATTCATTCAAATTTAGGCTATAAATTTTTGAAGCAATGAAAATTCTATTATCCAAATTACTGTAGTTCCAAATTCCAATAATCGTCTTTTTAGTAAATCATTGCAAAAACAGTACTTTTAGACACATAAAAATGTCAATTTTTATTTTTCTTTGTTATTTATGGCTTCCTTCCATTTTTTCAGTATTTTTTATTTTTATTATTTCTTTTTAGACAGCTTTATTTTTTTTATTTTGAAAAAAAGATTGCTTTTCAATTTTCATTTCTCAAGAATTCAAAAAAAAGCGAGAGGGTGGATATAATATTATAAAGAGCGAAATTCTTTCAATTTCATCTTCCATAAAAAAATTTGGAAAAAGAAAGCTTTTTCACGTTTTTTTTGCTTAAAGCTTTCAAGCTTTAACTTGTTGCAAAAAAAGAGAAAGATTTACTTCTTCTTTAGGAAGCAAGCGTCTAGTAGTAGCAAGCTTCTTGAAAGAAAGTGGATATCCGGATATTATATATCCCTCGTCATTTCATTTATCTTCTTCATATTTATTTTATCTCTCTCTCTTTATTGCAGAAGAAAATTCGTGCCGAAGAAAATGCCAAAAATGGAAATAAAAAGGTTTGCCATGCCATGGCATTGTTGTTGTTTCTAGTTTGCTTCAATTATTTGCCTTTTATAGCAAACTTAATTTAAAAAAGATTAGGTATTAAAATATAAATATTGCAAAAAACGCAATTTAATACAAATTAAATATTACTTACTTTTTGGTAGATGATTTAATTTAATTTAATCTGTGTTTTAAAACACGGAAGTCATTCTTTTTGAAAAATTGAAACAGTAATAATTTTAAAAAACATTTATTTTTATCAATTTTAAATTTAAAGGTTGTTTTAAATTTTTTTAAAAAAGGAAATGAAAAATTATGGAGGCGGTTGTTTTTTGCTGTCCGTCTTTGATGCAACAAAAAAAAATGAAAAAAGCGCTGTGTTTTTTTACGTCAAATTGTTTCTCTTTTTTTGAGTTGTTTCATTCTGGAACATCTTTTTTTATTTTGATGTCAATAAAGAAAGCAAAAGAAAAAAGTGTTCCTTGGAAATTGTAAGTGAGGTTTATTGGGGTTCCCCAATTTGTTGAGGGTTAAAAACAGCATTACCAGAAAATGAGCGTCATCCAAAAAATGGTCTAGTTCCTGATTTTCTTATTAATTAATTAATTTTAATTTTATAAAGGTGCCAGCCGCAATTGCAATTGCTTAATTGGCTGGCAAATAAACTTTTCAATTGAAAGATCAAAAATTATCTCTACTGAAAAGAATTTGTTTTTTGCAATATTTTTGTAGTCGAAATTTACTCATACTCTTGTTGCTACAACACAAATTCTGTGAAATTTGTATTTGCATTTTTTGCTCTTTTTTCTTTAAAACACATGATTTTATGATACATTTTTTAAATTTTATTGGTATTATTAATTTTTCGTAAAATTTTGTTTCTGCTTAGGTTTTTCTTGATGTTGTTTTTCGATGTCCAAAGCTTGGATTCAAAATATGATTCTAAAATCCTTAAAATTGTTGTATACGTTTCCGAAGCTTCCAACCTATTTTTTGCATTATTGTTATTTCTCTTTTTTTTGTTTGGTGACCTTTTATATTTTTCCATTTTAGAATATTTTTGAAAGAGTACCAAAATACGTAATGCCAATGATGTACCCCTTTCTGAAATGTTCACTTTTCATTAAACTACTTTTTTTCTAAAACCTTCCACCCTCAAATCTCAAATGACTGACAACTGAATAAAAGAAAAGAAAGGATTACGTTTTTTTTGCTTCTTCAATTTCTTTTGTTCTTTTTTTGAAATGGCCAATTTTAAACCATTTTTGGTTTTAATTTTGTTCTCAGAAATCTGTTTTTCAGGATTTTTAATTTAAATAGATAACCTTATAATCCAGTTTATGCTTAAATTTCATCTTGGCAGTTGTTTTTTGAATTTTTACAATTATTTTTAGTCTTGAAACGAAATTTAGTTACCAGCTTTTTATGCAAATTTTTTAAACAACATTAACTATTAATGCTTCCCTTGTAATTGATTGAAGTTAGTTAGTTTTAAAAACTTTAATGTCCTTCTCTAAGAGAAGCAAAGCTGTCGTCGAAAATGTTATACGTAAATATGTCAAATATAAGATACTTTCTTTCTTTTTTCGATGGTTTTTGATGCCATTTTTGGAGCGGTTGCACTTTTAAACTTTTGCAATAAAGAAACTGCTCAAATTTCGAGGGACAATTTTTTTATATAAGTTTGTTTTCGCTGCTGCTCCTATTGGCCTATAGTTTATTAATTATTTAAGCAAGTTTTTGATGATGCTGCTGCTCAAAATTGTCACAAAGATTGTGAGAGGGGATGAAATGCAAGCTTAAAGATGGTTGCATTTTTAAGGCACTGTCTGCAGTTTTGACTAGCATCGATAAGTTTATAAAAATAATAGAAGTTTTCTCAGACAACTTATTTCTTGTTTCTGTTAGATTTTACCAATTCTTTCGAAACACATCAACATCGGCGACTCATTTGGAGTTTCGTTGTCGGACAAAATGTTTGCCAACGCCTTGATGGATGATGGATACAGCTGTTTTTCCTCATGGCGTTTTTAAACAGTTTGCTCAACAATAAAACACCAAATGAGCCGGTTTACTTCTGCTAATATTGATTGATAATTATGGTAAAAAGAAAAGATAAGCTAACCTAAAAAGTGATTTCTGTCTTCCCTCGAAGATACATATAATTAAAACTGTTCATTGAACAACTGTTTCCTTCTTTTTTTATTTCTAATGACTTCCTTGTGCACTGCCTGATGGTGCCGTTAATTTTGGCACTTATCAAAGACAAAAAATCTAAGCATTTCTAAACATTTGTACTTTTATTTTAATTTTATATAAAAATAAAGGAAAACAAACAATTTTGTATGTTTTCTTCCAGGAAATGATTAACCCTTTTTTCGAAAACAGTTGTTACAATTTATTAAATTTGTAATTACAAAAATTACGAAAATGTAAAATTTTTGTCATAAAAGTACAATAATGCCCCCTAAGAGTTTCACAAATTATTTTATGTTTTTGTCCAACTTTGTCTTTTTAAAATGATTCATTTTCACGTTTTTAAGACAACTTCAGTAAGCGTTTTTTGTGTTTTTGTGACTGTAGTTGTCACATGCAGCAAGAAAAATAAACATTTTTACAAATGTTTCAATTTCAGGTGACTTGTTTTTCTTGCAAATTGCAACTTTTTGCAAGAAAAATTACACTTCCTTTAACCGTTTTTTTGCAAACTTGTTTTTTTAATGTTTTTGCTGCTGTCAGTTCCAAAATCCTTATTTTTATATGTTTTTTGCTTTTTTGAGAAGTTTTTTTGGAAGTTAATATTTCATTTCTTTTGGTTAATCCTTTTTCAAGTCAATATTATTCCATTTTTGGATTTCTTATATCCGCCGGATATAGCAGATATATTCGAATATATTCCCAAATTCAAATTTTAATCTTTGCTTTTTCGTTGAATTTTCTTTAACTTTTTTAGGGATTCATAAGATTATAATATGAATCATGGATTGGATTTAATTATTGATTTTTGAAATCTAAAAAGTAAAAAAGAATAGTTGGAAGCAATTTTTTAATTTTTAATTAAACTTTTTGATTCAACTGTAAGAACAAGAGCGTGAGATTGTAAACAAATTTTGTACCTCTTATTTTCGAATGATGTTTCTCTCCCACGTTTAAATTATTATTATTAGAAAGTTTATTACTGTTACAAATATTTCCAAAAGATTAATAAATTCAAAAATTACTTCTTTTCTTTGAAATTTCGCCCAAAAACTTAAAAATAGATGCCTTCAGGTGTAAATCAGTACCAAAAATAGGCCCTGTGGCAATGTTTTAGCTATCAAAAACTTTGCTTCACCTGTCAAAAAAGGTGGTTCAACATTTTTTGCAAAATAAAATAAACATAAATAAAATTTGTTGTTTTAAGAAACTTTGAAATATTAGTTTTCAATTTTGCATGTTTCTGTCACTTTTTACATTCTATGGAAGTTGTTCATAACTTTTTTGACTTTAAAAAACTGAAATTTAAAAAAACATTAAATTCTAATAACTACCACGATAGCTACCGTAATACATTTCAAAAAAGCTACAAAAATATTTTATTTCCAAAACTTTTGTTACTCATTCCCTGAGGGCATAACCTTTAAGCCTGCATGTTCTTTTATCTCTTTGAAAATGAACTCTTCAATTAATTCTTTTGAACGTTTCTTTGGAACGAAACTTTATTTGCTAAATATTTACCCTGAGGGCATGACCATTAACCAGTAATAAAATGTTTTTCTGCTGTATTACAATTTTTTTTTTATTAAATTAACTTTTACAAAAAAATTATCAGAATTGGTTTTAAAAATTTAAACTTTTTTGCTTCCGCCTTTTTTAGAGCTGCAAAAAATCTGCTTTTAAAAAATAAATAATTTAAGATTAATAAATTTATAATATTTATTTTTTCCCTAACAAAATTCAAAATTCATCATCAAAAAGCTGCAGCAGATTTTTTTTCTGAATGAAGGAACTTAATTTTCTTCTTCAACACTTTTTTTGTGCCATTGCTTTTTGCTTTTGATGCCTTCGCCAGCTTCTACGATGGCACAGAGTCATTTACGTCGGTTAACTCATTCATGCATCCGGTTTTTGCCATCTTTTTTTGTTTGTGGATTAAAAATAAATATTTCTCTCACTCATTCACTTTTTTGTCCCCAATCTATTCAAAATAGAAAGATATATTTTTAATGCGCATCACCAATTTTTAATTAATTAATTTTTAACAACAACTTTTTCATTTTTTTGCTATTTTTGTTTAGCAACTTTTTTGTGAGAAAATTATTAATGATGAAACAGAGAAAAAATTATTCTTTGTGCTTCATCGGGTTTTCCCTTTTCTTTCGTTTAATAAGCAACACTTTAGTTTAAGTTTTACAAAATAGCACTAACTTGTAAGAAA
Source organism: Panagrolaimus sp. LJ2414 (assembly GCA_024447195.1). Lineage (NCBI taxonomy): Eukaryota > Metazoa > Nematoda > Chromadorea > Rhabditida > Panagrolaimidae > Panagrolaimus > Panagrolaimus sp. LJ2414. The sequence goes on along the minus strand of JAMRXY010000289.1, from coordinate 101,353 downwards.
AGTTTTTGTTAGTAATTAATAGATTTGACGTTACTTCCGCTACTTAACCTTCAAATTTGATAGTTAATTGAATATCTAATAATTAAGAATTACGGTAACATTGTGACAACAAAATTGTAACAAGTTTGTGTCTTTATGGTAATCGTTTTGTATTGCAAAAATGGATTTATGAATAAAATTATGATTACGGTATCAGCTGAAGTAAAAAGGATCAGTTGTTTGGCAAAATGTTTCCTAATGCCGTTTTTGTTTTACGGTAATACCAAGAGATACGGTAACACCCCTACAAGAAAACAGGGTTATAAATGTAGAACTTTAAATTCTGATAGTGTGGTCTCTAAAAATTATCACCTGCTTTCATTGAATTGCGTAGTAGTCCACTTTTTAAAGTTTTAAGATCTTTGAATAAATTTAAATCTCAGACAAGTCACAGTATTATTTACTTTAACAGGTATGAATAATTTGTTAGAGATTAAAATTACCTAAAAGATTAAGTAATTTTTTTTGTTTTCAAGAGTTAAGAAAAAATATGTCTGAGCAGATGTAAAATGCTTTTATTCATATTTATTTAATCCAAAAAATAGTTATGACATATAATATTTTTTTCTACGCCTACCTTGTTTATTTTATAGTGTATAAAATTAGTCGCACCATTGAGATTCCTGTTGTAGATACAATTAGGAATGCCAAAGTTTTAACATTTGAAAGTTCTTTAAGTGATTAAACAATGCCAACTAATTCAAAGTGCCAAGAATTTTTGAACATTTTTTGAGCAAATTTGAATAAATGAAAAACTCCTACCCTTTTTTGTATATTTGTCACTATTTTTCTGTAGGCAAAAGAGGAAGTGTATTACTCATTTTTATTATCCTGTTATTTTTGATCATCATCATCGTGTTTTTCTTTGGTTTCCCTTTTTTATCCTTTTTTTGACTAATTTATATCCCTTAAATATTAGTACATATCCCTTTTTTAAAAGGTACTGTTCAATTCTATTTTTTTTGTGTCAAGTTCATAGGGTTTCAATTTTGCTTTTCTTAAATTTTAAAATTTGTTAGTCATTCACACGTTTACATTTACTTTTTTTCGTGCATTTAAAAGAAATGTGCCAAAAAATGCTTTTAAAAAAATTCTAAAACGGAACCCTTTTTCTTGAAAAACTTTTTTCTTAGATCAGATTTCTCATTTTTTTTCAAAGAAGCAAGCCCGAAATTCTCAAAATCAATGAAAAAAACGACATTTGTTTCACTTTTTTTGGAGCCTTAAAAGCTTGTAGCTAAAAATAAACAAAAAAGTTTGAACCGTATAAATTTTTCTAGAATTTTTGATATATCCCATTTTTTATTTATCCAAGTTAAAATGTATACCGGAAGTATGCAAAATTTCCCCAAAAAATGCTGATGGTAATAAACCATTTTTTAAAATAAAATTTTTCTCTAAAAAATATACTTCCTACAGTAAACCCTAATTTTTACGCTTTGCTAAATTTATCCATTTTTTCTAGGGTAAAAAAGATGGAAAGAGAGAAGTTATTTCCGGTCATAAAATATTAGAAACACAACTTTAAAAAAAAAATGCATATCCCTTCTATAAGTTTTTATTGCCCTTTTTAAGCTACAAGGTTTTTTAGTTTTTTATAAAAAAGTGTGAAAATTGGCCAAATCTATCTGAAACGTTGAAGGCTGATGTAAACATTTGTTATTTTTGAAAAAAACGAATTTTGCTTGGCTTTTAAAGGAAAAAGAAAACGGATAAATAATATCAAAATATATGGTGGGACAAAAAGTGGGAACATCTGGCAGCCGTTGTAAATTGGAGAGGCTGTTTTTGACGTAGACGATGGCCGAAAACCTGTTACATCTGATCTACAGATGGTAGTAATAATAAGAATTGTTTATAAAACATTACAAACAAAAAATTCATGTTTCTAAAAATTACTGTAGTGTTAGTACCCAATACTTAAAAAATAAAATTAAATGCTTTATTTCGAAATTGACATTAACATGATATTCAGGGATTTCTATTGTTATGTTTCAATGCAATTTTTCTTCTATTTTTTTCAATAAATTTAATAAAAAGAAGAAAAACTGTTTCGAAACTTAACAATTGAAATCCTTGAATATCATGCTAATGTCAATTTCAATATAAACCATCAAAACTATAGATCTTCTTTAAGTACAAATATGCTACAATTCTTACAGTCAATTACCGTAACCTTTGTTTTCTAGAAAACTAATAATTATCATTTTTTCGAGACAAAAAAGAAAGAAGATTCAAAGAAATATTTTTGTTTCCGCTTTTGACCTCCCAAATTATTTACGTAAAAAAATTGCATGGTTGATTTTCTTGTAATTTCTGTAAATTTATAGAAATGCAAACTACGATTTGTACAAATTATAACATGTTTTTAAAAACGTTTAAAAGATTAGAAGCATTAATTATAATTAATTAAATTTAGGAAAAAAATTTGTGCTTTTTTTGTAGCATTATCAACAGCAAATTTAATTTTGTTTGTAAAGAAAGTGTATTGAAATTATTTAACAGTAATTTTTTGGTAAATAACAAAAATAGAATTATGTTTTTATGAGTTCTGGGAAAGACTTGGTTGGAACTTTAGGGGCGGTTATGGGTTTAAAATAATTTCTGATATATTGAATTTCGAAAAATGTGAAAAAAACTAGAGAGATGAAAAAGAGTGATTTTTTAAAGAATGCAAAATTTTACATACTTTTTTGTTGGTCTCGTAACGAAAATAGATTTGAATAAAATTACCTCAAAAGATCCATATTGTCAGGCTCAAACCTGAAAATCAGGGATCACAAAAGTACGTAAACAGCCGCCTCCTTTAAGCTAAAATGTTAAAACTAAACAGACAAAAATAAAATGTTTTTTTAAGATTGCAGCTATTTATCATTGTTTTTTTTCTGGTTTTGTGGGTGTACGCAAAAAGGTCAACGCTGTTTAGGGGTTTCCAATCCCGTTTTTCTTCTAATCCCTTCTTCGAGACTTTCTTTCCTGCAACAATGTTTTTCTCTTTTTCTTGCATTTCATTGCATCAGAGATTGTTCATGAGGTTCTTCTTACGCATTTCAAGAAGAAGCAAAAAAAATTATGCAAATCACCTTTTCTGGAACTCCCTTTATTTTTACGCAAAATATTTTATCTCTTTTTTTCTTTCTTGACGGCGGCGGACCTTCGATGTATTTTTTCTGTTTTTCTGTCAATGTCAAAAAAAAATAAAAAAGAGTTTTAGCCCTTAAACTTTTTTCTTATATTTAACTTGGAAGAAATTTTTAAGGAAACAGACAAAAAATTTTATGTTTTGTTATTTCCTGAAACCTTTTTATTTTCAGTTGTTCAGCAATTGCCAGATAAATGGTGGATATATGTACTTCCCTGTTTGAAATTTTTAGTCTATTTTTTGGGAGGATTATGCTAAAGGTTAGAGAGCCATTTTTAAAGTTTTGCTTGGATTTATTTCTTATCGTTTTTTAAATTCAAAATGGTTTCACATCAACCATTAGCGGCTGCCTTAATCGGTGTTTCTTTGTTTGACAAAAATTTGTGTCAATGTCATGAGGAAAAATACATTTTTTAAGTTACTAATTGCTGGACAAAGGTGTTTTTTCTCATGACATTAACAAACATTTTATCAAGATTTGGGCCGATTTTGTTTGGAAAAATTAGCTTATTTTTCGAAACACTGTTGATTCTTTTTTAATTTATGAAACAGAAGCATCAAAACTACGATCACATACTGTTGCAATAATTATATCTACTCTTTAAAAAAGTTTTTAAAAAATTTCATTCTATTTAAATTTAAATATCACTTTTAACTTTTTGTCTTTCTCTTAAGGTCATTGCTATTTTTTGTTGTTTTCCCACCATGATAATAATAACCATAAAAACAACACCCAATTACATACATTCATGTAGAATGTCCCTCCTATAAAAAATGTATAAATAAAACTAATCTTTAGAAGAAAAAAATGACACTTTTTAATATCCCATTTTTTGCCTTTTGATGTTTTTTATATTATTTTTGCAATTTTATTCATTTTTTTGAAATGATATCCCTTTGGTTATTCTTCTTAAACCTCCTACGCTTGAAATTCCGTCTTTCTTTGGTGCTTAGGCCACTTCATGTATATCCAAGTGTTGAAGCAAAATATGCAACGACAATCACTTGGAAGAAGAAGGCTTTCCCTCTTTTTTGCTTCTTCATAAAAATTGAAGCACCTGGAAGACATGTAAAATATATATACGTATTTCATTCACGTTTCTTCTTGTTGCTGCTGATGTTTGTTTTTTTTTCTTTCCTTTCTTTTTCCATTTCACTTTCTTTCTAAAAAGTACACCGTAAATGGATGGAGTGAATTTTCTCAGATTTCTTTAAACATTCCATTCCAAAATATTCAACAACAACAAAAACATTAGCTTATTTAGTTTCGTTTTTTCTTTCTTGTTTGAAGCTGTTTTTGCATTGCAAATATCTGTCTTCAAGAAAGTGAAAATGAAAGAAAAGAAGAAAGGTTATGTCTCGATGTCATGACCAGTGTTTCCACTTTTCAAAAAAAGTGACGCCAACGCCGACGCCGACGCCGGCGTCGGCGTTGGCGTCGATGGCGTTGACGCCGAGTGACGCCGGGGAGCTTTTTTTCAGATTCACCAGAAATATTAAAAATTCCTTATAAACATGTTGGAAATTGGTATTTATGTTAAAGAAACAACTAATTAGACCGAAAAAAGTACTTATCAACGTTAAAAACGAAGAATTAAACATTTTTTGTGAAAATTTATATCTCCGGCGTCTCGGCGTCGACGCCGAGAGAGACGCCGACCACGAAAAGGTGACGCCGACGCCGACGCCAACGCCGGCGTCGGCGTCGGTGTTGGCGTCGACGCCGTGACGCCGGCGTCGGCGTCATGGTAACACTGGTCATGACTCCAAAAAATTGAAAGTAAAGAAGCTTTATCTTTCTTTCTATCCATTCCGTCATCAAAAAAAAAAAAGGATTTAAAAAATCTCATTTTCTTTCTTCTTTCAAACCACCAGAATGATGATTTCCGTTTGACTGAAAACTGAAAAACAAAAAAAGGTACATGAAATAATAATCTTCTTTTGTTTCTTTTCTTTCATGTTTTCTGTGTTTTCTTCTTCCAACCACCACATGGCTACCGTTTTTTTGTTTTTTCAAGTAGTTTTTAAACAAAAAATATATTTAAAAATTCTTTTGTTTTTAAAAAAGTAGTTTTTTTGACCCTACTCCCCCATATATGTATATATCTATATAGTTAGTTAGTTGGTTAAAAAACTGGAATTTACATTCATAAAAAGTATATATCTTTGAAAAAGATGAAAGCTAACCGGAAGTTTATACAATGTGAAATTTGGTTTACATTTGAAATCATTGTTTTGTTTTTGCAAGGTCAATATTTGCATAATATCAGAAGAGTTTATACGTATGTTTACAATTGTGCCATTTAAAGCAATGAAGAAAGGAATAGCAATTCTTTGACTTTGGCCTTTGAAAAGAAGAAATTGCTTTGTATTCTATATGGGAAATGAATAAAAGTTTCAAAGGACAAAAAAAAGCAGCAGCCTATCACAAAAATGAGTAGAATATAATTATGGTCATTTTTGAGGGGAAGGGGCTTTCTTGTTGTTTTCGGATTACTGTAAAATGATCCATTGGTTTTTTGTTGTCGTGATACAGGAAAATTATCAAAATGGTGCAACAGGGGCACATGCCCTTTTTGGTATCATTAAAATTCTTTGATCTTTTACCGCCGTCAGCACAAGATCAAAAGCGGCTGCCTTAAAAATGGGTTTTGTCCCCTCCAAAATAGTATGCTGCTGACGTCCTTGATAATTATGCAAATTTTAAATTCGCCTCAGATTCATGAAATTTTACGATTCTTAATTAATTATCAGGGTGTTCCATAAATTTTTTCGTTTTTTTATAACATATTATGGAAGAACACTTTTCCAAGTGTTAAAAAAAATGATAAATGAAATTAATTTTCGTGTTATATTTTTATCGTGAATTTATCGCGCGCGAATTTCTACTATCACTTCTCATTCCTTTATTTTCCCCAAAATTAAGTGTTTTTTTAAATATTTTTTTGTGCCAAAATGATTCCAACTCCCTCAACTTCTCAATTCTTTCTCTTTCTCCCATCTTCCTTTGAAGACATTCAATTCTTTTATTAAATAATATGATTATATATATTTTTTTGTTTTGTGCCACGCCTTTTTAAAAAAAATACATTTAAGTTTCAAAAAAAAACAAAGTGGTCTAAAAAAACAACATGCGCCAAGCTTTTAGCTTGAAAGCTTGAAAGAAGAAAGAAAGGAAAGAAAAAAGCCTCCTCCCCATTCCATTTTTATTCCCCTCCTTCTTGGCTTCTGAAAAAAAAGCTCTGACTGGAGAAAAAAATTGGCTTTGTTTATTTCCCCCTTCTACTTTTATATATACATATTTTTACCACATTTTTGGGATTCCTTTTTTAAAAAGGCATACTTTATATATTTATTCATTCTATCCCTTCTTCTATTTTCTTCATTCTTCTGCCATCATCATCTGCTTCAACTTCAAATTCTTCGATATTTTGGATTCATTATTCACTTTTTTATTTTTTCTTTCAAACTTTTTTGTTTTTAATTCTCTGGAAAGAATTTTTATTTAAAAAATCTTTACCAAAAATGGTGGAAATAAATTTACGAAATATAACTTGTTGTAGAATGAATGAAACATGTTTACATATGAATGATGTGTTATGGGAATATCGGCAAGATCTTACAACCCAACCAATTACAATGGCAATTTTTTCAATATTTTATACTTTAATTATTATTTTTGGTATTACTGGAAATTTATGTGTGATATTAGCTATTAGTAGAACCAGGTAAGGAATATTACTGTAATACGGATTATTGTAGCTTATTTGATATCAAGATTGTTAAAGAAACAAATTTTTTGTTTTAAATTTATTACTTCTTTGAAAAAAATGTACCTCACAGTTTTGTGACATCAACTTTGTCACACTTTTGTGACAAGTCATCCGTTACAGTAACCGTTTGCAATAATCTTTTATTTATAGATCTCTTCAAACAGTGCCAAATATGTTTATATTTTCTTTATCCTGTTCAGATATTGTTGTATGTTGTACTTCTGCCACCATAACCCCAATTACAGCATTTGTAAAAGAATGGCTTTTTTGGTCATTTTTATGTTCAGTTGCACCTTTTATTGCTGTAAGTTTTATTTATATACTTTTTTTATTAATATAAGCTCTAAATTTATTTTTGATTATTAAATTTAATGCACTTTTCTGCAAATTAAATTAAATTGTTTTAAAATTTCGAAAACGTCGGAATTAAGTTTCTATTAGTGTTCACTGGTTTTGTGCTTAATACAATTTTATGTTTAAAGGTGCTCCAAAATTGCGTAAACTTTGTCTCTTAATGACAACATTTAGACGATTTTTTATAAGAATTCTTACAACCAAAACCATTTCGGACTCGAATTTGCCCAAAATTGTTGATAGGGCACTATTTCGGCCAAAAAGGAATTCCGATGTTTTTCAAATTTACATATTACCACATTGCTCTTTTTATCCCTCTTTGCAAAAATGCATCTACCGTAGTCTTGTCCTTCAACACTGAATTTTTTTGAACACGTAAAAAGTCATAAATTATCATTCATGTTTTTTTCTCCACAAAAAGTCTTTTTTAATATTCCATTTGCAATATATTTATTTTTCTGATATTTTTGTTATTATTGGAAAACCTATGGAAGTGAGAGAGAAGAGGGGGACATGTTCTTGCATAATGATTGTTGTTTTTTTTCATTGTTTTAATCCAACAAAAAAAATTTTCATTTACTTAAAAACACTTTATTTATTGAAAAAAAAACAGGGAAGAATTTTTTTTCAACTTTTTTCTTTTTTTATCTTTTAAAAATCCTTCTTTTTTTAAAGATATATTTTTTAAAAAGTTAAAACAAAAAAAGATAGATAGAAAAAAGCAACATTAAAAAGCTCTCCTCTCACATGCCATTTCCATCGCTTTTCTTTCTTCTTTTTTCTTAATGCAATTACAAAACTGTGGACATCTTTTAAAAAGTAAAAGAAAAAAAAAGAGCTAACAAAGTTAAGAGTAACAAAAAAATGGCAAAAAAGGAATGTTCTTGCATAAATTTGTTTTTTTAAGAAAAAAAGTAAGAGTAAGTAAAATAAATGCCGAAGAAGACGGAAGAAGAAGGGGAAGACTCATCAAATCATTACGTAAGAGAATGCTTTATTTTACTTAAAGAAAGATAAGAGAGAGAAGGGACTCGTGATTATTATTAGTTCAATAAGATGGGCAAAAAAAGATGTACTTCAACGAAAAAAATTGCAATTCTGTAATAACTTTTTTGATGAAATTTCTTAAACACGCATACCCATTTTTGAAGTTCTATAGTGCAGTATTTTTATTAAACATAGGTACCCATTTAGAATGTAAAAAACTAAGTCTACCAAAGATTATGCAAGCAAGTAATTACATGCCTTTAAGTGATATCACGAGTATTTCACAAAAAAGCAGCATGGTAGTTATCGATAATTGCTTCAAAATAGGTTTTGTGTAGCTAACAGTAAGATTCTTTATGCAAAGTTCAAAAACAGAATTAATTTCATGATTGCAAAGAAATTTTGAAATCTTTTGGATAAAACGATAGTAACCCTTTTGAAGCAGTTTTATTCAAATATGTTTCACAAGTGATAGCAACATAAATTTTGAAGTTTTAACTTTTTGATTACTTTCAATTTTTGAAAGTAACACATTTTTGTTGTTTCTCGTCAATTTTATATTACTCTCACACAATCTTCCACAAAAATATAAGAATATTTCAAATTAATAAAAATGTTATTTGATCCAAAAAATTCACGATTTTTGGTCGTCAGAATCCAAAAAACAAAAGAAATCCTTTTATTTCATTTGATTAAAAAAGTGCAAATCCATTATTTTGGAAGTTCTAAAAATAGAAGCCAAAAAAATCCAAGCTTTTGGAAACTTTATTTTAACAGCAGCAGTCAGCAGGAGGCTATCTTTTCACAAATAAGATTGTGGGTTTTTTTGGGGAGTTGAAAGTTGAAACAAAGTTAAGAAGAAGAAGATATATTACTTTTAAAAAGATATGTTTTAGAAAAATGGAGGGAACTTTCTCTTTTGGGGGTAACTAAAAATAGATTTTTCAAAAAATGAAACTTCTTCTATCTTCTTGTGTTGTTACTCATTAATGAAATCAAATAAACCATTTTTTAACTTTGACATTTGAGCACACACAAGTAGCATATATATTTTCTCCCCCTACATTCTTTTTAATACTACTCTATTTTCATCCCCTCAAAAATTTAAGAGTGTTCTTTGGATTTATGAAAGTTGAAACTTAACTTTACCATAAACAAATAAAAGTTAAAAATAAATTTAACAAAAAGTTAATTATATAAATTTTTAATATGAAACTACACACATACATTTATAAATTTCTTCTTTTTTCAGGGTGTTAGTTTATGCTTTTCAACATTTACATTAGCGGCAATTTCAATTGATCGCTTTATGCTTATCAGATTTCCAATGAAAAAACCATTTTCACATGCTCAAGCATCTATTGCAATTTTAGTAAGTTTTTGTTTCTTTTTTCACATGTCAGAAACAACTGCCTTGAGGGGACAATGATGGCATTTTGTATATCCATAAGTTGGTTATACCAGGTTGCCCCAAAAATGATTACGGTAGTAATAATAATTGTAAACACCCATGAGAAAATTCAAAAAGAATTTGAATAAATTTCTGAAATTTGTTTTACATTTAAAATACAATGCCTAAAATCACTTATGGGCAAAATATCCGAAAACCCAAATATTGATCTCATTTTTTCTGAACCATAGATTACAAGGATTCCACGAAAGAGTTTTTTTAGCAAAAAAATGATGCTTTGAAAGAAAAAGCAATTTACATGTCATTGACCTTCTCTTTCCACAACAACTTTATAAAAACATAAGAGAGAGCCAAAGTTCATAGACTTTTTTAATTGTTTCCGAAAATAATTTTGCCTCAAAAAAACTATCATAAAAAGTGCAGTCATAAATCAACAACATAAAAAAATAAATGACATAATTTATGCCATTTTTATATTTATGTTTTATTTTCGATTCGAATGAGTGAGTTTTTTTTCAAAACAAAATGTAGTAATTATTACTTTTTAAAAAAGCAGGATAAGTCATATCCCCAAAATGAAGCTAATATCATGTGGCATAAACTTTATTAAAAAATAAATGTCAAAAAAATTGAGGGTGAACATAATGTTTTATTTCAAGTCTGAAACAGAGATTACTTTTTATTACCTCAGGGGTTTATATGAATTTAAATAAAAATGTAACAAGGATGAAAAAGAAATTTGCATCGACCGGGAATCGAACCCGGGCCGCCGGTAGAATGGCAGGCGAGCATTCTACCACTGAACCACCGATGCTACGATATCGTACACCAAAAAAAATACTCAAATTAAACTTTAATTTTTACAGTTAATTTGTATTCTTGCTGCAATATTATCAATGCCAACAATGTTTACACAAACTATAAGCAAGTTAGATAATTATTGTGGAGAATTTTGTTATGAAGATTGGGGACTTCATCAAAGTCGCCGCCGGGCGTATGGTACTGTCATGCTTACCCTACAATTTATTATTCCATTATCAATTATTATTATTTGTTATACTGCAATATCAGTTCGGCTTGGACAATCTTTGATATTAAAAACAACAAAAAAGCGAGATTATGATTGGCAACTTCAAGTTACTGATCAACAACGAGCAGCAAATAAACGCCGACAAAGAACAAATCGAATGTTCATTGGAATGGTGGTTGCATTTTCGCTTTCATGGTTTTGGTCGGTCCTTTTTAATGTTGTTCGAGATTATGAAATGCTTCCAAATTTTGCAAAACAACAAGAATTCTTTGTTGGAATTTTAACACATTGTATTGCAATGACTTCAACGGTATGTAAATTTTTTGGGTTCATATGGGATTTTTGGTGGGTCCCTGATTATCAAGTTAAGTCATAATCAAGAAAATCAGTAATTTGGGGCGTCAATGTCAAGTGTCCCCTCAGGAAACATAAAAATCATTTCAACTTTTACCACATCAAAGGCGGCACCCTCTAAAATGCTGCTGGCGACCTTGGTCGATTCCAACAATTTTGGGGATCTCAAGATGGCATACTGAAAAGCATTCCTTATAATGCCGGAACTAGTCTAGTATACTTTTTCGTACAAATGTTTTTTCCGGTTCACCGATTTTTCAAAAGTTAATTTTCAATGGCAACTGCCAACAAAAGAGGCCTTTGATGTTCTAACAAAAACAAGCATGCTTGAGCAGCAAAAATGTGTCATTGTTCTTCAACAATACAATTTTGTTTTTTACAGGTTTGGAATCCACTTCTCTATGCAATGCTCAACTTTCAATTACGTGCCGCATTTTTACAACTTATGCCTGACTGCATTAAAGAGACATTTTGTTCAAAAGTTTCATCATCTTCGTCAATTCCACATGATGATATTACTCGACGATGTAAACCTCCAGCAATTACAATCGCAAATGGCAATGCCAAAGGCAGCAATAATTCCAACAATCAAAATAACAAAAAACTCTCCTCAACTTCCCTCCGTCCAACCACTCCTTCAACCCTTTTAATCACAAATAATAATGCTCAAGGAATTTCAACGATTGATGATGATGATGACAATTATTATAATAGTGATGGAACAAAGTATGGCTCATTTGATAATGCTTCATATTTTTCAACAATTATAAAGCATCACCCAAAATCCGCATCATTCCATACTTTTTCAATCGAAAATTTACAGTCGGTAAGGGAAAAAAGCCTAAGGCGTTGTTGTTTATAAAAATTACTCTCTCACACACACAATTATAATAACTTTTTAAATTTTTTATATACTTTACTAAAATACAAAAAAAGTGTTGTATCAATGTTATATATTCACTTTTTTCTCTAAAAAATACTATTTTTCACTAAATATATATTCTTGTTTCACTGCTATTTGTAAATCTGTAATAACTCTTTTGTCAATGCTTTAAATGTTGCTTTAAATTTTCAAAACTTATCTTCAAGATTCATATTTTTAATGTTTAAAGCTAAAACAAATTTTTCGATAGTATTTAAAATTAACGAAAAATGTCATTTTTGTGTTACTATACTTTATGATGGTAAACGGTACAAATCGTTTTTTGGATTACTATCCACATTTGACAGTAACAGCATTTTGCCATTTTTGAATTACTATCACTTTTTTTAAAACTCTAAGTGAGAATAAACAAAATTTAACGGTATAAATATTTTCTGTTACTGTTATTCAGGATAATAACTCAAATTTTGGCAATTACTTATTTCAAACTTGTTTACTATTTTCTATTTTTAAAGTATTAACTTCCGTTTTATAAATAGTTTATTTATTTTTATTGTTAGCTTCTTTACCCTATTTTTTCATGCTTCTTCTTTTTATAAATATGCTTCTATATTTTCCATTTTTAAAGTTTACGCTAATTATTATTATATAGTGTTGTGAGAGTGTTTTATTTATTCAGCAAGGCCTCTCTTTTTTCCTTCAACCAACAAAAAAAAGAAAGAGATGCGGATTTTATTCGGTGTTTTATTATTATTGTAAATTTGTCAATTTTTAAAAAACTTTTTTTTCACATTAACATTTTAAATATTACTATATTTTGTCGGTGAGCACAAAAAAATGTTACAGTAATCATGTAATAAGAATTACTGTAACAATCTTTTTCGAAAAGAATACAGTATCCCTAAAATTAGGATACAATAATAAATTCCTTCCACAAAAGTACAGTAATCTTTAAAAATGGATTACTGTAAAAAAATTTTAACACAAAAATTACATAAAAAAGATGTAATTAATTATTTTTTAATTTTTCAGCCAATCCGATCGTCATCGACAAAGTGTAAAGAAGGTTTTTGCATCAGCAATATGCTGTCGAACGGGCGACCGGCAAGCCGATATCGAGGATATGAGCCGTGTGCCTTCGAGAATTGGGAGTACTTCGATAACCGGAATTTCATTAATGAAACAATTCCAACCCCAATCCCATCAACAACAAGTCGAAAAGAATGCAGTATTATATTTGACTCCAGCTCCACTTCCGCTTCCCCAACCTGTTCCAATGGTATCCTCACAACTGGGGCCAGTCCAACAAGTGTACTTAGACGAGAAAAATCAATCAATATACAAAAATGGAACCAAAATCTCTCTAAAACAACCCCATCAACCCCTGCAACAGGGGCAGCAGGGGCCACTTCCACTTCCAATTCAGCAAATACAACCCCGAGAAAATGGAGTCAAAAAGCCGCAAAAATCCTTGGAATCTACTATGACTTCTCAAATGGCGGGGATGATGATGGACGAAAAGTTGGATGGTGGAAGCGAAGAAAATCAGAATGTGATGCAACAATGTTCTGGAATTCTGCTGCAGAAGAAGGAAATTCCCCCCTTCATGTCTCAAAGCGACAACGATCAGCTTCAACCCGACTTGAAAATAATGGCACAAATGCCATCGACGATGATGGCACATCAGCAACAGGAGGAGGAAGAGGAGGAACGGGAAAGCCTTTTGGATACCGTCGAGCTTTAATGGTTCCAACATTGCAAAAACAAAACCGTTCAAAATCTTTAACAAAATCAATAAAATTATCCGGATCTTTGCATTCCTCGAAGCATTCAATCGATACTCCAAGAACTCCACTTCAAAAACTTTTTTCATTTGCTCATACAGAAGTTGAACATCAACGCCTTGTTGCAGATTCTTCATCAGGGTCATCATTTTCGGCATCATCCTCATCATCTTCATCTGAGCATTCATTAATTGGGTATCAAGATGATTACTGTTAAAAAAAATTGAAATTATATTTGTATTTTTATTTATTTTTTATACGGGTCATTTTTTTAAATTTATAAATATTATCAAATAAAAACAAATTAACTTATTACTATTAATTTTATTCAAAAATACTAAAACAACGCAATAGTTGCTCCTTAAAACATTAATTTAAAAATAGACAGATATCACTGAAACAATTAATACAAAGTTGCTACATTTGAGAATCAAACAATTCTAAAAATAGAAAACAGTAGAAAATTTTGTGGTATAAAGTTTTTAAATTTGGATAGAAATGTAATAAAAAGACACGTCATGTTTTTTTTAAACTCCGCGCGTGTAGAAATTGCTAGAAAAAATAGCAATCAATCGCTGCCGGACCAAAAAACTTTCAAATTTTCCCTGCTTTTTCGTTGAAAATATTTCGCAAAAATGATTTTAAACGTTCTTTCACTGTCCGATCAACATCTACAGGTTATTTGGAGTACAACAGTATTAAAATTAATATATAAAAGTCATTTGTTGGTTGCAGAAAGTGCATTGTTTTAAAATCAGGATTAGACCTTCCACAAACAAGTTTGATGTCCATTTTAGTACGTTCATATTTTATACTACCTATAAATGATGATAGGATACAGAAATAACTTTAAAAATTATTTTTTAGATGTGTTAATCACAAAAACATAGAAAAAATTTGAACTTTTTTGGTCCCGCAGCGATTGATTGCTATTTTTTCTAGCAATTTCTACACGCGCGGAGTTTAAAAAAAACATGACGTGAAGACAAAAAAAGAATTACATATACCGGGAATCAAATCCGGGCTGCCAGAAATTTCCCTTTATTTTTGGTTTGCTCAAAAAATAAAATGTATCAAGCGTATACTACTAGTAGTGCCCTGTCAACTTCATAATTATCGTAATTAATTTCAATAAAAATAATTGAAAAAGATTTAAATCAATAAAGGGTTGATTCTCTTTTTTACGCAAGTAACTTGCGGCAAGTTTAGATTTTTAGTTTTAATGAAACGATAAAGACTAAAAATAAAGAATTACTTTTTGTCAAAAAAAGAACAAAAAAAGAGAGAAGAGATATCAATCGAAATAAAAATTTGCAAAAACTCTTTTTAAACTAATTTAATTTATCAAGTGGCATCATTGAACTTGCTTGAATATCGTCTGCGCATAAGCCCGGCTATCGTCTTACTTTAATCAAAAACTTCAAATTTTAATTTTTACATTTTAACAAGTTCTCAAAATTGTAAAATTCTCTTCATTTAAACAATTAAACTTAATTAAAAAAAACTTTTTAAGACAATGTCTGATCGCAAAATAAAAATCTTGGGGTAACAAAACAAACATTCGATTTAAATCAGGTCCTTGAACATTTGAACGCAAAAATACAGATAAATAACATAAATGCATGTCTAGTATTGTAATATTTAAAACAAATTTAATTTGTAATTCATCGATAAAAAGCTTAAATAAATAATTCTAGAGCTTAAAATAAATACAAACACAAAGTTTACGTTCAACTTTCGTTCTTCTTAAAAATGTGTTTTTTAATTAATCTGTATGATTTGAAACAGTTATTTTTTTAAATCAAAATGATGATTCGTAGTTTTACAATATTTTTATCTTTTATTTGTTTCATTTCAATTACTGTATCCCAACATATCAAAAAGTTGAATGGAAAATGCGAAATTCGTGGCCCAAGCCATATTATTCCATGTACACGAATTCGAAGTGGCTGCCGAAGTTTTCAAGGAACTATTACATGTGAAAATGGAAGCCAACCGTTGCCTGAATCGAAAGTTGTTCTCTTGGAGGAAGACTATGTCTCCAGTGATGATTATATTACAGAATCTAAAATTGTAAATGGTCAATTTCAATTAAATGGATGTTTCAGTGATGGAATTGGACACTATGTTCAATTGTATCTTCTTTTTAACAATGTTTGTAAAGAAAACCAAACAAAAAGAAGTGGATTTTTGATGGAGTTTACGATAGTCAACTATATCATTCGTGATAATGAATATGATGTAAAGGTGACGATTCCAACTTAAAACGTTTTGTATTTCAAAAATATCCGCTGTAAAAGGTTAAAGTTATCCCTCCTCCAAATTGAAAATGTTCACCCCCAAATTATTTTCTCCCTGTTCTGAGTGTTAAAAGAATGCTTTTTTATTTGAATTTAACAAAATTTATTGTAAAGGTTCTGCGTGGAATAAAGGTATTTGTTATCACATCATCTGACTTTTAACTCTTCAAAATATGGCAAACAAGGTAAAAATGTTGACATCAAAAAATATAATTCTACCCAAAATTATACCAAAGAAAAATTAAAACAAATTCAATATTCTTATTTTTAAATGTTGGATATCCGGTTCAAAACAATGTTATAAAATATGCAAAGAACATTGCGATCATGATTAAAAGTCTCTTGAATTGTATTGTAGTTTGTCTACCTCAAAAATCAAAGGTTCAAACTATAAAAAGTAAATTTTTTTTCAGTTTTTGTATCAAAAATTTGTTCAATTGCTAAAAAATTTATTTTGTTTGTTTCCTTTTTTTATTAATTTAACCGATAACATTGTAATATTCAAATTTTGGCTATTTGTTAATGTTTTTTTGATGCGCGATATTTCCATCTTGAAAACTTTATTTATGCCGTTTTTTAAAATAAATTTTAAATTTTCAGCTTTGCACACGAGTAATTAGTTTCAATCATTGATCTAATTCAAGACAAAAAGCGTCAAAACAGCATCAACAGCAGGCGCAATATTAACACTTTATCCTAAAAAATTTGTGGTTTGTTTTTAGTTTTTTCTTTGCCATTTTTTTTAATTTAAAAAAGAGTAACCAAGTAACAATAATTTTGGGATTGTATATTGTTCTCTTAAGCAAAAATTTGTATATTTTAGGTCATCTCAACCTAAAAAAGAGAAAATTCAATTTGTCATTTCATTCATTCAATCACCACGAAAAATCAGTCATCATTTTATTTATTTTGTCTTTAATTTCTTCTTCTGCCTCTGCTGCTAAAATGTCTTCTTTACAACGAGTTACCCGTTCTACCAAAAGGTTCGTTAATTAAACTTATGTAATACCTTAAATACCGTATATTTTTAGAGCTCAAAGTGAAAGTATTCCATCATCTGAGTTTGCTGAAGGTGATCAATTTTCTCTTGATATTGAAAAAGGTTGGATTTTTTTATAATTTATGTTGTTTATTGAATTCTAAAATTTTTAGAAAATGTTCTTCCAAAGAAAAAACAATCTACAAAATCAAGTACCAAAAGTACCTCACAAAAAATTTCAAAAGACGATGAAACAATTTTAAAGAAAACTGACGAACTTGAAAAAGAAAATGTTGAACAAGGTTTTTTTTATAACTTTTTAGTTTAAATTAAATTGCATATTTTTTTTAGAAACTGGTTTGTCAAAAAAGAAGCAATCTACAAAATCCAAAAATGTTCAACAAAAAATTTCACGAGATGAAAAAGAAATTTTAAAGAAAACTGAAGAACTTGAAAAAGAAAATAAAGCAATGCGAAGAACATTACAAAATTATGAAATTGCAAAGAATAAAACCTTTGAAATGGATAAAAAAAATATTGTATTATTTGATGATGAACAAGAAGTTTCTGCTGCTAATGATGATGAGGATAATGAAACTTATGATGAAGAATTCGTTGAAGAATGTTTGAAATTGCAAAAAGAAATCAATGAAATAAAAATGGAAAATTTACATATGAAAATTCTTCTAGAACGTGCTGGTGTTGATGGTTCTGAAGAATAATTCGTTTATTATTTTTGTTATGATTGTTTGCCTTATTTGTGTTTGTTTTTTATAAAAATTTGTTTTTTGATATTTTTGTTTGCTGCAACATTTCAAGTCAGAGTTTACTGTAATTTGCTCCATATTGTTCATCTCTAAAAGTTTTTTCTCAAAGGTTGTGGGCATGAAAAATTCTATTTTTATGACATAGTTTGTGTTTCTAGTTTATCAACTCAATAGTTCGAAACTTTTTGTTATTTTGAAGGTGTCGCTTTTACATGAAAAAAGCTCAGTAAAAGTACTGTAATTCCATGTTACAATGCACTTTTACTTTTTTGAATTTTTTTCATTGTTAACAAATCTACATAAAATTTGAATAAGCTATATCATAAATATGATTTTGATGAATTGGAAATTTCATTATCTCATTTATTTTTTTTCAATCAACCGTTTGTGTGTGAACGCTGCTGAACTAATCTTCCTTTTACTTTCGACTGACCTAAAAATGCTGAATTTTAAATCTGTTCCAATTGAAAGAGTAAGTTTTTGTTTTTTATTCTTTTCTTCATAGGGATTGTCCAGATCTGATGCTAGCAATAAACTGTGGATTTGACGCCCATTTGTCAGATCCTTTGATTCTTTCAAGCGGCAAACATCAATGTTAGATTTTGGTTAACCCCTTTCATGCCCGTAAAAGACGTCAGATTTGAATAATCATAATAGGGGCGAGATTTGGTACAAATATTATTCAGAAATATCATTTGAGGTTGTAAAACTTTGTCCTGACTTTCACTTTTCTGTATTTTTGATATCGTAAATTACGGTCCGTAATCCAATTTTGTTTTATACTGTCTTTACTCTAATTTTTAGATTCAAAAATCTCGAATTGGACATGAATGGAGAATTTCAGAACGTCAATTACAACGTTTAACAAATTGTAAAGATAAAAGTTTGCAAAGTGGTTTCTATCCAGTTTCTGGACATGGACATTTAAAATATGGTCTTCAAATTGATAATGGTGATTCAAATCATCCCGATAAAGCCATTTTCAAATTTGAAATCCAGAATTTATCTAATCAATCTTTTGAAACTACTCTTTCCTTCAAAATTGAATCTGCATCATTTTTAAAGAATTTTGAAACTGTTTTTGATGGTGAAAATAAATCAGTTGAATTTGTTCTATGTTCATGGGAACGGTTATTCTTTCCTGAATCCATGTTTTTCAATTCTGATGAAGAAGTTGTAATTAAATTGGATGGACTTATGGTTGGAAGTATTATGTATTATCCTATTGAAAAGCTTTATCCATCTTTTGAAAAAGGATTACAACGTTGGGAAAATACCAAAGGCAAAACTGCAATCATCGCTGTCAAAGATCAAGAAATTTTTGTAAGTTTTTTTACTTTTTCATAACGGTTTTAATATAATACTTTGAATTGGCATGTTGGATTCTGAATCATCAGATTCTGAAGATGGATTATTTTATTTTGAAAAGG
Source organism: Panagrolaimus sp. LJ2414 (assembly GCA_024447195.1). Classification (NCBI taxonomy): domain Eukaryota; kingdom Metazoa; phylum Nematoda; class Chromadorea; order Rhabditida; family Panagrolaimidae; genus Panagrolaimus; species Panagrolaimus sp. LJ2414. Next base: position 82,120 of record JAMRXY010000289.1, on the reverse strand, counting down.
GCAAAAACTATTTCGACTGCACAAGTCTTTGATCTTTTGCCGATGGCGGTTAAAGATCAAAGGATGATTGGCACTTGTCCGCGGTGCTTAAATTCTGAAGATAAAATATTCTGAAGGGATTGGATTTTCACAATTTTTTGTTTGATTCAAAATCGTTGGATTCTGGCACTGTAAATATATCTACAGTGCCAGAATCCAATCCCTTTTTTGTTGTCACTTTCAGTGATACTACCTTTTAACGTAATTTTTTGTCTTAAAAGACAAAAAATTAATAATCATCGTCTATTTTAGCTTGAACAAAAAATTTTTACACGAATGATGAGTCCAAGTTTATTTCCGAATAAAGATTATGCTGGCTTTACAACGGAATTCAAATTTAAAACCATTGAACGAGCTGTCAAATTTCAATATCATCCACATCTCGTTTATCCTGCCACCTTTGAAGAGCTGATGGATACCGCAGAATTTTTTGAAAGATATGGTTCTTATGAAGCTGTGGTAAGTTTATTGTTTTGACTACTGTATCGATTACTGTAATAAATAATGACAAATTTTTAGGAACTTTTTGCTGAATTTGTACTTCAACAAATCAATGAAAATACAGTATGCCGGATTGCAAAATGTGCCGTTGAAACTGGACATGAAATTCTTGAACTTCGATGTACATCATTTTTGCGGAAATGTATTCGAGGTTCAGTTCCAATTGAAAATTTTCATCTTCTTCCAAAGAAATTTGTAACTAATCTCCTGAAAGCAAGTGTTACTCGTCGGGAAGTTGCTGCTGATAGAGAATGATATATAAAAACATTTCATGTGTAACAATAATTTTATGCCTCTTATGTACTGTACTAATAAAATGAATTTTTGGTACTAATTTTTGATAACAATTAAATTGTGTCAGTAATATTGTTACACAAAAGATATAAAATATTGTTTTTTCACTTTTTTGATCGAATTTGTTTTATTTGTTTAAAAAATTTAACAAGTGTTAATTTAATTTAAACCTTTCAGGAGTTATTTTTTGAATTAAATGTAGCACAAAAAGTAAATTATTATTGACAAAATAAATGTGAATTTCAAAAAACCCGAAGCAGACGAAGCACTGCAATCTTTTGAATTTGTTCCGCATTGATAACTGTATTGTAAAACACTGTCAGAGAAATCATCATACATTTTATCCTAAAAAAAATTTTGTTTTTGAATTTTATTAAAAGAGGCAGTGGTTTACGTACTTTTTTTAATCCCTGATTTTCAAGTTTGTGCAGCACAAACCTGATAATCAGGCTCTTTTCGGCGGTGTAAATTTTCATTAAGTAACCAACAAAAAAGTACGCAAGCCGCTGTCTTCTTTAATGTAAATAAAAATAATTCTTACCCGACAATTAACAGAAATGTTACCCTTGTATTTAAAAGTTGCAGTTCCAGTTAAATAATGTGTTACAATTCTTTCAGCAACATCCGCACAATCAAATGCAGAAAAATGGCTTCCATTAATTCTTCCATCAATGCAAACACAATAATCAATTTCAGCAGTGCAATTTGTTGGATTTTTAAAAGTTTCGTTCGCGAAACTGTAATACGGAAAACATTGGGTTGCTAAAGATGCAGAAATGCAAGCTACAAAAAATAATAAAACCAAAAATTTAAACATTTTTTAAAAAGTATACGAAAGTGAAAGTGGTAGAAATTGTTGAAAAAAGTATATTTTAAGTATTAAAATTTCAACAGCTTTTAAAATGGTGATAAGAAAAAAATTCTGCTTTCCACGTTTAAGAAGAGATTAACTGTAAAGCTTTCGTCACAAAATTCATATATTATTTTATTTACAATGAAAGATGAATGTAATATTTTTTAAAGTTCATCAACTTTATACGTCCAAGAGATTAATCTTCAGATTATTGTTTCAAAGTTTTAGATTCTTTAAACTTTTAAAACGTCAATGCCTTTTTAAAATAACTTACTCCTAGACACAAATAAGATACACGTGAGTCATATTTTTAAATGTTTCAACAAGAATTCAAACAGTAAAGTGAAAAGAAGTAACAAAAATCTCTTTCATTTTTAGCCTTTGAATGATGTTTTGTCAAAAATTACTGTATCAAAGTTGCTAATTTTATTGCCAATTACGGTATAACAACGCCATTTCAATTCGCCCAAGTGTCGAATATGAAATAATTTAATGTTGAAATTTACTTGCACAAGTTAAAAAGAATTTAAAATTGAAACAAACTATATTTTTCAACTGCCTGTTTAATGATTTTTTAAGTTTTGTACAATTTTCATGTTTTTTGGAATATTTTTGTTGGAATTGAATGTGAAAAACTGATCAAACATGAAAGTTGAATCAATAAAAATGCCAAATGTTGATTAAAAAAGTTATTTAGCATCAGTAAAAAAAGATTTATTTAGAAAAAGTATTGACAAACTTTTATAATTTGTTTATTACTATTTTGAGATTTGTGTAAACATTTTTATCAAAAAAAGTCAAATTACTCGGGTTCGCAGGCAGTGTTTGAATCCAGCAATAAAAAATCAAATATTTGTTCATGTTTTGCGTCATTCGACTAAAAGCAACCATAAAAATTTTAAATTTGAAAAAAATAATGAAAACTTGATTATTTTTTTAAAATATCAAAAATGTTGTTGTTGCTGTTTCTTGGAATGATAAAAATATGTGCCTGTTATAATGGGATGCCATTTATTCAGAATCCAGAAATTAATTTTGTATCAGTTTCAAATCGAATTAATTATGTGTTGATAGCTGTAACAAAAAACATCCATCAAGATGATTTTGACCTTTTAATTTCAAGTTACATAAACTTGGAAAAGAAAGCATTTCAAAAGGCAAAAGAAATGGACGTTGAATGGATAACCTATGTTTCAATTGGAGGCGAAAGTTTAATTAAAATTGAAGCGGAAAATGATGTTGATGCCCTTTTAAATGTCACAAACGTAAGTTCACACACCTGGTTCTGTCATTTTTTATTTCTATTATTTTGCTTATAAATATGATGATGGCGGATTTGAAGCATAGAAACAAAGATAAGATTAAATCAAATTTGCAAATTTAATATTTTTGATCTGTTTTTTGCATGGTTTCGAATAGGGACGTCAACAGCAGGGGACACGTACCCACTAATGAGTGTACTCAAAAATCTGACTCGTTTTTTCCGGGCTTACAAATTATATAGACAGGTATTCAAATTTGCATTTTAGATCGTACATTTGAATATTTTCTAAAAAGCATGCAGGCCTTCGACATGGCGCGGAACCATGCCTATTTTGTTTACATAAATTTATAATTAGAAATTAGTCATATATATAAGACAGCTAAACGAATTCTGATTCTTGGATGCCCTAAAAATGACAAAAAAAAATTAAAATGCAAGATATTTTTGGATTCAAATTGGTTTAGCCGTCTTATATTCAGCCGAACATATCACAAAAGTTTTGACCGCCATTTAATACGTTTGTTTTTAGATGTATGAAAAAGCAGTTGTAAATATGCTTTACAACTTTACCACCGTATTCAGTACAGTAGAAGTAAGCTAAAAAAAATATTTTTAATAAAAAACTTAATATTTTAGAAAAATGCTGACAGTATAGCCCGGAAAGAATATACTTTAATAATTTCTGATTATTGTGATGACTATTTTATTCGAGAAGTTTCTGAATTTACATATCGAAAAAATTATATTTTTGAAACAGGTTTGCTTACGATTGACGAAACTCGGGATGATGAAGAAGAAGGGCATCTTCATTATTGTGCCGAAGGCTTAGATCCAGATTACATTGAATATGGATATCCAATTTATGCAATAATGGAAGAAAGTCGGGAAATATTTTATTCTGATTTTTTGCCAATATATGTGCATGTCTTTACACCTGATTATAATGCAACGGATTTTGAAAGTTATACAAATATGGAAATTGATTATTATTCAACACCTGAATCGGTAGAGATTAATTTGTTTGTCCTCACAAATGATATCTACAGTATCCCATATCAATTTATCACAAGTGAAACTTTTTCAAACTGTTTCGGTAACAAAAATGGCTCATTTTTTGGTTATTACCGTAACCTTGACAATAAGAAAAACAAGAAACAACTTGTTACAATTTCATTACCGTTACATTTTAATGACCATAATTCAACAGAATATTTTTTGTATAATTATAAAAATTTAATGAATCGAACTCAAGCAGAAAGCTTCATTCCAAAAGATTGCAAAAATTTTCAAACTGCTTTCGCTGAATTGAATTCATTGCCGGGAAATGTTGAACAACAAAATATTCTTATTTTAGAAGATCCATATCCGGGCTGTATGGATTTTGATCTTGAATGGAAAAATAAAAATGTTAGTTTTTTAAACATATTTTTTAAAGGAGATCCATCATTTGATGCATTATTTCAAAATTGTCAATTAACAAGATATTCAGGATTTCTATTGTTATGTCTCAAAACAGTTTTACTTCTATTTTATTCAATAAGAAAAGGAGGAAAACTGTTTCAAGACATAACAATTGAAATCCAGAATATAATGTAAATGTCAATTTCGAGATAAAGCATCCAATAATCATAGATCTTCTTTAAACGAGATTATGATCCCCTATAAATTTCTTTTTCTGAAAAAAACATGAAAATCAGGTATTAAAAAGAGTTTTTTTTCTTCATTATTTGCAACTCGCAAAAATGCCTGATTTTTAGGTTTGGTTTGACAAAAAAGTTTAAGCAAGACGCAATGTAGAATAAAAAAATGTAATATATTTGTAACAATCAATGAAACGCATTTTAGAGACACTTGCATAACATAGTACTGTATTCTGAAGCCTTGAAAAGCAACTATTCAAACTTTACTGGAAAAGTCAAAATAAGCTATATCAATTTGAAAGATGTAAATGCTCTCAATTTTTCTGATATTCCAGCAATTTGTAAATCAAAAGGTAAACACAAAAATTAATTAACTTTTCGTATACTGTATTTTATAATTATTTAATTGAAATAAAAACCCATTCACAAAATTATACAGTGAACAAAAAAGAGTTTATTTTCAACATCATTAAAGGGGGAGACCCACTTCATATAAATTTTTTAACAGAGAGAGCAGAGAAAAAGAGACATCTCTGCCAGTCAGAGAAAAGAAAAGAGTGCATCTTTTCTCTTCTTCTTCCCTGATTTTCAGTACCGGTAAACAAAAAAGATTTATATGAAGTGGGTCTCCCCCTTTAACTTTTAAAATTTTATTAATTGCCTAAGGCTATGTTTTATTGTTACAGAAGATGAAAGCATTGTCACAATTGATGAGTTAGCGATGATAAGAACATTTCCTTCAACAACAACAACGACGACAACGACAACTACTGTAGCATCCACAACTACAACAACAACAGCAGAAGAAATTCCAATTTCAGCGGAGAAAGAATTTAATTTTTTCAGTTGGTATATGATCCTTGCAAAAATGATATTTTTGATTGTTGCAATTGTGATTACTGTAAAAATAATTTTAATGATAATGGCTTCAAAAAAATTCAAACGAATTCAAAAACAATTTAAAAATCAGAAGGGGTTTGAAATTTCAACTACAAAAAAATATTGGAAAACTTTTATTGAAGATACCAATTTTGTGATTGATTATAATTGTGTGTTGGGGAAAGGCTCAAATGCAATTGTTTATAAAGGCATGGATTTTTATTTGATTTTTTAGGAGTTTTTAATAGCTTTTCATTTATAAAACTCTGACGGCAAAAATTATATCATGAAGAAAATTGGATTCACGGATGTTTTGTCGAAAACATTTTAGCAAACACCATTTCGCCCAATAAATTTGTTTTGAATTTTTTAGGCAAAAATATTTTAGGCGAAACATCCGTGAATCTTATTTCTTTTCAAGATGCCCTTCAGGCATCAAGTTTTTCACATGAAAAAGTATCAAAAACATCTCCTTAAAATATGTTATATATTACATTGTTTCAGCTTTGATGCTTAATCGAAATCCATTTAATTTTCTCTACAAAAATTTAAAAATGTCAAATATTGCAAACCGAAATGTTGCCGTAAAAATTCCAAATAAATTCAAGGATATCGAAATCAAAAAATTTATTCAACAAATTGAAGCTTTAACCCTTTTCAAATCACATTCAAGCATTTTAACAATTATTGGTTGGACCCTGCAAGGTGAAATTCCTGTTTTGGTGACAGAATTGGCACAAACAAATTTACTCAATTTTGTTCAAACTTCTTCGAAATTTCAAAATTTTGAAAAATTTGTTTTACAAATTCTTTGGCAAATTTCTAATGCTTTGGCCTTTGTTGCATCCCATAAATATATTCATCGAGATGTGGCATGCCGAAATATTTTATGGATGGAAGGAAATTTGGTTAAACTTGCCGATTTTGATCTTTGTTGTATTTGTGATGCCAAAAATGGAGTTTTTAAAGAAACATGCGAAAACAAATTTCCAATAAAATGGTTATCCCTGGAGGCTTTAAAAGATGGAATATTCTCAGAAAAATCTGATGTTTGGGCATTTGGAATTCTATGTTTTGAAATTTATTCATTTGGTTCAATTCCATATGGCTCCATGTCCCCTGAGGGCATGATGGATTTTTTAGAATCTGATAAAAGGCTAGATAAACCTGAAGGGATTTATGACCTAATGATTGCTTGCTGGAGCAGGGAACTTAACAATCGCCCAAATTTTATGCAAATTAATAAAAAGATAACATCAAAGCTTGAAAGTGACAGCTTTAAATACGGTTATTTAGCATTGAAAAAACTTTTTGTTAAACTTTAAATTTGAATCACTAATGAATACTGTAGATAGGGACGTTAGCACAGTTGGACACCAGAAGGAACGTGTCACCAAAACCCTTTGTTCTCTTACCGCCATCTGCACAAGATCAAAAGCGTGCCCCCTCAAAATGGTTTCTGACCCTTCCGAAGTAAATCGCTGCTGACGTTCTTGATACTGTAACTTTACTTTTGTATTCTTGGTGTACTATAATTTTACCAAAATAAATATGTTGTATACTATAGCTTTATCACAATTAATAAAATAAAATTCATTACAAAAATTCGAGTTTTTAATTAAAAACTGTATAAATGATTGAAAAGAATATTGTTGAAATTATGCATGAAAGTGTTGAAGCATCACCCTTTTCTGTTGATGTTGGCAAAAATGTCGTTGATGGAGAATCTTGGGTACGTGTTGTACAGTGATACGTATATGCTAGAGTGCCATCATTATAGCTAACATCTGGATTAATCTAAAATTGTTAACAAAATCATAATCGTATCTTGAAATCAAAGACATCAGCAGGATAAGGTATGTACCCCTCCCAAAATCTTAGAACCCCTGTGATCTTTTACAGACATCAGCACAAGATCAAAGTAGCCCCTTTTAAGATGGTTTTTTGCCCCCTTAAAATACCCAAAAAAATAAACCTACACCATCGCAATTAAACGAAAATTCATTTTTATAACTGTATTGTCCTTGGAAATAATTGGTTAAAACTGCTGCAACTGTGTTGTCACAATCTGACGCAGAAAATGATTTTTCTTGAATTGTGCCATCAACTGAAATGCATGAAATAACTGATGGCCCACATTTTTGGGTAATATTAGCATATGATGGTATATCACTTCCTCCAAATCCGAGATATTTAACTTTGCAAATTAATCCTTCCACAGGAATTTTAGCGAATACGGTAACAATAAAAACAGTAAATAAAATCTTAAACATTTTAACAGAAATATTTTCAAGGAAAAATTAGGTAGTTGAAAATGCAATAAAAAAATCTTTTACAGACAATTCAACTTTTATAATGGAATCATTTTTTGTTCAAACGTCATTTAAATATTTGAACGTCCTTTTTTAGTTCATTTTTTGGATTACTCAACAAAAATTATTTAGAAGTCATAAAATCAAAGCAAATAAGGGAGTAAAAGTAATAATATTTAGGTGTTGCTTTCATGTTAGCAATAAAGCAATCACAATAAAAATTTAATCCCCCAAAAATTTTAGTGATGAAGTCACCAGACTTTAATAGTTTCAATTTGATGTAAAGAAAATGTTCTCTTTTTTGATAAACATTATCAACAACTTGTCACTGCCGTTTTTAGCTTTGAAAAAACTCTTTCAAAATGTTTTTTGATTTATTTTTAACTTGTTGTTGGAGTTACTGGAGTTTGAATGAGGTAGAAATTTTTGGAAGACTGTCGAAGTTTTTTAAACCTTTTCAAAATTTCTAATCAGTTTTAAAATCTTAATACTTTTTTATTTTACTTTCAACCTTTTGGAGTTTTTTTGCGTTTCATTTTTCCAAAAATTCCAAAATTTATTAATGTTGAAATATCTTAAGCCTTTTATTATAAAAAAAATAAAACTTTTATTATAAAGTTTTATAATTTTGTTTTATTGTGACTAACTTTTTGTTCAATTCAAACAAATTTCAAGATGTGTACAATCATGTTCAAAGGTTACTGTAATAATTGCAAAATCAAATGTTCCTTTCATAGTATGTGTGAATCAACAAACAGTTTTTTTTACTTTGAGAAATTTATTTTAAAAAATCACGAACACAAATATAAATGAATGAAAAAAAGAAACGTCGTGATACAATAAAGAAACGAAATTGGCCGGGGTGGACCAGAAACAAAACAAAATGGAAATCAGAAATAGTCTTACTGTAGGCACAAGAAAAAAACTTAGATCTTGGAGAATGACAAATAATGAAAGATGGAAAAAAAGAATGTCATCGAAAAAATGGATCAAGATGCGGTTTAAGAAAGTTCAGAGAGAAACTTCAAAAAAATAGATGTCAGCAAAAGCTGAACATCTGTACATAAGCACGCATACTCGACCCTTAAATTTAAAAAAAAAACTCAGATGACAAAGAGTTACAATAAAAAAATGTTATATCTAGACAGTCCTTAATACTAAGCCAAAAAAGCTTAAAAAACTAAACTTTTTTAAACTTCAGTACTAAAATCTATCTAGGGAAAAGAAGACCAACTAAATAAGGTCTTTAAAATTTAGTTATAAATGGTGATACACGGCGGAAGGTCCGCCGTGTACCACCACCCTTCTACTATAAAAAAATTTTAATGAAAGAAAGGCCACCCCGGCCACCAATTTTTACTCTTACGTTTAAGCAGTAAAACGGATGCTGGGGAGGCTTCCTCCATTGAAGCTTATACGAGATGCAAGGAGACGGAAATTGATAGCACTTTCTTCGACATGAGGATTTACACGAGGGATTTCGTCAGGATAGAATCGTTGGAACGTACGGAAATTCAATTGTCCACGAGCAGCTAACTTGTCAGCTTGATATACTGGTTCAGGAAGAGAAATCGGTTGATTGACGATTTGATGAAGAGAGGTAAGTGCCATTACAAAGCTCTGGATTTCTGTTTCAAGGAGACGAAGATCATTTCGGATGGTGGTACACATAACAGCTTTTGCGAGGCCTTGTGGTGCCTTATGAGGTACCTTAAAAATGATGGTGTATATATACAGGGACAAAGATTAAAACTAACCATATAAAATTGTGTATAATTTTCACGGGTTCCGAAGCTAACAATGGAGCGGCATGGAAGACTTTCAGGTCGATTATTGCTGACATTGAAGTGACGAACGTTGCCACTTTTTGTAACGATGATACCAAGGAGTTGAGTCTTTGCATGTTTGAAGTGGTCATTACAGGCTTCTTCAATGGCATTGAGTTCAATGGAAAGAGCCATATTATACTGGCCTTCACTGACACCATCGCGCATCAAGACGACAGTATCAATTTTTCGATGCTTTTTAACTTTTTCAAGCATTTGAAGTGTTAGAGCTTTAAGTTGAACAGGATCAACAGATTCTTGTCGAGATTCTTGGGCAAAGAAGGTACCAGCGAATGCACATGGATGTTCAAGATAATTGCCGGTAATGCCAGTGAAAGAAGGTTCAGCCGTTTCACCTCGACGTTGATCTCCAGTTGGATGACAGACATCTAATCCAATCACAAGAACATTATTTCGATTCAAATCTAACCTAAAAATAGAGGTACTGTAATCAAAATATACTGTAACAAAATAAAAACTTACTTTGCACAAGTAAACATCACTTTATGATTGAGGCCACCAGTTTTTAGATTAACCTTATGTGAAACATTTTCACGAGTCTGAGGTTGTCGGCCAACATTTTCAGCTGTTTTCATAAGGATTTGTTGAGTTGGAACACAAGTCATTGATTCGGCAAGTTTAATTAGAGCATGAGTTTCAGTGCCACTGTTAACAACAAAAACAAGAGTTCGTTTACCTCTATATGGTTCAAGTACAGTAACCCAGTCATCTATATTTTGATTTTGTGTATCAAATTCAACATATTGTGGCTCAGGTAAGATAGTTCCTTTTCGACGGCATTCTTCAACAGTTGCTCTTACACATTCCATACTAAGTCTTCTGTCAGGAGATAAAACCACAAGACCATTTACTCGAGCTGCATTTAAATAGAGATTCTTATCGAACTTGAAGACACCAAAATCATTTGAGAAAAGATGGTTATTATTTCGAGCAACGATCGCAACTTGATCAGATCGGGTAAAAACACCTCGAATCATATTCTCTTCGATTTTGATACCAAATCCTTTTGTGACAGGATTATTCATCTGAAGTCGAGCAAATTGTTCTGCGATTGCATCATAGCGTTGATCCGGTTTCAATCGATTCATTTTAAGAGCTTCTTCTCGAAGAAATGAAGGTAGTCGAGTATCAGGGACAATTTGATCAGAAATGATTGTTAGTTGTTCGAGCGGAAAAACGGCATTGCCTTGCACCATCTTTGCTCCATAGAATTGAGGATATTCAATTACAACATTATATTTCGCAAGCAAATATTCTTGAATCGTAACTTCACGTTGTTCATCAATGAAAGTTTCATCTCGGAGTGGACGACCAGTAAATCCACGGAAGGTAAAAGTCCGACCAGGAGAATATCGAAGTTGAAGTTTTACTCCACGAAAAAGTTTTTCCGCTTCACTGTAATTTAGTCGAGATCCCATAGATGTACGAAGAACTTCCAAGAAATTTGCACCAGATGGATAGAAGACTTTTTTAGTATTGGAGATAGCAAGCACAGGTTGAGGACCATGAGAGCTTTTAACGATATGAACCCCTTTAGTATTGCCATTTCTAAGACAAAGTCCACGAAGAAATTGAATTTCAGCAGATTCACATAAAAGTCCAGGTGAAATTCCAGAGTATCGATAATTTGGACGTTCCAAAGCATGTTGAGAAAGAATCATTTCAAGAACATTCCGAAGGGTTCGATCTTCAATTACATAATTTACGTGATGAACATAGTTTGAGAAGTCACTTAAATCAATTGAACGAACAAATTTGAGAGTCACAGAAATTGAACCATCACCACCAAGAGAGTTACGTAGAAAATCATCCATTTCGAATCGAACAGCTCTAACACCACCACCTTCTAATTTTTTAGCAGTCCAGAGGCAAGCTTGTCCATCATAGGCATATACAATACCTTCAAGATGACCAAAATTTTGAAGGATATGACGGCAACGATCTTTTTGAAAGGCATCTCCACTGCAAAAAAATAATGTTTAAAAGTAATTTCATTCAAATTTTAAAAATTTCTTACCCTCTTGTAAGTGTGCGAGCTCGTCGTCCGACTGCGGCATAGACAATCTCTACATCATATTGATGAGCATATGATCCTGGTTTGACTTGGATGTTGTATTGCGATGAAACGCACTAAAAAAGAGATGATATAATTATATTTAAATTATTAATTAGTAAAACTTACTTTACTTTGTCCAGCCATTTGTTAAGCGTCGATGTTGTACAACAGCACAGGAGAAGAAAAAAACGGAACGAAGAGAGAATATACGACTATTCTATAAACGAAACATTTTTAATCAATGAAAGAATAGGCTATGGCCAGTGGTAGTGGTTAGGGGACACGATGGTTGCCGCTGCCACGCACGCATATACACGATAAGAAAAAGTCAGAGATGCAGAGGAAATTTCATCATCTTGTTGTGAGGGAAACAGGGAAGGGAAAGCTATCAACAGATGTTGTGGAAAAAAGTGAAGGAAAAGAAAGGAAAAAAGGGCTGTAAAAAATAAGGATGAGTCAACACAAAATAAAAGACTTTAGAAAAGGAAAAAAATAAGAGATTCGTCAAAAATTGTATACTATCAAAATTGGGCCTATTTTGTTTAATACGAAAAGACAGACTTCAACATATCGGTCATTACGATAATTAGGATTTTTTGCATAATTTACAAAAAATTAAAAGATTTGAAAAAAAATTAAAAATTTCGAAACATTTTGTTAGTATCATAACACAGAAATGCCTCTTTTTAAAGCTCTAAAACGACACCAACTTTTTGTTCAACATCAGCGCAAATAAAATATTTTGAATCCTACCAAATAAATGAAAAAACAGCAGAAAAATCAAAAACTATTTATACTCCTTAATTTTTTTTCAAATGATACCTTTTTAAAGCCAAGCCGGACAGATATGGCAGAATGAAGTACAAGAGAAAAAGAAGGATCCTACTAAAACACACAATACACAAATTTGATAACTTGTCTTTTTTTTCTTTAGAAAGGCGGAGTTCAATGTGTTCTTTTTTTGCTTCTCGAAGTTCTTCGAAGGAAAAGAACAACAACTTTTTTCAAAAAAATATGTTTTTTTGCATAAACAAAAAAATATAAGGCTGACGTATGATAAGCAAAAAGGCACTCACAATTTTGAGAGAGAGAAATGGGAGCGGCACCGACTCATTAAAAGTATGAGGGAGAAAAAAAATAGAAATTGTACAAAAACGGATGATGAAATTCGACAAAAAAAGAGGAGCACTTAATTTTTTTTAGAATTTGGATTATTGAAGCAAGTACCGTAAAAATTGTAAAAAAAACTTTTTTACGAAAAAAAAGAAAATTAAGCGCTTTTGCAAATATCCTGTTGTACATCAAAAATTATGGAAAAATACCGTGCACTTTAAAAATTTTTTTGCGCATTTAAAATTTCAAAGTGTTTGATTTTTTAAAACCAAAAGTTTTGGTCCAAAACATTAATAACTAATTAGACTATCATCAGTTTATAAATCGCACTTATTTAGAAAAATTATTAAATATTTGTTTTTAAGTAATATATTTCAGATGATGACAGAAAAAGAACATAGTATGTTTTTGAAACATGAAATTTCTTTGAATTCATGTTTTTGAAACATGAAATTTCTTTGAATTCTCAAAGCACTAAATTTTTCAAATTCAATTTAAATCAAAGATATAAATTTTTTGATAATGAATCAACACTTGTTCAAACCTTTAGCAAATCAATCAATGACAAAAATTTTATTTTTTTTTCAACAATTTGCAGCATCTCAAAAAGTGCTTTCACCAAATCAAGGTTCTAACTAAACTTTAAAGGCGAAAATGAAACAGAGAAAAATGCCGAAAACGCATTTGTCACAGATTTTTAAAATGATGAAATCTGATAAAAAAAAAAGATCTTATAAATTTTGGCAAAATGCAACACTGTTTTTTGAGAAAACAAGAGCTTTTCGAAGCTTCGAAATTTTATTCAAGATTCTTAGAAGATTTTGATTTACATTATTATAGTTTTTGATTTTCGATTAGTAACATTCTACAAAATCCCCCTTTTTAGGATCAATGGGTCGTGGAAATCCTAAACCTAAAAACAAGCCCCAACTGGGGATCAATCAAAATCCAAAACCAAATGAAATTTTACTTCGAATAAGCTTTCTTCAACAAGCTGCAAAATTAATGGCAGAAAAAAGTTAGTTTCTTTCTACATTATTAATTTTACAGTATATTAACTGTAACCGGTTTTTTCAGGTGAATCAAAAAATGATACGCCTGCACTTTTATCTAAGTTATATATGGAAGAACTAAATGAAGTTCGAAATATGCAACAAACTTTACTTTCAAAAGATCTTCGACGAAGTTTTTGCAGACATTGCAATCGAATTTGGATTCCAAATCAAAATGGTGAAAATGGACTTGAAGTCAAAATCAAAAAAGATCGAATTTATCGAACATGTACAGATTGTGATTCAACCGCTTCATTTGTTCGAAATCCAAAATATCGTTCAAGAAATGAAAAGAATTAACTTGTGTTTTATGTTCATTATTAAATTTTGTTGTAAGTTTTTATTAACAATGTCAACGGGTATATTTAAATAAACAAAAAATCAACAAATAAAATCTCTATTGTTTAATTAATAAGCATTTGCCTTATGTTTTGGAGCAAAGATAAAACCTTCTGAAGGCTTTCCAAGGAACATTTCAGTAATTTTAACCCAATCTGATGACTTTGATGAACCCAAAAGTGTTTCCAATTCATTTCGTCCACGATAACCTGGTGGTCGGCAATTAATTTTTGGTGGTAATACTTCAAGCAATCCAATAGGGATATATCGATGAGTAAAAGACAACCATTCAAGCATGAATCTTCGAGTAGTTTCGACACCAGCATCATCACTTCCCCAATGTTCAAGACCGTAATTAACAAATCTAAAAATGTACCGTATGATTATAAACTATTAAAGATTAATAGCTTACTCTTTGCAAATATCCAATCTTTCTGTAGCAGAAATATCCCACAACTGTTTATCTTCAATTTCTTTAAAAATCCAGGGTTTAATTAAAGCACCTCGACCAATCTAAAAAAGTTTTGAAAATTGAAACTGGAAAAAAAAAGAACAAAAAGTTACCATAACACCATCGATAGGAAAATTTTGTAGACGATCATAGTAAGCTTCAGGAGAAATTACATCACCACAAGTCCAAAAAGGTACTTTCCCTCCAACAGCTTCAGCGCATTTTGGAACATAATTCCATTCTGCCATACGGCTGTAGCGTTGTTCCCTAAAATATGGCCAAATTAAAAGATAAAAATTAAACATTTACGACAAACTTTGATCGAGGATGAAGAGTAATAAGAGCTGGAGGACAAGTTTCAACAAGCCGCTTCATAACATAATGAGCATCACGTTTTCCTTCTTTAATTCCATACCGTAATTTGACCGTGAGCGGTGTATCTCTCATTACCGTACTCATTGCAGATACAACTTTGAGGAGTTTGTTTGAACGTTGTGCAAGCTGAAAATAATTTGTTCATAAGTTAAATAAATAGCATGTCTAAAGTCTTACCATACATCCACCACCCTTTTCATTGACAACTTCAATAGGACATCCAAGATTGATATCAATAAAATCAACATCAAATTCTTCTGTAATAAGTTGAGCAGCACGAGTCATTGAATCAGGATATCCGCCGACGAGTTGAACACCAAAAACTTTTTCACTTGGATGTCTTTTAAGCAGTGACCATTCAGAAGGATTTCCTTGTAAGATTGATGTTGCAACTGCCATTTCACTACATGTAATTTGAGCTCCAAGACGAGTACAAAGTCGTCGAAATGGAAGATTTCCTACTGTAGTCAGCGGAGCAAGATATGATTTACCAGAGAGATCACGCATGTTAAGCTTTGGTTTTTCCCGTTCCATTGAAATAATAGGATCTGGAAGCTCTTTGACAATCTGAAAAAGGGAAATTAAATCTTTCAAAAAATATATGGCAGATACTTTATCAGCTCTTGAAAAATCATATTGATGCTTTCTCAATGCAATTTGAATGGAAGAATAATTTGAATTCAAGGTTGGCTTATAAGATGGATCAGGCTCTTTTTGGATTTGTTCAAGACCATTTGTATGAGCTTTACCGAATCTGCAAGCAAATGAAAATTGGCATTTCCCAGCATTATTGAATAGGGGACATTCTGGGCCTAAAAGTTATTTTCAGTATTAGAAGTATCACTAAACAAAATTCCTAACCAATATCTTCAGGTTTTTGTTCCATAAATTTTTCAACGGAATGTTCAGCAGTACATTTATCCCCAAATTTGCAGATTCTTCCTTCAACGGTGACAGAAGGGCAAAGGCGAAGAGTATTCCTTCGCATTGTATCACGAGCATGTGCCATCTTCTTTTCTCTTCTTTTATCTTGGCCTCGTTTTCTTTCCTTTTTATCATCAGTTTCAACGGCAACTTCAAGGGAAGGTTCTTGAAGCTTTTCAGCATTTAAAACTTCAAGCTAAAAATATAAATTTTAGTAAGCTTTATAGGAATTAAAAATTATGTTTTACCTCCTCTTTAGATAACAAATATTCTTTCTTTATTGGAGCCCATCCTCCTTCAATACGCTTTTCAGCTTCTTCTGAGACACCTTCAATAGGCTTTTCAGTCTCTTCTGAGATCATTTTTATCTTTAATAGAAACAAAATAGATATTGAAAATCAAGTTTAACACTAAAAAACACGAATCGAAGGATCCTTTAAAAATTTTTTTCATCCCTCTTTAAGCTCTCTGGCAAAATGTTACCTTTTGCTAATGCGCAAAAAACAGCTAATTTTAAATTTTTAAAGTTGTTCTTCGTGTTTGATATTCTTCAAATTTTGGATTTAATTTATCTGTATATCCTTTTAATCATATTTATATGTTTTTAAAATGACTGAACCTGCTCCATCAACGATTCCCGATGAATCCATCAATATAACAGATACTACTACCAATAACGATGTTAAAAATGATGAAACAAATCCAACTCTAACCCAGCAACAAATTCCTCCACCACAAGAAAAAGATTTGCCTGGACCTGTACAGCCTGGTGCTCGTGATCCTGCATTTGATTATATCATATCAAAACCGTATCGACCATGTACACAACGAATTATTATTGACAATGTTGATATCAAAAATAAAAGCTTTACTGTTTCAACTGATATTTCTGTCTTCTTGATTGATCCAAGCCTTACTGAAATTCGACTAAATTTGGGGCAATGTATGGCTTTTTTAGATGTTCTTTTCTAAAAATTAAGTTTACTATTCTTTAGATTGTTTATTACCAAATGAAGACTCATCCTTTAAAGGAAGGGTAACGATTGATGGAGTTGAAGTTGAATATGAAAGAACAAATTTAACTGTAAGCTTATCGTAGAAAATTTGCTTTATATTATTTGTTGATCTAGTTTTAGTCGATTAAATTACATCTTTTTAGATTTCCGGATTCCCTGAAGATGAACCAAAATCCCTTAAACATTATCAAGATTTTGTTGAAAATATCGAAGCAAAGAGACGACAAGAATACAAGCTTGTTCTTAAATTTCCTTCTTCAATGACTATTAAACCTGGACAACGAGTGAATGTACATATCGATACTAGAGTTGTTAATCCAAAGAAGGTACGATATACTCTATTCGAATTTTGTGGTTAACTACGGTATGCATTTTTAGGGTATTAATTTTGTGTTAAATTATACTCCAGAAGGTGAACTTGATCAATCATCACATTTTTACACGTATAAAGCCAGTTTTGAATCAAGCACACATGAATGGCTTCCATGTTTTGATACCTTTAATATGCTTGCAGTTTTTGATATTATAATTAGGCTTCCAAATTCATTAGCAGCTGTTGCAAGTGGTGAACATACAGTAATCATGTTTGCTTTCATATGTGATATTTCTTAAAATGATCTTTAGGAGACAAATGAAAAAGATGATGGAACTGTGGAATATGTTTTTCGGCAACTTGTTCCAACAAGTGCTGTAAATATTGGTTTTGCAGTTGGTGTTTTTCAACAGTTTATGCATCCTGAAATGCAAGATGTTATGTTCCTTTGTCCAATTGGATTTTTGCCAATGCTCAAGCATACTGTAGCACATTGTGGAAGGGTATTCGAATTTTTTGAAGAATTGCTATCTTCAAGGTTTCCATTTGCCTGCTTTCATGTAATATTTGTTTATAACGTTGGTTTAATTTTTTTTGATTTGAAATAATTGAATATATATTTTAGCTTCCTGACGAATTTATTGCGTATACTTCATTTTCGATTCTTTCCGTCGATTTACTGTATCATAAAAAAGTGATTGATGTCGTTCAAACAACTCGTAAACAAATTGTAAATGCAATTGCAAGTCAATTTTTTGGCTGCTTTGTTCAACCATATAAATATCGCGAACTTTGGCTTGTTCGATCACTTGCAAGGTTTGCCATTTGTTTATACTGTTACGTTTCTTATAAACAATACTTTTCAGATTTATTACATTTTTGTATATTGAACGAAGCTTTGGGCAATGTGAATACACATATGAATTTTATACTGCTATGAAAGAAGTATGTGATTACGAGAATCGTTTTGGAAAACTTTGTTTATCTCCAAGAACAACAGAAGATATTGAAGATTCATTTGCAAATTCAACCGTGGCTGGAATGACTTCCCCAAAACAATTTGATATGTTTGTTAAAAAGGGTGAACTTGTTTTGAGGATTCTGCATAATAAACTTGGAAAAGAATCATTTATGAAAGTTCTGCATCGGCTAATATATGTTGCAACACATTTTGGTCAACTTCAACGACAACAAATGCATTGGTATTATCTTACACTTACAGTTGAGACATTCTTTCAAACGGTGCTAAATGTTACGGGTAGAGAAGTTCCATCATTAATTGATCAATGGATTTATGGTGGCGGACATGCTCATTTAGAGGTAATAATAAATATCGGAATAACTTTTACACCACTATTTTTAGGTTCATTATCAAGTAAATCGAAAACGAAATATTATTGAAGTTGAAGTTAAACAAGAAGCTAAAAAAGGTCGACAAATTTATACTGGTCCTTTGACAGTTTCTGTACAAGAGATTGATGGCTCTTATAATCATACAATCCAAATTGATAAAGATTACGTAAAAGAAGATATTCAATGTCATTCAAAAGGAAGAAATAAAAAGAAGAAGAAAGTTTTAATATCTGTTGGAGAAGAAGTTGAAATAGATTTTTCAAGATTTGATCCAGAAGCTACAGTATTATGGGTACGAATTGATCCAGAAATGCTATTAATTCGTGAAGTACATCTTGCGCAGCCTTTGATTCATCATGAATATACTGTATTATATGAAAGAGATGTCTGTGCACAGTTGAATGCCATTGATATTTTTAAACAAACTTCAACAATTCAAACCATTGATGTGCTAAATGAAGTATTGGCAAATGAAAGGCTATTTTATCAGTGAGTTTTTAAAATTTCTTACAAAAATTATTTTAATATTTTAGGGTCCGTGTTGCAGCTTTAAAAGCTCTATCACATGCAAGAACAAAATTTGCTGGATCAATTTTAAATTCAAAAGGATTGATTGAAATATTTCAAGATTTTTATGGTTCAAAATCTGCTCCATATATTATAGCTTCAAATAATATTGTAATTCTTCCAAGATCTTTACAAAAATATGCAATTATGCAACATTTTGCTCGTTCCTTGGCAATTGTAAGAGATCAACGAGGTCAATGTCCAATTGAAAATGTTAAATTTATTGCATCTTTACTTTTTTACAACGATAATTCAACGAATCGATTCTCAGATGACTATCTTCGATCATCGTATATTGAAGCATTGGGTCGATCCTTAACACAAAGTGAAAAGCATTCTGCTGATTTGAAGAATGTTGATGAAGCAACTTCCATCGTCATTGAAGAAACAACGAGAAGTCTAAATCTTGAAATGATGAAACCATCATATGGACGAATTATTCTTATTTCATGTTTAAATGTAATTTGTGACCTACAAAAATTTGGACATATCCCAGTTGATTTGGAATTCTTTTGGCTTTATACAGATCCTCGATCGTCTTATCTTCATGTTCGGGTTGCTGCAATTCTATGTATTGTAAAATTGATTCGAGCAAATAATCGATCAAAATGGTTTGAAGATGCCATGCCACGGGTAATTGAATTTGTTGTAAATGATTCTGAGCCAAGATTTGTATATCTCGCATTAGCTAAAATTACTGAAAATGCGCCATTTCATTACATGGGTGAAGCGTAAGTTTTTGTTTTGTTACTATTGTTGGATGATTTTGAAAATTTTTTAGGGGTATCAAAGCTAAAAATTATCCAATTAATTGCCAAAAACTATTTGATATTCTATGGAAAAAAATGAATGATGAACATTTGGTAAGTTTTCTTTTGTACTTATGAATATACTGTAGCTTTCTTTTTTTAGGATGATCGTGTTCGGCTATTACTTGTTGATCTTTTTTATGTTTTTTATGGACGTGAAATTCCAGAACTTTATTCAGATACTGTAATTCCTTTTAATAATTCTCGGAATGAGATCTCATAATTTTTGTATGTTTTTTGTTGTAAAATTTGACTACTCAAGTTTGAAAAATAAATTAATATTTATTTTAAGTTTTAGTTCTTATTAATTGTCACATATTGTAAATATTCAAAATATAGCATTTATATCAGTTAAGTATACAGTAATAATATATACAGACAAGTACATTATGTAGATACACATTTCAAGGAAGCAGCTTTGAAAGAGGTTGTTATAAAGTTTGAGTTTCATGCATGAAAAGGCCTTTGCAAATTTTGATACGAAATTTTTCATCAATATCTTCAAGATTGAGAAGAGGAACATTAGCTTGTGCACAAACTTTGATATATTTTTCACATCTTTTTGCAAGACTTGAGGAATGAGCTAACCATGCTGCATGTGCAATTAAACAAACATTTGTTTCATCAACAATTGAAGAAAGATGATCTTCAAGTTCAGCCTAAAAGATGGAGAAATACAGTATGCCAAATAGAAATTTAAAAAAGTGTCAAACCTTGTAATGTTGAATTGGATATCGATCAAAAAGTAATAAAAGATGCAACTTTTGATTAAATGTAATTTCTTCTTTTATTAAATCCTGATCATAACAAAGGGTAATAGCCATTCGAACAGTTTCAAGATCAAATTCTTTCATCTCAAATTCTGTTACTTCCAATTGTTCATCAGAATTATATGCATCATTAAAGAATTTGGAACGAGTTGCAAGAACCCATTTATGAGCCTAAAAATTATTAATATTTAAAAGATGAAAATTTGTGATTGCAGATAAAGGAAACCATGCTTTACTTGGCTAGCAAACTTGCATAAATAAGTAGTACTAAAAGTGTCCCTTTAAACTTCAATTATGCAAATTTGCATGACCACTTTAGGGTCTTTATAAGAGTATCAAAAACTCAGTTACATTTAGTAAAAAAATTTGCATAATTCAATTCAAAATATCCCAAAAACTTACTTCAACAATGCCATTTTGTGCGATAATTTTGATATCTGTGGTTCGATCACTGTTAAAAAGTATTTGACGAGATCTTCGACCACTTTTGAAACGCCATTCACAAATCAGCGGCCGACGACTTTCAAAACTGTAAAGGGCACCTACGACAGAAATAATAAATTCATTATGTTCATTAAAATAATGTTGAGTTTCATCAAAGAATTCTTTTGTTGAACAAAGAACAATTTCATTTCGGATTGGTTGAGTTTTACCAAGTTTTTGAATGAAACTTCTTTCATGTCGACTTTCAAGCTTCTTTTCAAAATTAACAGATTTTACGCTGAAATCAAGATTCACTTCAATTTCATCTTTGTCTTCATTGATAAATTTGAAAGAGATTACAGCATTACCATTTTGATTTGGAAAGAATTTGAGATAATATGAAACATTTTTAATTCGATGACATCTGAAGACTGCACTTCTGTGAACAGATTTGTAGGTGACTTTATCCCGAGGAAAAACCCATTGAAAATTGATTGCATTGCCAACTTTCTAAAAAATGTTAAAAATTAGCATAAATAGTTCCATGGATAGTGTTAAAGATCAAAGGGTATACACAGTACCACCTCAAAGGCGTCCTTTGATCTTCGGCATAATCTTTTGAACATTTAAAAATGTCGCCATCGGTGTGACATTACTAGTCATGGATATATAGGATATAACAAATCCAATAAAAATATAACATCTTTTATTATCATGAAAATATCATCCCACAAAAGTGTTTAATAAAAACTTACATCCTTTGGAACTTCTTTTTCTTTTGGCATCTTTGTTGTTAAATCAGTTACACAATTCTTGAGATAAAAATATTCCTTTGCTTTCCTTGAGAGAGAGATTAGTTCAGCAAAAAATAAATCACTTTGACGCGGCAGCGAGCAACGACGACAAAAATGATTGAATGAAAGAAAAAAGACTACAACCTTCGTTTCGATTAAAAATAAAAATGAATATGTGAAATATGAGTATTCATGCAAATTTATAAAATCATAGACAAGTATGGGCAGCAAGATACAAAGCTTTGTATCTTAAAGATGATGAAAAATTTGTGGACAAGAATAATAAAAAAAAGTTAGTGTGAATTTAAGATTGTCAAAAACGTAAAAAACAGAAGAGAAAATTTATCAAAAAGTATTTCCATTCTTGTTTGTCAAAAATTCAATTTAAAATTTTACTTATTAATTATAAATTCGTTTTTCAATTTAACAATGGCATAAAAAAGGGGTTACTTTAAGAAGAACAAAATGTTTCAAATCAAAAATCTGGAAGACTTGAAAGAAGAACAAAATGTTTCAAATCAAAAATCTGGGAAGACTTTTTCTGGAATGAAATTTCTTGGGATAGTTGCATTTTTGGAAATGTTGGAGGGGTTTGTTTTTTATTGTAAATAGTAAAAACGTGATCCAAAAAGTAATAAAATAACAATTGCATCATAAAAACCTTTTCTTTACATTTATTAACCTGAAACTGCTTTTATGCAGATTTTAAATTTTATTTCTTAAATACCGTACTCTTTATTAAATGAAAAGTAAATGGGAGGCATTTCAGCAAAATTTATAAGCATATATTCAACAATGGAATTGAATTTGGTAAAAACTTCATGTGAACGCTGAGAATCATCATAAAAAGTTACAAAAACTTTGCTTTGCCATTTTTTAGCCTAAAAATTAGTTTTGAATGTTAGTTTTAAACCAGTTGATTTATTTAAAAATTTCATTGGGGACATATTTTATGAAACGTGTATAATGTTTGAAAATCAAATATCCCTGGTACAGATGATACACAAAATAATTTAAAATGTCGGATTCTGGGAATTTTAAGAAGATTTGAAACGGTATCATTTGAAATGTTATTTAATGTTTCGTTATAACAACTTAGCATGAAGTCTTTGTCGTAATACCTGAAAGTAATCAAATATTTAAGACTTAATCTAACTGAAACCAAAAAGAGGTAGCACATGAAAAATTTGCTCAAAATTTTGTCTATAGCTGTAACAGACAAGAAAAAGACCATCCTGTTTTTTGTTTTCGTTCAAAAAGAATTTGTTGCGTTTGTTACATCTCAAAGGTCACAATTGACCAATTTTCAAGTTGATGCCAAAAATGAACAAATGAATTTCCTGTAATTGTTTTTCATTTTTATGGGTTTTCGCCTATGAGAAACTTTAAATCAGTTAAAAAATTGTCCGACTATAACCTTTGAGATACTGTAACAACTGTAAGATTTTGTTTGAGCTAAAATAGAAAACAGGGTTGTCTTCTCGGTACTTATTGAGTTTCACCAATATACAAAATTTGAGACAAATCTATTTTATTTCATCTGCTCCTTGCAATTTTTTTGAGCGACAAGAAACTAACTATTTGAATTCAGAAAGGCATAGAAATAATTCAATAATGTTCTTCAATGGAGCATGTGTGCCTTCTTGTATTTTACAATAAGAAATGTAAGTTCACATTTCTCAACCGTTTTAGCTATGAATTTCATATCATCATATGATAAAATTTGAAGGGTAAGTTTTAAAATTTTAATATCGTTTCGATAAATTCTTGGAATGAAACAGGAAACCCCAATTCTTGTTGTATCATATATATGTTTGAATTTGTTTGTAATCCAAATTTTATGTTGAAAACTTTTAGTATGGGCTCGATAAACATGTTCATCATTTTTAAATTCAGAAATTTCATAAATCCACAATTTAAGGAAATTTGTAACAATAACAGGGTTTTTGATGAAAAATTGCTTGCAAGTTTTTATCAATTTTTTATAAACTTTTGATGCCGGATTTTTTGTTACATAATAAATAACTGTTGATGGAATAAAAAAAATTTGTGTAGTAAAGGATCGTATGTGTCAAATATTGATGTGGAGAAGTGACATCCATATTTATAATAATTTGTAAACAAACACACAAATACAAGTGTAGTTAAAAATTTATTAATTTAATAAGACATTTTTTTATCCGTAACAGTAAATTCTCTCGCAAAAGCTGATTCTCTAAATTTGGAGACGAATATGAATAAAAAACAATCCTGATGTCATTCTTACAAACACTTCATTAAAATCAATGTGCCTCTTTTTTGCATGCCATCAGCAAAAAGTCATTAACACCCGATGTTTCGAGCCCTGAAAACTCTAAAAGAAACAAATTCTTTCAAGGCATTTTCTCAGTGTTTTTTGTTGATTGATTCTTTTTTTGGATACCAAATTAGGTAAAATTACTACAATGAAAAATTTTTTTATTGCTAGTCTACAAATTACAATAATTTTTATAACTAATGATTAATAGAAAAAAACATTGGCTAAAAAGTCTTTGTTTTAGTGTTTTCTTTTTGAATATTTGAGATGTTTCTTTTCTTTTCTTCCCTTTTTTCAAATTTCACTCGCTTTTGAAAGCGATGAAATTAAGGAAAGGTAAATTAAAAAATGAAGGTTCGTTTATCCTTTATTGGACGTTTTCTGCAATTACCTTAATATGTTACCGATTAACAATTTTAACAATCGCATGGAAAAATGGGGATGCCAACTTGATGAAATGGTTACTAACGAAATACCATCATACAATGCAAAGCATTGACAAGCTGAAGATATTAAAGTTCATCCAATGCTTCCTCAACAAATTGCCGAAGAAGAAGAAATTGCCGAAGAAGAAGACGAAATCATGCAGTTCTACTAATTGAATTCAACTACTTGATTATGAGCCATGTTATTGTTGTATCCCGTTTTTGCTCATAATTAATTATCCCGTCCTTTCTGATGATGATCCACACAATTATTATTATTTACTTTTTTATATTCTCTTATGATGTTTTTGTTTTTATTTATTTTTGTTGATTGGATCAAAAAAAGTTCAAAAAAGAAAAAAAATAATAGAACCAAAAAACAAAAGAAAGAAAAAACAACAATACCAAAAGAAAATATAAAAGTAGGAATAATAATATACAGATGGATCATTGTCAGGCAAAGGATAAAACTGGCAGTGACAATATGCCGAAACGAAAGAAAAATATGAAGTTTTTATTAATCACATTAAAAATAGAAAAATATCGTTTTCTGACCGCAATTCTTACTAATTACCCTTATTTTCCCGAAATACCCATAATTTATATTTATATTACATTAATGTGACTGAATTTTTAGCAAACTTAACACGATTTTCAAAAAGACCCTTTGGATGACTATACTATTTATTAAACAAGACGATACTGTAGCACTAAAAATAATAGAAAACATCAAACCTTTCAGTAAATAAAATTCTGATACCGTAATCTACCTGCATACTGATTCGACATTTCTTTCGAGATTTTATTCAATTCTTAATAAAATAAAAAAAATGCTAAAATACTAATTCGCTATTAGACAAAAGAAATTATTTAATTTTAACATCAATATTGAGCAATCACTAAAGGGATTTTTATGTTTCAAAATATGATCAAATATCTTTAAAAATTATTTCATTCAATTTTAACTTTCTTCATCAACATTTTCAACGACACCAAAGTTCAACATTTTCCCCCAAAAAAATTTATTACAATAAAGTTTTTGAGGAAAGAGTCTATTTTTTTAGTTAATCCGATTTTGTGCACCGAATGGCTTCTTTGGGTGTTTTTTCTCCTTATTAAAACACAAAAAAATACATTTTCTGATGGGTTACGACTAGTTACATGACCTGTTGTTTACCCGATTTTTTTGGATCACTTATGTTAATTTTTTCCTTTATGCTTCTTTCAAAATACAGTATTTTGGCCTTTTTAGGCCAGTTTTACAGAAGAGGATTCGTTTTGTCCTTATTAAAAACACTAAATTATACATTTTCTGATGGGTTATGACTAGTTACATGACCTGTTGTTTACCCGATTTTTTTGGATCACTTATGTTAATTTTTTCCTTTATGCTTCTTTCAAAATACAGTATTTTGGCCTTTTTAGGCCAGTTTTACAGAAGAGCATTCGTTTTGTCCTTATTAAAAACACTAAATTATACATTTTCTGACGGGTTATGACTAGTTACATGACCTGTTGTTTACCCGTTTTTTTTGGATCACTTATGTAAATTTTTTCCTTTATTCTTCTTTCAAAATACAGTATTTTGGCCTTTTTAGGCCAGTTTTACAGAAGAGCATTCGTTTTGTCCTTATTAAAAACATACAAAAATACATTTTCTGATGGGTTATGACTAGTTACATGACCTGTTGTTTACCCGATTTTTTTGGATCACTTATGTAAATTTTTTCCTTTATGCTTCTTTCAAAATACAGTACTTTGGCCTTTTTAGGCCAGTTTTACAGAAGAGGATTTGTTTTGTCCTTATTAAAAACACTAAATTATACATTTTCTGATGGGTTATGACTAGTTACATGACCTGTTGTTTACCCGATTTTTTTGGATCACTTATGTTAATTTTTTCCTTTATGCTTCTTTCAAAATACAGTATTTTGGCCTTTTTAGGCCAGTTTTACAGAAGAGGATTCGTTTTGTCCTTATTAAAAACACTAAATTATACATTTTCTGATGGGTTATGACTAGTTACATGACCTGTTGTTTACCCGATTTTTTTGGATCACTTATGTTAATTTTTTCCTTTATGCTTCTTTCAAAATACAGTATTTTGGCCTTTTTAGGCCAGTTTTACAGAAGAGGATTCGTTTTGTCCTTATTAAAAACACTAAATTATACATTTTCTGATGGGTTACGACTAGTTACATGACCTGTTGTTTACCCGTTTTTTTTGGATCACTTATGTAAATTTTTTCCTTTATTCTTCTTTCAAAATACAGTATTTTGGCCTTTTTAGGCCAGTTTTACAGAAGAGCATTCGTTTTGTCCTTATTAAAAACATACAAAAATACATTTTCTGATGGGTTATGACTAGTTACATGACCTGTTGTTTACCCGATTTTTTTGGATCACTTATGTAAATTTTTTCCTTTATGCTTCTTTCAAAATACAGTACTTTGGCCTTTTTAGGCCAGTTTTACAGAAGAGGATTCGTTTTGTCCTTATTAAAAACACTAAATTATACATTTTCTGATGGGTTATGACTAGTTACATGACCTGTTGTTTACCCGTTTTTTTTGGATCACTTATGTAAATTTTTTCCTTTATTCTTCTTTCAAAATACAGTATTTTGGCCTTTTTAGGCCAGTTTTACAGAAGAGCATTCGTTTTGTCCTTATTAAAAACACTAAATTATACATTTTCTGACGGGTTATGACTAGTTACATGACCTGTTGTTTACCCGATTTTTTTGGATCACTTATGTAAATTTTTTCCTTTATGCTTCTTTCAAAATACAGTACTTTGGCCTTTTTAGTCCAGTTTTACAGGAGCGGATTCGTTTTCTCCTTATTAAAAACACTAAATTATACATTTTCTGTTGGGTTATGACTAGTTACATGACCTGTTGTTTACCCGTTTTTTTTAGATCACTTATGTTAATTTTTTCCTTTATGCTTCTTTCAAAATACAGTATTTTGGCCTTTTTAGGCCAGTTTTACAGAAGAGGATTCGTTTTGTCCTTATTAAAAACACTAAATTATACATTTTCTGTTGGGTTATGACTAGTTACATGACCTGTTGTTTACCCGTTTTTTTTGGATCACTTATGTAAATTTTTTCATTTATGCTTCTTTCAAAATACAGTATTTTGGCCTTTTTAGGCCAGTTTTACAGAAGAGGATTCGTTTTGTCCTTATTAAAAACATACAAAAATACATTTTCTGATGGGTTATGACTAGTTACATGACCTGTTGTTTACCCGATTTTTTTAGATCACTTATGTTAATTTTTTCCTTTATGCTTCTTTCAAAATACAGTATTTTGGCCTTTTTAGGCCGGTTTTTCAGGAGCGGATTCGTTTTCTCCTTATTAAAAACACTAAATTATACATTTTCTGATAGGTCTTGGATAGTTTCATGACTTGTTATTTACCCAATTTTTTTGGATCATTTATGTTAACTTTTTCCTTTATGTTTCTTTCAAAATAAAAAGAAGCATAATGGAAAAAAAATGTTCCACTATGTCGTGGAAACTCATTTTATACCAAATAACTCATTTAAAGTTTATCTTTTAAGTATGGCACTTTTTAAAACGTTGACCTTAAAAAAAGCTGTACCACATATTTTCAACGAACAATCAAATTCGATGGAGACAAAAAAACGTGAAAATTAAAGTAACAGTGTAGTACTGTCCTACTGTAAGATTTAATATTATTGTTTTAGTATTATATTTTCCTATTTCCCAGTCTGCATAAATTCGATCTAATTTGTATCCTGTTTTTGTTGTTCCTTCTTGTCTATCTTTTACACCTGTTCTTTTCTTTCTTTTTAGACTTTTCTCATCTCCTTCTTATTCGATCCTTTTTTGGCCCTGTATAAAAGCGCTATTGCTTTTCTTATATTTATCCAGTTTTATCCAGTTTTGATCCAGTTTTGTCTTAGTTTTGTTTTGGAATAAATAAAAGCTTTAACACCCTTAGAGAAGAAACCCCGCCCATTACAAACAGGAATATAATATGTCAGAAGATCCGGTTTTACCGTGCCTTCGCTTTTTGCTTTCCACGATTGATGAACACAGAATTTGCATAATTTTGATCCACTGGGTAAAAAGAAAGCAATTATTTAAGCAATTATTTAAAGTTTGATTTGCATATGCATTCATTGAACGCACGCAGAATTTGTTTATTTTTATTTGAATTTTTGAAAACCAAATCAAAAAATGAAACCGTCATCATTAAAGCCGCAATCTGTGCAAGGACCATCAGTTAAACCACAATCTGTTCAAGCGGCACCACCAAAGTCAACAGCATTAAATAAAAAGAATCCTGCTTTACAACCGATGCCTAAACAAATTCCTGGTGTTCCAATGGCTGCTGCTGCTGAAATTGTAAGTATTTTTCGGGGGATTATTTTAAAGATATTTGGTGATTATTTCACCTTAGTTCACATGTGAAAGTATACCAAAGTCACATAGGATTCTGACAGAGGTTCAGGTGATCTTGATGTGAAGTTCATGTGAAATTCATTTTTCTGTGTACATAATTCCCGTTAGTAATCCCCTTATTGTGATAAAAGATTTCTTTTGACACATATCTTTTTTCTAGCCTCGTGGAAAGAATGCTCCTCCACATTTAAATAATGGTGAATTATTAAATGGAAAATTTCGAATTGAAAAGATTATTGGATCGGGTGGATTTGGACAAATTTATAAAGCCTCTGATGAAGTATGTTTGTGACTTCTTGAACATCTTATAAGAATACTATATGCGTACACATTTTTAGTTGACTCGAATATCAGTTGCTATCAAAGTTGTACCAGCTGATCATGAACCAGGTCGAATGATTCTTGAACAAAAAGTTTTGGTATTACTTCGTGGAACTCAACATGCCCCACATTTAATTGCAAGTGGTACTTTCAATGGACTCATGTATATTGTTATGGAAATGTTAGGAAGAAATTTGGGAGAATTAAGAAGAAAACGAAAAGATCGAAAATTAACAATTTCAACTGTGCTTCGAATTGGTCAACAAGCAATTGCTGGTCTTAAAGGTATGTATCTTTTAAAAGCGATCCAAAGAATCACAATTTGGGTTCGTCCAGATATGACGTCATACGAAGATCACCCTTACCCCCTATACATCAATGGCACTTTTTGTCACACATCAAAGGCGGCACGGTCATTACCCCCCTTCCTCCCCCATGACGTCATATCTGGATGATCGCTTTAATTAATTTGGCAGTGATAATTATCAACTTAATAATAATGCTTTCTTTTTAGCTGTTCATGATGTTGGATATCTTCATCGGTTTGTTATTACTGTATATATTATTAATTAATTTATATGATATCAAATTTTTAGAGATGTAAAACCATCAAATATGTGTATTGGAATTGATGGAGTTCATCGTCGAACAATTTATATTGTTGATTTTGGTATGACTCGACAATATCGTGATCAACGAGGTGGATTTCGTAAAGAGAGAGCATATGCCGGATTTCGGGGAACCATGAGATATGTGTCTATAACCGTCCACGAAAGAAAGGAACAAGGTCCTGCTGATGATATGATGTCCCTGTTATATACTTTAATTGAATTGGGTGAAGAAAATTTGCCATGGAGACAATTGAGTGATCCAGATGATATTGTCCAAAAGAAGCGTATTACAACATTTGAAGATATGTGCCGATATTTTCCATCAAGTGTTAAAGCATTTCATCAACATTTGCAAAAACTACAGTATCATCAATTACCAAATTATGAATTATTAACATCCATTTTACAAGTGAGTTTTGTCCTTTTTATAAATCTCTTTTCTTTGTTTAATTAAGCATTTTTTAGAAAGCTTTACCACCAGAAATTTCAAATGAATCACCATTTGATTGGGAAGAATCTCCATCAATTTTAAAATCCGTCAATAAAAGCAAAAATGAAGATGAATCTGATTAATCATTAATTTATTACCATTATATTATTAATGCATTGTTTTATGGAATGTTTAAATGAGCGAAAAATGATTGTTTGTTTAATATATATATGTATTTATGTATAAATATTTACAGGTTTAATTATTATTTAACAAATTCAACAAGAATAATCAACAATTAATATTACTTACAATTATTTGCCTGCTTTACGTAATAATTGTTGATCGGACAAATATGTTCAATATTCCATTAAATAGCCCATGTTCGACTTTTGACTATGACCCCAAAGTATCAGATTTATTAGTTTTTTTTATTCAAGAAAAAGAAGCTGAATTGAAGCCACTAAATTCCTCCGAGTATACTGTGAATACAATTCCCGGTGTGAATCGAATTGAAAAAACTGAATCAGCTGAAGAAATACCGCCATCAGCACAAGATCAAAGGCATGTCCTCCTTAAAATGGTTGTTCTGAAAAATGAAATCGATGTTTTTGAAAATTTTTAATATTTTCATACTCAAAAAATATAATTACGTGAAATTCATGTTCAGGAAAACAATAAGAAAATGAAAAGCAATAAAGTTTTACAGTTGAACCTCAATTTTACGCGATCCGGATAAAAATCGCATAAAATCGAGGTTCTAATATATGCTCTTTGTTAAAGGGACCACGAAAAAGGCGCGTAAAATCGAAGTTCGCGTTAAATCGAGGCGCGTAAAATCGACTGCATTTAAAAAAAAGTCCTAAAATTGATAATGCTGGTATGCAAATTCCACGTTTTTCAAGCAATTATTCATTCGAAAGATCATCGCTTTCCTTTCCTTTGAATTGAGAGCATGTTAAACATGTCGCAATGGCGCAGTGGAGAGTGCAGAGAATTTCCAAAGTTAAGGCACCTTACGAGGCTATCAAGTGGGTTCATTCCCGCTTGATGGCAGTTTCATGTTCTCTTTGAGATATGAACTGGGCACATGTGTTTAGGGTTCACATTAACCAACGTACCCCTAGGAAATCTCTCTTGCCCTCTGTCGATGCTCACTCGAAAACACGGCCACGGCAAAACATAGGTAGTCCTGTGAGATATCATCGTAACCCGGTGATAGGGCTTTGAAGGTTGTCACACACCGATTGACATTCTGCGACTTCGCGTACAGCTGCCGAGTCAGATCTGTAACCCTTTCTACACTTAGATTGGGCGTCTGTCAAAAACCTTTCGGGGTGCAAGTGTGATACTTCCTAGGAAGTGCATGTTTTTGAATGAATTATTTTTTTTATCTAACTAGGGCTAAAGCAGGGCTACGTTATTTTTTAGGTCTTGGACATAGTTATTAAAGACATATATAGCACAAAAAAAGAATTTTAATAATAAGTCTCAAAAATTTGAGTCAAAATGATAGAAGAACAACAATTGGTATGAGTTATCGTTTATACTAATGAGTAGTTTTTTTGTCCAAACATATTCAAATTATACCAATATTTTTTTTGGGTTCTGGTTTGGTGTATCCTCCAATACGATGTTGAGGATGAATAAATAATAAACAAAAATTACGGTACTTTTTGTATCTTTGAAAAAAAATTATTTGTTGTTTTTTTGGAATATTTTGTCAACGCAAAATAAAATTGCGCGTTTCAATAAGTTATAAAAGTTATTGAAAATCAGGGAAATATAGTGTTCTTTTTTCATTCCCCATTGCAATGACTGGCCCTTAAAGAAGACGATACTGTAGCACTAAAAAAGAATAGAAAGTAATGAAGGAAATAGTCTCTTTTTTTATATATTTTTATAGTATTTTGGAAAAAAATCGAGAAAAAGGGAATCTTAAGTTGACATTTCGGGCTCAGAACTCTAAAAGAAACAAATTCTTTCAAGGCATTTTCTCATTGTTTTTTTGGTGATTGATTGTTTTTATGCGTACCAATTTTGATGGAAATCACTACTAACATTTTTATACTCTGTGCAGTTTAAAATAATTTTTATAACGAATGACTAAAAAATATTATGATAGCCAGTGTTCAAATCATCTAATGAAGAAAGAAAAAAGTTTATCACCGCAATGACCTAAATGCCCTATGAGAACATCCAAGATTCTCTGAAAAAATTTGCATTTTTTCACATTGGTGTCAATCTTTTTTGCTTGTCGAAAAAGAAAGAATAAACTGCTATGAAAAATTTTCCATCGTTATTAACTTCACCTGGATTTTAACCGATTAATGACATTATATACAGTACTACTTTAAGTAATTATTGTTAATCAATATATCAATTATTGATATGGTCAAAATTTAAATTCATGATAGGTGTTGAAGATATGCTTTTGACCTATAGTATGCCAAATTGGCGATATGACATACTGTCGGTTTATGTATACATTGTCTTTAAATATTGAAAATAATAGTTTAAAATAAATTCAAATCGGAGTCCGTGTTATGCTTCGCCCGCGGGCGCCCTTTTGCGGGCGGCGGGCGGGCGCGGGCGCCCGCGGAAAAAAACAAAAGCATAACACTGATGATAGCTAAAAATTTTTGTTTTAGCGGTTTTCTTTTTGAATATTTGAGATATTTTTTTCTTTTCTTCCTTTTTTAAGTAAGTCATTTTTTTTATATTTTCTTAAAATATAAAAAAATGACTTTTTGTTTTCATCTATTTCTGTTGTTGCTTGGATCAAACAAAGTTCAATAAGTATTGAAAAAATATTATTTTATCTAAGAAACAAATAATTAAATTTTTAAACATGATATTGTTTATATCAAATTCAAATATTATATAAAAAATAATTTATTTTACTTTTACATTAATTATTAACAAAATTTTTAATGTTACAAAGTATCACAAACTTTCTCCAAAATAGTTTCTTCATTAATTTTTTGTATCAACATTGTTTTCAATGACAACTCCATCTTTGATCGTTAAAACTTCATTGGATGAGGAAGGTTCAAGATGAACTTTACCTTTAAGGATTACATTTTTCCCAAATTTTACGATTCCTTTTATGGTTAAAGTTTCAACATCTTTTAAACTTGGGATATGTGGAACATGTTTTTGAAATTCCGGCCATGAATCATAAGCCCCAGAGAGATGAATAATTGGAGCTTCAGTTCGATGTGCCACCAGTGTTACAGTACCATTTCGATCCATTTCAAAGGCATCTGATGCAAGTAATAACAAATCTTGGGTTCTTTTTACTGGAAGAAAACGAGATCTTGGAACTTTAAGGGCACAAGCATTTGGGAAATTTCGAATGGCACCACCGATTGAGGTTTCAAGTTGGATAATTTCACGACCATTTGAAAGTTTCTAAAAATGGGGATGTTTTAGGGGATTTTTATGGTCTTGAACAGATACAAAAGATGCAGAAACCCAGGAGGGGCATTATGCAAATTTTTAAGAATTTTTTAAATCAATTTCTTCGTGGAAGAGATTGTCAGAACATTTTTAATGGGTAAATAGTCATATTACTTGATGTTATTTCAAAAAACAATGACGATAACAGGGGATACCAAGGGCACCTACCCTTGGTATTCAATCGTAAAAATCTTTTGATCTCTTACCGCCATCGACACAACATCAAAGGCATCCCCTTCTCAAAATGGTTTCGGTTGCCTAAGAAGTAAAAAGTTGACGTCTTTGTCCTGGAGAGCATGATGCGAATTTTTTAGAATAATGAAAATTATCTCCTCTATCAGAAAGATTCAGAAGTTTTCAAAAACTTTTAATTAGCAGATAATATCAAAAATTTGCATATTATATTATGGTTTTTACAATAGAAACATTATTGTACCAATGGTATACGGTATTCCATTATTTTTTAGATTATCGTATACCTACAATACTATTGCTAATCCAAAACTAACCTTTTTATTCGCAATTATCTCCCGTTTAATATCATAAAGCTTATCCTTAATCGCTTTCAAATCAATCCAAATATTATTTGTATTAAAAATTTTAAATGTTTTTGTTGAACAAAATTCATCAATCCCTTCTTCTGGAACTTGAGGCATTTCAAGATGCATCATTCTCCCATTAATTTCAATCAAAGATCCACCTTTAATATCTTGTGCTGTTTTATCTGTCACTTCCATAATATACTCATGATTATTATTATCATTAAGCAAAGCTTTAATAAATCTTGGATCAATGGTGGCACAAGTATTATCAATATTTGACACAAAGATAACTTCAATTCCTTGTGACAACAATTTCTCGGCGAGACCAGTTTCAGCTAATGTTTCAAAGATATTTCCATGCCCTGGGGGGTAGAAGCCTTCAAGATCGGCATCTGCGGATTCTGGTACTGGCAGAAGGGTATCAGCATAGATTCTTGGGCATTTTGATTGTACAAATTGTTCTACCGTAACCATTCGATCATGGGCAAATTTATTTACCGCCTTTGAAGTCTCATCAAATGTCTTGAAAGAATCCATCAACAAAAGTGGCACTTTTGCTTCAAAACATTTATTCAAATTTTCAATTTGATCAATAGCAATCTCCAAAAATGTTTTCCCATTTTTTACATTTATCAGCGACTTTGGTCCTTCACATCCCATCGTAGTTCCCAGACCACCGTTTAATCGAATTACAGCTAACTTTTTTAAAAGTTCTTGTGATTCAGCAATTGAAATCTGTCCCAGTTTTGATGAATCAATATATCGATCTTCAGCTGGAAGACTCCAAGACTTCCAATCAATCTGGGCAGACTCGGATAGAAATTGTTCATAAAGCTTTCGAAAAATTTGCATATCTTTTTTGGATCTCTAAAAGCAGAAAAGAGATTGGATTTGGGGTTTTTAAACTTCCATTTAAGCCTAAACTTACGTCATCGCTGATCAGCTTTTCTAAGCATTCATCAATTTTTGATAACAATTCTTTTTTTCTTTCAATTTCCACCATTTTTGTTCCTCTATCAAAAATAAATAAAATATACCCACGTGGAATTTCGTCTACACAAAAAATAGTATAAAAACTGTTACAAATGATGAAAAAGAGAGGGGAGCCTTGAATGAATCAAGAACATTGGCCTTGAAGAAAGAAAGAATAAAAAAATATCGTCGATAATCGATGGTCACATAAAAAGAAAAAAATGGACAAATATGAATTTGTGATCATCTGTCTGATAGCAATTAAGAAAAAAACACCATCTTGTTGATAGTAATAGTAATAATTGTTACAATAATATAATTTCATAAAAATATACCGTTGTTTGTTTATTAATAATTACTGTCATTTTAAAATTTTATTTACTGATAAGAAAGTAACAAAACAATAACAAAAATATATCGATTAAAGAAATATGACGATTAATAAATTCATAAATAATTTTAGATTTTACTTTCTTGCAACTGAATCAGTTCTAATATTTGAAATTTCAGTAATCTTTGTTTAAGAGCAAAATTTTCTTAAAAGGGCTTTTTTAATAAAAAAACTTAAATTTTTTTCAATTATTCATTTTCAACGTTTTATGTAAACAATGCATAACTACTATGAAATAGTACTAATGTTAAAATGACATTTAAGGAAACACTGTTATCATTAATCCCATGTTTATCTAAGTTGTGGAGTCGTCTGTCTGTCTGTTGTTCGAAAAAATAGGAAATATAGGTTTAATAAAAACCTATTTTTTTTCTGATTTCACGAAGCTTTTAGTAGCTTTTTTGATTTTCGAAGTATAAAAGTAACATTTTACCTTTAATTTCAATTCAAAAATGTTAAATTTTTTAAAAAGCTGAAAAATATTGATGTCACTTTTTGTAGTTAGTTAGTCAAAGAAGAGGAAAATATTATGCTTTTTTACCAAAAGTTCCTACTTTAAACCTCTTCAAACATTTGAATTGAATGTTTGTTTTAAAGAATAAAAAGCTTAAAAATATTTTTTCCGCATAGTTTCAATCTTACCAAAGCTTTTTTTATAAATACGGGCAACAGTATGTAGTTTATTTAGTGAATTGTCTTTGCGCCATCATTCATTTTTCAACATTTTTAACAATATTTGTTTGAAAAAATACAAAATTTTAACAAACACGTGAAATATTTGTTTAACAGTTTTAGATATCCACCAGCTGTGTACTCGTTTATATTTACTTTTTTGACTTATTAGTTTTTTTTAGATTTTAGCAATTATATATAAACCCTCATGTTCCAACATTTCAATAAACTTTTGCAGATTGTTGTGACTTGCTAGTTTACAATGAAATTCCAAATTGCTGCTTTACTATTTATTGTGGTCCTCATTTTGGGTGGTATGGACCTAACATACTTGTTTCATTTGTAATTACCGTATTTTAGCATTGGTCTTTGAGGATGAAGCTCAAACCATCTATCGAGTTGCTGCTTGTGATGAAGTCTGTAATCGATCCTTTGCAGAACAAGATTCATGTTGCCGGGCACATGGTTATTCAGGGGGAACATGCAGCTCCTTCACAAAAATTTTATGTCGGCGTTAGTACACTTTTGTCTTCAACAAAACATTGTCATATGTACTGTTAAACAGAAACTTATTTTTAACAAAAAAATAAAATACTCAATTAATTTTGTTAGCTTCAAAATAAAAAATTTTAAAATGCGTAGAATAAAACCCAAAATTTGCATATTGTCTGATGGTGTTTCTTTGGACAGGGAGGTCGGGTTACCTTAAAATTACTGTCCTTATTCAAATTCAGGGACTTTAGCAGGTTAGGCACCAAGAGCATTTGCTCTCTCAGAAAACGATACTAACATCCTTGTGGGTTACTGTAATATTAACATTTTATTTACTAGTAAAAAAAGACAAAACAATAACAATAGTAATATATCGATTTTAAAAATGGTAGGACTATTAATAAAAGTCTAAAATAAAAAATACGTTTTATTTTCTTGCAACTGAATCTGTTCTGACGTTTGTAATTTCAGAAATCTCTGTTTCAAGAGCAAAATTTTCAGTTTCAGCTTTGCAAAAAATAACAAAAAAGATATTTGCTGCAATTAAAAGTGCACCATAAATTCGAAATAAATTTGCATATTCTGGGAAGGATCGATCAGGGGTTAGGATCGGAACAATGAAAGATCCTAAAAATGGGTATACGGTAATGGATGTTATTTGGATTAGCAAAAAAACGAACCAGTTAAAAGTCCAAAAGTTAAAGAAGCTTGTACGAAGCCCATTACGGTAGCTGGTTTTCGGGTTGAGATTAGTACAGCACATTTTGGAAATCCACCAGCATTAAATCCAAGGCATGAAAGTGAGATAATTGTAATAATCGTTGATAGAAGTGTATTACTGGAGGGAATAAATGTTAGAAGGATTAGCCCAATTCCAGTACCAGTAAATGTAAGAGTACAAAATAAACGAATCTGAAAGAGAAAATTTGAATATTTATGAATTAAAATGGGATATTTGAAATCCTATGTATCGACGGATTTAGACGAGATCGTCAAAAATTCTAAAGATCCATTGATTTCTTACCACCATTAAATGCGGTACCCTCAAAATGGTTTTTACCTCTCCGAAATGAAATACTGCTAACATTTCCGGATTTATAAAATCCTATCTTACAACAACAAACCTTTGTATGCTCATTGATAAATGTAATTTTATCAGATAAAAGACCGGTACAAAATTGTAAAGCAAATTGTATCACCAATGGCACCGCTGACAATGATCCGGCAATTGTAATCTCCCAATTCATAACCCATACCAAATACATCACCAAAAAACTGATTGTAAATTGTGCGGCATAAATGTAACAAATTGCTGCAATACAACATGCCCAAACTGATATCTTAGTTAGCACCCGATAGAATGGCACTTTCACATTTGCCAATTCAACAGGGGACATTTTGCCATGTGAAATTTTACGAAATTCTTTTTCTCCAACACTCCAATGCTGTTCTGGGTCGTCACTGAAATATGCAAATTTTCAAGTTTTTCGCTTGGTTATTACTACAGTACCGATAATTTAGGACCCATAAAACTAAAAATAATCCACAAAAGGCAGCTTGGAAATAAAAAACTGATGGCCAACCATCTAAAAAACAAATTATAAAGATAAACAAGAAAATCGCGTTTTTAGATTATATTTTGCAATAAATTTTTTTTGTGGCTGAAAAAAGTTGTTTTGTTTTTGTCTTTCTCTCTCTCAAAGACAAGTGACAGCTGCTTTTTTCTTTGTGTTCCTTTATTTCCACCCTTTAGTCGTAGCATCGGTGGTTCAGTGGTAGAATGCTCGCCTGCCACGCGGGCGGCCCGGGTTCGATTCCCGGTCGATGCAATTCCTTTTTTGAATTATACCATACATGGGACAAAACAATTTTTTTTAAAAGATGGTTTTTTGGGATGGTCCTAATAAACATAGTAAAGAATAAGGTTATTGTAACTTTTTGGCAACTGAAACTTTTTAAAATATCTATTTACTAACATCCTAAAAAACTATCTTTCATAAAATTCTTTTGTCACAGCATGTTCGAGACGGATTAGCATTTTTTAAATTTTTGCTACCCATTCGGTCTTCTTAATATTTTAAGACATTCTATTAATTTCTACACTTAGTAAACATGTTGAACTAAAATATGAAAGAGGGATTTAGCGATATTTTAAGTTCAAGCGATTTGCCAGCCCTATGAACCTAGAAAGCTAAACCTTTTCTAAAAAACACCTTCATCGGGCTGGCAAATCGCTAAAACTTAAAAAATCGCAAAATCCCTCTTTCATATTTTAGTTATACATGTTGACCAACTGTATAAATTAACAAAATGTCTAAAGATATTAAGAAGACCAAATGGCTAGCAGAAATTTGTTGAAAATTCACGTTTTTGCGAACGTGCTGTGTTGTCCCATTTCAATCAAAAAGGAATTGCATCGACCGGGAATCGAACCCGGGCCGCATTCTACCACTGAACCACCGATGCTTACGGTCATGAGATGACCTTAAGTGACCACTTTAAAATTAAATGCCTGCAGGGATTTAATATAACTTTTCTTTGCATTTCTTTTCTTTTGTTTTTCACACCCAACAATTTTTTAAACTGGTAGTTAGAAAAGGGAAAGAAAAGTGATGGTTTTTGAGAGAGAAAGAAAAACAGACTTTTAATCGCAAAAAAAACTTACAATGATTTGCTAAATAACTTGCAATTGGGGTTGTAATAACTGCGCATAATTGAGTATACCCTGTTAAAAGGGCAACAAAAATTCCTTTTTCTTTTGGAGCTGCCCAAGTTGTTACAATTGCTCCAATGACGGGATATGGATTACACTGGCACATTCCCTAAAAATCATGGTTAGTAATAATTGTCTATTACTAAAAAACAAACTTGGACAAGTCTCAAAACTAGTAACAAATTGAAATTTGTTACAGTAGCCCAAGGGGTTAATGCGGCAGCGGCGGTAGTTATTGATCCCAAAATAACTTGCGTACGGTACGTCCCAATTATTTTCATGAAATATGTAGCTGGAAGAACGAAGAGTGCGGATCCGGCAAAACTTGCAGCAAAAAGCAAACTAATTTGAATCGGACTTAAATCAACTCGCATATCTTCCAATGGAAGATTTGAATCTGTCCAATCCACATCTGTGCCATTCATAAATTCATCATATAATGGCGAAGTTTCAATTTCGGCAACTTTAATTAACGCTGCATTCCAACAAGTAATATTTCCCATTAACGCAGCTAAAAATAATGACCCCTGAAGGGCAATAATAAATCTTGTCCGATTTCCACATTGAATTATCGGCTTTGATTTTGTAATCTCGATTTCGGATAA
Organism: Panagrolaimus sp. LJ2414; assembly: GCA_024447195.1. NCBI lineage: Eukaryota > Metazoa > Nematoda > Chromadorea > Rhabditida > Panagrolaimidae > Panagrolaimus > Panagrolaimus sp. LJ2414. Next base: position 41,767 of record JAMRXY010000289.1, on the reverse strand, counting down.
TGGAATCGGTGGATCTGTTGTTGAAATTCTTCGAACCATTTGTAATCAATTTTTTATCGAAGAAAAAATTGAAAGAGCAGAAAAAAAGTGTAACAGTTTTTTTCAATGATATTGAACTGCGGCAGTGGCTTGCTTTAATGTTTTTTGTTGTTGGAAAGCGAGAGCTAGACGTTTTTCCTTTTCGTAATCTCTTGTTTTAATACCTTTTTTTATAAAAATTCGTATTAGAATTGCAAATTTAAAAAAGAAAAATGTTGGAAAAAAGAAAGTGATGATTATGCAATATCGGTTTAGGTTTATGACTTGTGATGTTTAAATGTTTATTTATAGTAAATATTATATTATTAAAATATGGGATAGTATTTTTTGAAAGTTAAGGTATTACAGAATGGCAAAAGTTTTGATGAAAAAGATGCACTTGTTTATTTGTAGCATACCCTAAAAATGCACATTCAAATTTTTCGTACAATCTAATTGATGACAGGTATAAGATTCGATTTTGAATTTTTAACGAAAACATTTCAATGACCAGATAATGTAGGTGATGATTAGTTTCAAGAACATCAGCTGTATTTTATTTCTGAGGTGACAGAAACCATTTCGATTTTGCCTTTGATCTTGTGCCGATAGCAGTAAAAGATCAAATGATTTCAATAATTTTGAAAGGGGGTACTTGTATTTGATGCCTTGAAGATTTTCTGATTAATTTTTTAGTTTTTATTGTGTATCTTGATTAATTTATAATTTTAGATGTTAATTATATCAATTTTATTGTTAAATATCAGTAATTTTTAAGTTTTGAATAAAATAATAAGAAAAATAATCTTTAAAAAAGCAATACCGGTATTTAAAGAAAATGAATTTTAAAAAATATAAAAATAATATTAAAATTTAAACATCTAAAACAGCAACAGAAAGCTTTGGAACATTATTTTCAGTTTGAATATTTGGAATAATTGAAGGAAGATTTGAAACAATACTTTTTGGAGGTTGTGTAAATGGGGCAGCCTCCGCGGAACAGAAAACACAAAATATAATATTTGTAACAATTAAAAATGCAGCATAAATATAAAAAACTATTGAAAATTGGGAATGTGTGCCTTCAGGGGTTAAACTTGGAACCAAATATGAGCCACCAAAAAGACTTAAGCATAAAATTACCTAAAAATTAAAGTTTTAATATTTCAATTTGTATAAAAAGGAGAGACATACTTGCATGACTGCCATTACAGTACTTGAGAATTGTTTGGCAACTAATACTGAACTTTTGGTAAAACCACCAGCATTAAATCCAAGTAATGAAATTGGGATAACAATAAGAATAACAGAAACAATGGGATTGGATGAAGGGATTAAGCCACAAACAATCAACAAAAATCCACAACCCCAAAATGCAAGAGTATTGAAAAATCGGATCTAAAATATTTAGGTTTTGAAAAAAATGATAAAAAAATCAATAACGATAGTAATCGAAATTGTTAAAGTTCGTGATTTTTTGTTACTTTCATTTTGTGAGAGTAAAAAGTTTTTGCAAATTTTTTAAAAAATTACAAGCATGCAACTGTAAGTTTTAGAATTTCTTGCCTTTGTAATATCTGAGATACTTGACAATTGATCAGATATAACTCCAGTTAAGCATTTAAAAATGAATTGAAGAATAAGTGGAATTGCAGAGATGAAGGATGCGGTACTAACTGGTAATTTACAGACATAAACGAAATACATTGGCATATAAGTAATTGCAAATTGTGCAACTAGAAAATTTGCAGATGTTGCAATCCAAACAGCATAAAGTGGAATATGAGTAAAGATTTCTTTGTATGGGGGAGTAACTTTAACGGTTGAAATGGCACGACCGTAAGAAATTTTACGAAATTCTTTTTCAGAAACGAATGGATGTTTTGAAGGTTCATCTCTAAAGTTGTATCCCCAAAGGGCAAGAAGTAAAGCGCCAACGGCAGCATGAATATAGAAGACACTATCCCAGCCTAGGCTGGCAGCAGCAGCTCCAGAAACTGGCATACTCTGAAAACTGATAAGTAAGAAATTGGATTTATGGGCATTTCGCCGGAAAATTCATCTTGGATTTTTGAAAGAAAACTTACAAAAATGGCTGATAATTGGATATATCCAGTTAGAAGGGCAACAAAAATGCCAGCTTCTTTAAGGGATGACCAGGTATTACTAATTGAGCCAATAACAGGGAAAGGATTGGATAAAGTTGTGCCTTGAATAATTCGAACTGCAAGAAGAATTTTAAAATCTGTGACTGCAGCCAAAGGGGTTAAAGCAGTGGTCAAGACAGAAACAAGTCCAACGCAGATCATAACTTTATGGGTCCCAAATTTCTGTAACAACATATTCAGCGGGACTACACCAGCTAAAGCTCCAATAAAAATCCCTGCAAAAAGTGTTGACTTTTGTGCCGTTGAATATGGGATTCTCCGATCTGAGATTGATAAAGAAGGATCATTAAAATCTTCAGCTGTTTGATTCTTGGTTGGATCATAAATGGGCGAGGTTGTAATATCAACCAAAACAATTTGAGCTGGATTCCAGCAAACAATAGAAGCCATTAAAATGGCCAAGAACAGGGCGCCTTGTACCAAAACAATGAAACGGGTTTTATGCCCGCAGTTGGTTTGATTCCGACGGCATTGAATTTCAGCATCTACCGTAACAATCGGAAATTTATCAGTGGTATCAGACATCATTGATAAAAAAAACTTTGAAAAAATGAAGGGTTTAGTAGTAATAAAATGATAGGAAAATATAAAACTTTTGTTTTAAACTTCCATCACATTTTCCATCGATACTTATATCAATATGTAAAATAGGTAGATTTTCCCACATACGTCGAAAATTATGTTGGATCAGTGATCTATTGACGCATTTTTTCATAGATGAGAAAGTCAGGTAGAGAGTCAAAAAAAGATTATGCAAATTAAATTTTGGCAATGACTTCTGGGCCTGGAAAGAGAGGGTTGAGTTCAATGAGGCAAAAAAACTTTTCAGCAACAAAAAATTGCTACATTAAAGATCAGAGACCTGTCATAGAATTTGTGATTATAGTTTTTGGTTATAGCTGTTAAACAAAATATATATATTTTTAAAATTGTGTGAAACAACAAAGCACAATGAAAAATTTGTATTTCTTTGGCCTTGTTAAAGAATGATTGCTTTACTGTATGGATTCTGACCGTAACCATGGTTTTCTCGATTTCAAACAGTAAAATCCATAAAATTTAAAACATTCGTCTTTACAAAAAGAACTCTTTCTTCAGTTTTTTGAACAAGATAATAAGATTTATTAACTAATTAAAAAGATGAATTTTTGACAATTTATATGCAATCTTCATTTTTCTTTTTAAATATGCCTGTCTATATTATTATCTATTTTAGTTATTTCAACTTTATATTTAATATTTTTCCAGGATAATTGATCCAAAAATTAGGAATTCATTTGTCACGCGGAATTCGAATTCCTGAGTTCAAGTAATGGTGAAAGAATCGTACAAAAACCCTTTGTTAAGCAGGAATTTAAAAACAAATATGAAAGTGCAACACAATTAAGCATGTAAATTGCATTCAAGCAGCAGGTACTGTAGCTCAATTTCTGATGAATAAAATTGAGAAGTTTAAAATATTCATTTCCCTTCCAAACTTTCCATTACTATCCATGATGCTTACTATTTTAAAAAATAAGATAAACAGGATATTAAAATATTAAATACATTATTCATACCTTTCAACAAATACATTGCTCATCCTAAAATCTTCAACAAAGAGAGATATTCTCCTCCAGGAAGGAAAAAAAGAGAGTTCCTTCCTCATTTTTTTGTATTTCAATGACTTTTTTCGATCATCAAATTTGGAGATGCAACACCTTCATCTTTTTTTGATGCAGCCGCCGGAAGAAAAAAAGAAATAGCATTTTTTTCAAGAATTTAAAAACTGTGCAAACATAACAGTTTTGATCGGGAATTTGATTTGATTTTTTTTCAATTTTGGACCATTTTTTTTGATGCTGTTTTCTCTCGCTTTTTTTCGTCGTCTTACCTCTTAGAGCTCATGTATATTTTTTTATGTATTGCAACATCCATTTTTTCTCTTCCCTTGCGGCAGCAGCAGCAGCTGCAAATATGTCTATCTTTAACACAGAGCCTAAGGGAAAACCCTTGACCAGTCAGTCCAAGTAAAAGATGGGCGTGTTTTTTTCCTTCAATCAAACACAAAAAAGTGGTATGGTTTAAAGCAATAGAGATTTTTGTGTTGACTTTTTTTTCTTCTTCTTTTTCCGGAAACATTATATTTCAATTTTAAATTTGCAGCTGTTAATAAAAAATCATTGGAAGATCCATATTTTTGAGATAAATCCTTTTAAAAGCCTTCTTTGGTGTTTAACACCTTCCATACCTTTTTTGTCATAGTTGGCGAATTCGTTGTCTTTTTCGGCAAAAATTGGCGTTTTGCTTTATCGCCAACTTTTTGTTTCCCTTTCAAAAATGTTACTGTACTTTTATTTTACCACTTTTTTAATATTAATTAGCAGTAATTATGTGATATCAAAAACGGCAGAAGATCAAATTGGTCATTTACAAATTAATTATCGTGAAGCGTCATCATATATTGCCGCAGGGGGAACTCCTCCAACAATAATTTATCATCCGAATCCGCCAACTATTTCACCACCTTCAACAAAATTGACCCTTACAACTCCACCTCCACCGCCTTCACTGGAGGAATTTCCAGCCATGCCATTATTTGATGCCACAGCCTTAAGGGATGATCTTCAAGTAATATATTTTCATTACCGTAATCCGATTACCGTAATCACTCTTCTTTACAGGTTGTACATCCACCATCCCCAAATGAACAAGATTGGGTGATGGCAACTGGGAATGAAACTTCAATTGATAACGTTTTGGCAATTAGCTTAGTCTATGGTGGAAGGCTCGTCTCAATGGGATATTACTATCGGCTATCACAAATTTATTATTATGCAATTATGCATAAATTTGAGGGACCTGTTTTTTTGAAGCCCAACCCCTACACTTATCAAGAATTAATTAAAGTTGCAAGGTTTGTCAGTTTTTTATCATTGCGGGAGAAATTTTGATTACTGTAGCTATTAGCTATATCAGATACTGTTTAGTGTTAGTGTAACTAATAAATTTTTTATTAGATAATTGGAATTTACTGTAACTACTAAATTTATTGTTTACCATAGAATTTTTGATTAAGATAGCTAGTAAATTTATCAGTTACTCTACAGTTTAGGATTACGGTATTTGGTATACTATAACAATTATTCAAAAATTATTTTCAAAAGATCGCCAAAATGTTTGTGTTTTTAACTGTTTAATTAATAGTCTAGTAGTAAAAAGAAATGAGGCATTCTACTCTCTTTCGTAGTCTAACAACTTTGTTTTTCATTAAATTTGTTTTGATTTTTAAAATTACTGTTACTTTTAAAGCTGTCCTATAATTTTCAGGTTTTCAACTTTCAAAATCTTCACTTTTGTCGTACTTGAATCATAGATAGATTAAAGCTAATTCTTAGATACAATGACAGAATAAAAAAGGTGTTACAAAAGGGTATTAAAATATTGCACATCCGATTTGTTACAAACCGGATGTTTACATTTTACAAATACATGAGACTTATTATTTCCTTAAACTTCTTTTTTTTATCCATTCATATTCATTCATCAGGGATGATGATGAAGTCATTTTTTGCGGAAACACTTCTTTTTTATGACACCGACAAGTTTTTTTCCGCATTTTTTTTTGATGATCAAAAAAAAGACCGAAATCCGAGAGAAAAAGTCAATGTCTCCCAAACAAGCAAAAAAAGAAGGGGTTGAATCTGAACAAATTAAAACACTGAAAATTTTGCGCAAAAAAATGTCAAACTTTTTTGGGAGATTCTGTTTTTCTTTGGAAAGCTTCTGTCTGACTTTTGAGAAAAAATGAGTTCGCAAAATTTTATGACAACCTTTAATTGAAAAGGGATTAATAATTGAGAGAGAGAAAAAAATTGGAGATTAATTAATCGATTAAAGCTGCTTATGAAAAACAATTGTTTGTTGAAACATAAGCAGTTACATTTTATAAAAAATTGTTTTTCCATTTTTAAAAACTGTTTTATTTTTTTATAGAGAGAATGAAGAAGTGAATCTTGGATTAACGCAACTTTGTGGTCAAGATAATGGAAAAGGTGAAGTGACATTTTCAACGTATTTTGAAAGAATTCCAGGTGTTAGTCATCGAGTAAGTTCTTTCTTCTATTATTATCTATTATAAAAAATAAATTTTGTATTAATTAAATAATTACAGTATACTTTTTTGGATTTGCTAAATTCATGTTTTTTACTTTTATGTTTGATTAATCAAAAAATTGCAATTTAAAAATAAGATTGATTCTTTTGTTATTTATAAAATTACTGTATTTTGTTTAATCAGTAAAAGTTTTATCCCTTTTTGAAAATTTAAAAATATGATACTGTAATTGACAAAGGCGATCCTTTTAAAAATAGACAAATTTTTGCCACGTGTTTTTATTATATATGCAGTTACTATTTAATTTTTTTCTTATTACATTTTCCTTTTAAAAATCAACACTTTTAGATTTGGTTCCCTGGAACACCTGAAGCAGATGTTCAACGACGTCTGATGGAACGTGATGGATATCGGCTGACATCACTTTGTGGATATTCTGTAAAAAATCGTGCACAATATGTTGGAGTTTGGATGAAACCAGCACTCTCGAAGCATCCATATGAAGCCTATTATGGTTTATCCTTAACAGAATGCATTGCAAAAGATAAATATTTATCCACGAAAGGATATGTTGCAACCCAATTCCGGGTCTTCAATAACGGACATAGTGTTCTCTGTACAGCAATATGGGAATATTCACCTGGAAAATCACATTCTATTGAAGTTGGAGAAAATTTACCAAGAATGTATCGGCGAATTCAACGATCGGATATTTTGCCACGACAAATTTCACATTTTTTTGATTCTGAAAATACATTGAAATATGTTGTTCTATGGTCAAATGTTCATGGCATGAGATTTCCGAATCCACCAGAAATTTGGAATGATTCAGCTTCGATTCCAGTAACATACCTTAAAGGTGCCCCAGAGCTGTTATCAGATGATCAATTATCATTTATCACAAAAAGGGTTGAACATTTCATGAAAGATTTGGATATCCCAGGATTATCCGTTGCAATCTCCAAAAAAGAACAACTTAAATTTGCTGCTGGTTTTGGATATGCAAATGTGAGGAAGAAAGATCCTGTAACGCCCCATCATCAGTTCCGAGTTGGTTCTGTTTCAAAACCGATTACAGCAGCAGCAATTTTAATTTTGGTTGATCAAGGAAAACTCGAACTTGATGATCATATTTTTGGAAGAGCTGGGTTATTTGGTATGCAAACTTTTTAAACATTCACCTTTGTAAGATATATTTAGGAACTGGCAGGGAACACTTTTTCTCTTTCTTTTTCATTTTTTTTCTTCGTTACAGTATGAAAAATTCAACTTTTTTTTAAAGAGTAATTATCTAGCCTACCAGACGTAATTTTTTACGCTGATTTCAAATATGTAACTTTTAAAAACGGTTTTTCTGCAACAAATACCTAAAATTTGCATTTTTAGTTGTTTTTACAGGAAAACATTTTCATGCATTGAGTTGCATTCATAAATTTAGTACCGTTGGATAGCCCATCAAAAAATACATCTTGGGTGAAAAGGAAAATCACGCGAAATCACGCGAAAAAATGTAACAGCGGTCGCAGAGCTAGATTTGTATAAAAAATGCTTGAAAAACAAAGGAAAGAAAAAGAAAGTGAACTTTTTTTGCACGCGCGCACTATCACTTTTTTCCTTGAAAAAGTTTCCAAAATGCGATAACAATAGAAACGACTTTTTCGTGTAAAGAAAAATTTACCCTGGCTTCTTTCAACGTTTTTTGGAAAAAAAGAAGAAGGAAAAAAGAAAACAAAAACACAAACTTTTTTCATTCCTTTTTTTCCTTCTTCTTTTTTTCCAAAAAACGTTGAAAGAAGCCAGGGTAAATTTTTCTTTACACGAAAAAGTCGTTTCTATTGTTATCGCATTTTGGAAAGTCAAAAGTGATAGTGGCGCCACTATCACTTTTGACTTTCCATGGCGCGTCAAAAAAATGCATTCTTTTTTGTGCAAAAAAGAAAAGGAAAAAGTGTTCCCTTTTCTTTTTTTTCGACGAAGAATATTTACTTTTTTAAATTTTTAGTCGTTATTTTCGGCATTTTAACTATTTTTAATATTTTTTTTGATTGTATTTTCGGCTTATTCTGGTCTGAAAGTACCTAGAAAAAACAATAAAATAATTTTTTTTCAACTTTTATTTTTGACCTGCCAGTCCCTAGATATATTGTCCAGATCTGATGTCAGCAGTTTTATGAGGGGGTGGGGGTTACGAAAAATCGGGCCCTTGCCTAAAAGATAAAAAGAATAAATCTATGAAAAGTAGTATTTTATTTCGAAGAAGGCCGCCTTTGATCTTTTATCAATGTCGGTAACAGACCAAATGATTTTTTTTTATTTGGGAGGGACATGTCACATGTGCTATTGCCTGCACACTCCTAACATTCCTTACTGCAGTTCTCAGTTTGAGCAAAATCTGATGCTTACCTTAAAAGCGGCAAAGATCAAAGAGTCAAAGGAAACATTTAATGGAAGGATATAGGGACTTCAACATTTTTGAATTTCCGCTAATGTCAAATTTCGACAATCCCTAGAGCTATCCTTGTATCATATATCACTAAAACACATAATTTTTGTAGGAATGGAATTTACCAAGAAAAATCGATATGGCAAATACATCTCAGATATAACTGTGAGGCATTTGTTGGAGCATACCGCAGGTGGATGGAATAATTTAGAATCGGATTCGGCATGGGTTGAACCACAGCTTTCGACAAAAGAATTAATCGAACATGTTCTTGAAAATGTTCCCCTAACAGAAAAACCTGGAACTAAATGGATTTATTCAAATTTTGGTTATCAACTTTTAGGATATATTATTGAAAAAAAATCTGGGATAACGTATGAAGAATTTGTAAAAAAATATATTTGGGCTGAAGTTGGAGTAAATGAAATTCAAGTAGCGAGGCCATCATTGGCTGAAAGGGCCCGAAGAGAAGTTCTATATTATATGTCTGGGAATAAAGTTGGCTTTAATCCATATGAAATGTTAAGTCCGGAAAGGATTGGCCCTTGGGGTGGTTGGATTGCTTCCCCGATTGAGCTGCTACAATTTATGGCGCATTTTGATGGTACGGAAAAATAGTTTTTGATGATAATGATAATTAAAATCTTTATAGGATTTGATAAAAAGGAAGATATTTTGAGTAAAGAAAGTATTGAAGAATGGGCAATTGCAACTAAAGCTTCCAATGATACATACGGTAAGATTTATCCTAAAAATATGACAATAGAGAGATTGTAAAGACGTCACGTCACGTATTTTATGGGTGAGTAGGGGTAAGCCAAAATGTGACGTTCATTTTAAAAGCGGCAAAGATCAAAAGACAAAAAACCTGAGGGAGCGTTGGACGAGTTTTAGAATTTCGGATTTTAAGTGACGTTACGTCTAGACAATTCTTTAAGGAATTTGTCCCGATCTGACACCAGCAAGGAATCCAAATTATGTTATCTACAAATGACTTTTCTTTTTTTGCCACAAAAAGATAACAATTTCTTCGATTTTGATGTTGAAAGTCAAAATGTACACATGTCGGTGGTCAAAAAAGTCGTCATCAAAAAAGCAATTATTTGATTTTTTTATGTTTGCTCTCTAGAAAAAAACCCCCAAATTTTGACTGCTGCTTTTTTGAATATTTTAAAAATTTTCGAACTAATAACAAGAGAATATGAGCGGTGCCAGAACCACTTGTTTGCGTCGTGTCGGTATGATATTTTTTAATTCTACAATATTTTCGTTTCTCTAATTTACGTGGGAAAAATTTGTGTAATAAGTAAAGAACTCAGCATAAAAAACAAAAATATAAAAGAAATAAGGACAATGTTAGCCATCCTGAAAGTATGAACAAATTGTCACGGATTGAATAATATTTGATGTTAAAGGGACCTGTTGCTAAACTGACGAGAAAGTGCCAAGGTTTTACAGGCAACGCGCGCGAAATTTAAAAAATGTGTTGCTGTTTTTTGCAAAAGAAAAAATTTTTTGCTGCTGCTTTTTTCTTCTCCTCGACTTTTTTAATATCCGTGATTTTTGCCGTGTATTTTTAATTGTTTTTTATCTATTATTTGTATTTGCTTGATAAATAAAGTATATTTCTTTTGCTTGTATGTGATATATTAGTTCTGTATAATGCAAAGGTTTCACCTTGTCATTTTTTTCATTTTTTACATGGATTTTAGAGTTGCTGATTATGATGGATGGAAGAACAGGTAAGTTTGTGCATATCAGGTATGTTTATGTATTGCTTTTTCTATTACAAGGACTAATCTTATTCGTTTTTTAGGCATGTGGAAGAACATATGGAAATGGAGAGATGGATGGTGGAAGAGGATATATATATGTCGGTTCTCGAAAATCGACGTCGGAACTGCGGATCGCTTTTATCGTTCTCCAGTTCCGACACAATATATACATATTCCTTGTGTTTGTGATTCCATCGATTTAGTTGCTGCTATAAATATGCTTTGTGCTCCGTTTGGAGAATTTTTGAGAGGACTGTTCATCCTAAAGGAAACCGGGGTATCTTCGGATACCTTAGTTTTAGTGGAGCTTGCTCCAAATAAATTTTGGCTGCGGTACTTGTTAGTACTGCTTATATGTAAGAATGGAAGAATCTTGTTTAGCAACATCTTTAACAAAGTACTGATAACGACTACCTTCATTGACATCACATTTTATTGGCAATGATTTTTGTCTTTGGAAATATAAAAAGCTGTTACATGTTTTACTTTGAATAGAAGATGATTTACAAATTTGGCACGAAATGTTTTTTTGCTGTATTGTAGTTGTAAATTTTATGTTTATCTTGAAGCAAAATCGTAGCTCAAGATAATAAAATCTGATGTAATCCATTATCCACAGCATATTGTGTGTATGAAATGATCTATCAGCGGTAAACAAAACATGTTAAATTAAACAGTAAAAGAGACTATGTCTAAACTATACAGATTCTCTGCTGGACGTGTTGTTCTTGTATGCAATGTTAAGCTGTTTCCAATTTTTTTTAAGATATTGCTAGATGTACTTGAAGGCCAGGATGATGGGGGATGATAAAAACATAAACAAAAAGGAGCCAAAGCCTAAGGTAATCATCAACTTCGAGGTTGATGATCACGGCCCCAAGATGAAACATTTCAGGAGGGGGAGATATAACGGGACATGTTGTAGCATTAAAAACAATTTCAGGCAACAAATAAGAGGACAGGTAATCATATATATTTGTTAGCATATCTTCATCCTCCGTTTCTTCCATATGTTCTTCCACATGCCTAAAAAACGAATAAGATTAGTCCTTGTAATAGAAAAAGCAATACATAAACATACCTGATATGCACAAACTTACCTGTTCTTCCATCCATCATAATCAGCAACTCTAAAATCCATGTAAAAAATGAAAAAAATGACAAGGTGAAACCTTTGCATTATACAGAACTAATATATCACATACAAGCAAAAGAAATATACTTTATTTATCAAGCAAATACAAATAATAGATAAAAAACAATTAAAAATACACGGCAAAAATCACGGATATTAAAAAAGTCGAGGAGAAGAAAAAAGCAGCAGCAAAAAATTTTTTCTTTTGCAAAAAACAGCAACACATTTTTTAAATTTCGCGCGCGTTGCCTGTAAAACCTTGGCACTTTCTCGTCAGTTTAGCAACAGGTCCCTTTAATGGAAGAATCATCACGGATATCAATGAAACACTTACGTCGCTTTTAAAATAAGCGTCGGTTTTAGCATACCCTCATCCGTTATGAAACTGGTTTGGAAAACCCCTAAATACATAAAAAAATAAAGATCCCCTAATAAGTATTTTAATTATTTTTGTTTTTTTTTTTGCTTTATCCGCTCAGCAAGTGTAGCCCCCTTAGATTCCAACCGAAGTTGAAATCAGCGATCATCAACGTTCCCAAATCTCCTAAGAGAAATGGAAACGAGCTTCACGCTCCAGGAGCCACACTATAGCTCGATCATCGCGGAATCTGCTGACTACAGATTTAAAAAAAGCGATGTGAAAACATACTACAGAAAAGATCCTGTGAAGTATGATTTCAACTTTTTTGTTATTTAGATCAAACATAAATATTGAAAATTTAAGGAACAGAGAGAAAAGTTTCATCGGGGCAACAGACAACCAAAGAGAGGCTCTCTCTTGTTGAAGAAAAAAAGAAAAAAAATAAGGCAAAAACATTAGAAAAAAAGAAACAAAAAAGATAACATTTTTTAAACTTTTTTGCAACAAAAAATCTTAAATTTATTTTTTATAGGATTAGGTTGGTCTTTAAATATTATGGGTTTTAATGGCTGGCAGCATGATGGTCGAATGCCGGGCTCAGCCGCAATGTTAGTTCGACTTGAAAATGGATTAGAAATGGCCGTTGTTGTTAATAAGGTAAATTTTACAATTACAGTACCGAGTACTTTTCTGTTTGCCTACAATAACCCACTTTAAATCTCCTTTTTTATATAATTTTTCAATACTACGGTATCTACAGTATTTTAATTTTATTAATCTATTCCCTTGCCTACAATAATGATAATCAATTGTTCATATATATTTTTTCTTACAGGAATACAGTGAAAGAGATTTCTTTCATGAGCTGGGATATATCTTACATCACATTGGCAACAATTGCGATTGGTGGAACGACAAAACTGATCTCTTCATACATTCCAAATGAAACAAAGATTCCAAAAAACGACGTTTTTGTAGTTATAAATAATAATTTATATCAATTTATGATAATCATAAAATTATACATGACATAAAAGGCTATAAATAACTTTTACATAGTTTTCAAAATACACGATTGAATATTTATTGTACTTGTACACAAGCCTAAGGAGCTCCAGCAGAACCAGTTTGAGTTGCCTTTTGAATAAGCATTCGAGAAATGACAAGTCGTTGAATTTGTGATGTTCCTTCATAAATTTGATAAACTAAAAAAAGTTGTTAAAATATTTTACAACAAAAGTTTTTAAACATACTTTTTGCATCACGGAAAAGTTTTTCAGCAGGATATTCAGTATTAAAACCAGCACCACCAAAAACTTGAATACAATTTGATGCAGCTTGGACGGCAGTATCAGAGGCAAAGCATTTTGCAATTGAAGCCATATATGAAGATCGAGAACCTTTGTCAACATCTTGTGCAGCCCGATAAGTAATAAGCCGGGAAAGTTCAAGATTTATTGCCATTTCTGCAAGAATATTTGACACACCTTGATGCTGGGCAATTGGAACACCAAAGGTTTTTCGTTCAAGAGCATATTTTGTTGCTTCATCTAATGCTCTCCAGGATAAACCAACTGCACCAGCAGCAACACCAGGTCTTGTCATACTGTAATAATAATCAAAACAATTATTCGAAACAAAAACTTTAAAAAGAACTTACTCAAATGCTGACATTGCAACTTTGAAGCCTTCACCTTCTTTACCCAAAACATTTTCAGCTGGAACAACGACATCTTCAAAGATAACTGCACGGGTATCAGCACATCGTTGACCCATATTAATTTCTTTTTTGCCTCGATTAATTCCAGGTGTATCTCCATCAACAATAAAAGCAGTAAACGCTTTACCGGCAGGAGTTTTGGGGTTTGAATCAGTACGAGCAAGAACAAAGAACCAATTTGCATAACCTAAAAGAAATTCATTACAAAAAACTTTTAGGTAAAAAATAGTTCACCTGCTCCAGTAATCCACATTTTGCTTCCATTGATAACATATTTATCACCTTTCTTTTCAGCCTTAGTTTTAAGGCCCGCAACATCTGATCCTGCTCCAGGTTCTGTAACACAATATGCAGCATAATTCTTCAAAGGAAAATAAATTATTTGGGTACCGTAATATACAGTAAATTACAAACCTTATAACTTTCTGTTAACATTCCAAGATATTTCTTTTTTTGTTCATCATTTCCAGAAATATAAACTGGTGCAATTGCAAGAGACGGTCCCATAATAGCAAGCTGAATTCCAGTACATCCATATGCAAGTGCTTCAACAACCATTGAAGTTTCAACGGTAGTTAGCCCAGGACCACCAAATTTCTCTGGAATTTGTGAATTCATAAATCCCATTTCATGTGCTTGTTTAACAATTTCCCATGGAAATTCCATTGATTTATCATATTTTGCTGCTTGTGGAACGATGACATCTTTTGAAAATTGAAATGCAGCTTTTTGAAATTCTTTTTGCTGATCAGTAAATTCAAATGAAAGGCAACGATTTTGTTGTTGTTGATGTTGAGAAAGTTGAAGAGGGGTTAATCGAGAAAAACGTGATAATGCCCGTGAATTCATCATTGTTGTTGATGATTGTTAATACAACAAAATTGTGCCTACAAGAAAAATTATTATTAAATAAATTGAAGAATAAAATTAAAACGCATGCAAATTGCACTATTTACTATAATGATATACAGTATACCCGAAAAGGTTAAAAACCTATTTTTTCCTTTCACAAAAACACTTTTTCAAAAAACATTTTATTCCAGTTTCCACATAAACCCATATACAAATGTTAATAATACATGACATAAATTTAGAATAGATTAAATATTTACTACAGTATTCTTTTTATCTCCTTATAATCTAAGCAAAGAAATAAGTGCCATTTTCTTTAACTTTTTGAAGCAATTGACGAGAAATAATCATCCGTTGAACTTGTGAAGTACCTTCATAAATTTGAAAGATTTTTGAATCGCGATAAAGTTTTTCAGCAGGATATTCAGTATTGAAACCAGCACCACCAAAAACTTGAATACAATTTGATGCAGCTTCAACAGCAGTATCAGAAGCAAATCGTTTTGCAATTGATGCATAATATGATCCAGAACGACCTTGATCAACTTCAAGTGCTGAACGGTATGTCATTAAACGAGCAAGTTCCATATTTGTTACGATATCAGCTAAGATGAAGGCAACAGCTTGATGATTTGCAATTTGAGTACCAAAAGTTTTTCGTTCAAGAGCATATTTTGAAGCTTCATCCAAACATCGAGCAGATAATCCAACGGCTGATGCAGCAACAAGTGGACGAGTTTTATCTTAAGAAACAATTTAAAAAAGAATTAAGTATTAAGAGTTGATTACCAAATGTCTTCATTGCAACTTTGAAACCTTCTCCGTGTGCTCCCACAACTTGGGAAGCTGGAATTCTGACATCTTCGAATGTAATTCCTCTTGTGTCACTGCAACGTTGTCCAAGATTAATTTCCTAAAATATCACAATATTAATGAACGGTAATTCATTCGGAAAGGTCGGTCAGTTTCAAAGTAAATTTATCCATTCACAATTGCATTCGGTATTTTGAAAATTATAACACCTTTCGTCCTACCGTAACCTCGTCGACCAAATACAGTAAATTAGGAAAAATTTCAACATACCTTTTTGCCTTTGATGACACCAGGTGAATCAGCATCAACAGCGAAAGCTGTAAAAGCTTTACCAGCAGGAGCTTTTGGATCGGGGTCAGTTCGAGCCAATAAGAAATACCAATTTGCAACTCCACCATTGGTAATCCACATCTTTGAACCATTAACAATATATTCATCACCCTTCTTTTCAGCACGAGTTCGAATTCCAGCAACATCTGAACCGGCTCCTGGTTCTGTAACGGCATAAGCGCACATTACAGGTTCTTCAATTAAACGAGTTAAAAACTTCTTTTTAACTTCTTCTGAGCCCGCGATAATTAATGGAGCAGAGCCAAGATCATTTCCCATCATAGCAGTTCCAATCCCAGTACAGCCATACCCAACTGCTTCACCCAAAACAACATCAGCGACGAGATCAAGACCTGGTCCACCACAAGATTCAGGAATTTGAGAATTTAAAAGTCCAGCTTCATGAGCCTTTTTAATGATCTCCCATGGATATTCCATTGATTTATCATATTTTGCAGCTTGTGGCATAATTTCTTGCTTGACAAATGTTCGAACAGTATCTTGAAGGCGACGATAATCTTCAGTTAAATCTGAACAAAAAACGACTTTAAAAATGAATACGGTAATTACAATTGCTCACCAAAATTAAGTCCACTAAAATTTTGATGATCTTCATTTGCAGCTAAAAATTAATACACAGATTAAAAAGTAGGAACATGAAAATTACCAGGTGCAGAATATGCTCTTTTTGCAACAATGGATGATGTTCGGGTTAGAAGCTTTGAAGTTAGCATTTTGTTTGAAGAATCTGCAAAAAAGAATAGATTGGCAAGCAAAGTAAAAATTCGAAGAAGAAAAAAAATTGAAGAGAATGTGAAATGAAAAACACGAAATTAAATAATACCGTAACTTAGAAAAACAAAAATTTAAATAAAAAGTAAAAAAGGGACACTTCTTAATTAAAAAAATATAATGCTTACAGTAAAAAGGTATAAACATAGAATTTAAAAATTTGAAAAAACAAAGGAAACGTAAAACACGATAAAAACCATCAATAAAAATGTCAAAAACTCGCGAGCAAAATATTCATTGATATTCTCAAATTAGAAGGTCAAGGAAAAATACAAACAATTATCAACAAAAAGTCAAAAATGTTCAGAACAAAAATAATTTTATCAATGATAATCAGTCCCATCAAACCCCAAAGTGCAAGACACCGTTTTTTCATGAATAAAAAAATTTTGTTGTTCGTCTTATCATTAATGTCTTCCGCGTCGATCTAGCTAGGAGGGGTTTTCTTTGCCACATGGCAATTTAAATGGACTTTGATCAAAAACATCAAAACGAAAGAAGAACAAAGTACGTCAGAATTTCACATTTTTTCAATTGTCTCAAAAAAATTTAATCAATGTTTTTCTTCTAAAAAAATGAAAATGAACGTCTTTGTTTTTACGATTAAATTGTTCTGATCATTACAAACTACACAAATCGTGCCCTTTTCAACAACAAAGCATCGAGCAAACAAAAATAACACGGACAAAAAGGTTAGAAAGGATAATCGAGAGAGAAAGAAGGAAAGAAATGGACTTTGTACTGGTGGTATTTATGGAAGCAAAAGTTTTTCGTTAGAGAATAATAAAAGGAAAGGCATAATAACAGTCATTATCGAACATGGAGAAGGAAAAGGTGACTAATAAATTATGAGGGAGTGTTTGACAGGCATATTTGCATAAAAGAGGAAGGTCCTACACATCAAAAAAGTATGGTGAAATAGAAGTTCTATTAAAATTAATAGCAATGATTTGTCACCAAAAAAATTGTGTTTCAAAATAATCATCTTTAAATCATGATCAATCAGGTGTTAAAAAATTTTTAACAAATTTTTATGATCACCAACAACTCCAACTTCCTCTTTCCATGTTCTACATGAGTTTTTTTCCAAAAAATGACCATCACCCGAGGAGAGATACTCTTAAAACGATTTCCCTGCTGTTTGCCCGGGCAGCAGCATCAAAGCTGAGAAAGCCACGATTTATTCTGACGTGAAAAAGAAAATTAAATCTCTGTGTTTACTCTAGTTTTTTTTCAACGTGTTAATATTTTTAGATGTTATAAATCTCTTAATTTTACCACAGTTTTTAGCATAATAATAAAATAATAAAGATGGCATCTGATTTTGGTAATCCGCTCAAAAAATTCAAATTAGTATTTCTTGGTGAACAATCTGGTAAGTTCAACATCTTCAATTGTTTGATGATCTAATTTATATTGCTATTTTTTTAGTTGGTAAAACTTCACTTATTACAAGATTTATGTATGATAGTTTTGATAATACATATCAAGCAACAATTGGTATTGATTTTTTGTCAAAAACTATGTATTTGGAAGATCGAACTGTACGTTGTATTCATCGATTTTATTCATATTATACAGTTATACGAAAAACATATATACAATTACATATTATAGGTTCGATTACAATTATGGGATACAGCAGGACAAGAAAGATTTCGTTCATTAATTCCATCGTATATTCGTGATTCAACGGTTGCCGTTGTTGTCTACGACATTACCAGTAAGTATATGCTTTGTTGCTTTAATTGGTTTCTTTGGTTTACTTGATGTCTTTCTTCCACCTTTCTTTGCAGCAGCAGACTTCTGTTTTTTGCTTGCTTTCTTTTCTTTACTTGCCTTCTTTCCTTTACTTGCTTTTTTTTCTTTACTTTCCTTCTTCTTGGATGCTTTTTTGCTTTGAGGTTGTTTTGAACGGGATGTTCGAGCAAGACTTGAAAATGTTCGACGAATTAATGCTGCAACATTCTCTTTTTTCTTTGAAGTTTTTGCAGGAGGTTGTTGAAATTCTTTTGATGGCTTTTCTTTAGCTTTCTTATTTTTGGATGCAGGAGTTTTTGCTTTTGGTTTACTCGATTTTGCAGGCGTTTTTGGTGCTTTTGGAATAGGCTTTTTAAATTCTCTTGCAGTCTTTGGTGAATTTGTGATAATTGGCATAATTCTAAAATTTATCCATTAATTTTACAACTATAAATTTATAAAACTTACTTTTGTATTGGAATTTCTCTTTTTGCATGCTTTGCTTCATTCCTTTTTAATGCATCTTCAAAATCTTTTGCTGCTTTTCCAATTCTTTCTTCCATACATTGGATTGCATTATTATGGCTATCAATCACTGCATCAATACTATCAAAAGCTGAATCAAGATCATCAAGACGTTTTTTACGTTTTTGTGCAGTTTCTTCCTGAAAAAATAGTTGAAACATATTGTTTCTTGTTAAGAAAAAAGATTTACCTTGAGTTTTAAATAATCAACAATCTCAGGAGCAGTTGGGCTTGTTGTAAACATTTTTTTGTTCCAAGTTTAAACTTTTAACATTTCTTTTATTAAACCTTTTGTATTTTTTACTACTAATCATTCATTCTTTTTCAGATGCAAATTCTTTTCATCAAACTTCAAAATGGATTGATGATGTCCGAACTGAACGTGGTAGTGATGTTATTATTATGCTGGTTGGAAATAAAACGGATTTAGCTGATAAAAGACAAGTTTCAACAGAAGAAGGTGAAAGAAAGGCAAAAGAATTGAATGTAATGTTTATTGAAACTTCTGCAAAAGCTGGATATAATGTTAAACAACTATTTCGTCGAATTGCCTCTGCTCTACCTGGTATTGAAGTTGAAAAGCCATCTGATACTCGACGAGTTGAAGATATTGGACCTGTTAAGCCAAGACAAATTGTTACTGATGAAGGATCGTGTTGGTGCTAATTATTATTTCAAATGTTTGTATAAACATAATTTAATAATTATATTTAATTTTCTTCACCTTTTGTTATTATTAATTAATGTGAATGTCTGTGGAATTTTCATCTGCGATAAATTTTTGCTTATTTTTGGTGTTAATGGTATTATTATTTGGTAGGGTTTTGGGCAATGAAATTAATAGCTTTTGTTAAGTTTTTAAAACTAAGATGAGTTCAAGAGACACTTGTTTTAATTATTAATGTTTTTGGAAACTTATTAATATGCTTGAAAGAATTTGCTTTAGTGGGGGTAAAAATTACAGGGTAAATAATATTGATATTTTTTAAATGAACACCAAAATAGTAAAAATAGTATTGCAGAAAAATTGTAACATACCCCAATGTAATACTTTTGTTCGAAAAATAGAATAAAAGTTTTAACTTGGGCATATCTTTAACACATAATTGTAATCAGTCAATCAGCAATGCTTTTTTCTTTCTTTTCAACAAAAATGGCTTCTTACTTTGTTTTTTATCAATTCATTTTTTTGTTCCATAAATTTATTAAACCTATAATTTTTGTTAAAATATTTATATTGTTGTTGTGATATTTTCACTTGTGCTGCTACTAATCTGTTGTCACATTATATATATCTTATTTATATTTATGGTTTTACCATTTAATGAGCTCTATTATATCTAATTCTTTGCACAGATGTCAAAAAAATTTCGCAGCTCTGTAAGAAAAATGGTGGTAAGTGATGCTGAAACAGTATCTATAATTACGTCACCATTTTTTGGCATTTCTGTTATAACGAAGGCTTTTGCTCATTGTTGTTTTCGTAATGTCCTTTTTTTTAATTGTTAAATTTTGCAATTTTAATTGTTTAATGATATTATAAGCGGTGTATTTTTAATTTATGATGAAATTAATAAATGGCTTTTTGGGATAACATATTTGTTTATCGTTAACGTATACTGTAAAAAGGAAAAGTAACAATTGACTGATTTTACAAATCAAAAAAAAAGGTTAAGAATAACCTAATTCTGACACAACGGGTTCTTAAGGAAATTATCAAACTGTTTTTCGTCAAATTTTGTGCTTTTGATCTCTGCCGATTTTAAGATGAGCGTAATATGTGGACAATCCTTGATGAACGAAAAGCAAGAACAATTTTTTGAAACTAAAGTTAGACGAGAGAGACATACATATTTTTTCAGCTGTTTTTTTGTAACAATTTTTTTAAAAAGGCATTTGTTCAAACATATACCTTTTACCCACGTACCTCAGGTCAAAATGTAAACAAATATTTTAGCAAAGTGTAACATATGGAAGAAGAAATTCCGTAAAAAAGTATATAAAAAACAACTCGTTTCGTAAAAAATAATACCGCTTAAATATAAGGATGGACGAGGGCCCAATTTTTAAGGCCCCGGTTCGTCCTGGGCCCTGGCATTTCGCCAATGCCCTGCCCCGGGGCCTTCCCGGGGCATTCCCGGGACCGTCCCGGGGCCTTGAAAATGCCCCGACAATCTTTATAAAAAGAATTTTTTTTTCCAAAATAACACATGTCTTCTAAGTTATCATGAAAAATGTTATTAAATTCATAGAATAACATCAATAATGTTTAGATAGAAAACAAAAATGATAGAATAAGTAAATAAAACAGGATCCCAAAATGCAACCTTTGTCTGTTCCAGCATCCGCTCGTGTTCTTTAACCGGGGCCAGGGCATTTTTTAAGGCCCCGGGGCCCAAAGAAAATGCCCTGTCCTGGTTCTGGCGATTATTTATGGGCCCCGGGTGTGCCCTGCCCCGGGGCATTCCCGGGGCCCTCGAAATGCCCTGGGCCCTCGTCCATCCTTACTTAAATATACTTTTAAAGTGGAGTACCGTTGAAGTATTAAAAAGGGTTAAGGTCAATAAATACTTGTATCCTTTTTATAAAACCCAGTCTTTACTCTCTTTATAAATGCCTTATTTTTGGTACGGTACTTAATAATTTCATTACTTGAAAGTATGGTTATAAAATCTGTACCTTTTTGAAATTCCTTAAAGAAATTTGAAAAAAAAAACAAGTTTTACTATTATTCCTCCTTATTTCTTCGACTACTTAATTTTACCTCCCCCGTGAAAAATAAAAATTAGGTCAGATTTGCATAGGAGTAATTTCTCTTTCATTTTTATTGTGTAACAAAAAAGGATTACCGAAAAATCCTTTCCTAAAAACATCTTTTCTGAACTTAATTTTTTCTTCGATTCAGAATTTTTTCGAACGTATCTTTTTTACGGTTTTCA
The DNA here is from genome assembly GCA_024447195.1 of Panagrolaimus sp. LJ2414. Classification (NCBI taxonomy): domain Eukaryota; kingdom Metazoa; phylum Nematoda; class Chromadorea; order Rhabditida; family Panagrolaimidae; genus Panagrolaimus; species Panagrolaimus sp. LJ2414. Next base: position 20,060 of record JAMRXY010000289.1, on the reverse strand, counting down.
CTTTTTGACCCGATTTTTTAACTAAATTTTAATTAATTAGCGAACCAGAAATATAATTATATTTGTCGAAAGAAAGTGAAAACAGAATTTATCATTTTAGTAGATAAACTTATTTCAAGAATGTTACCGATTATAATTTTCTTATCAATTTTGCCGGCAATTTACGGCTGTGCTGCAACTTCATCAACTTCATCCCCGGTATTAGGTTTGTGATTTTTTGTAACATTATTTTATAATAAAAAAATTAAAACTTAGCACAAAATAATAAGCAACAAAAATATATCAACTTTTGAAACAAAAAAAAAAACAGTTTTAGCGCTTGAAAATTTGATTTTGGAAGCTGAATAGATAAAACAGAAATCATTGAGACCAAGCGCTAGGCTTAAAACATTTAATCTTTTCATTATCGCCGAGATCATTGGCATCTTCTTTATTGTTGAGGTTGATGCTTGAGGTTGGACATACCAGCTTGCATTACTTCATCAACTTCTAACAAATTTTTTGCAATTTCATACATTGCATTTAAGCTAGCACGTTTAACAACATAGTTATCCCAAACACGCTAAAACAAGTTTTTCAATTAAGATCATATTTTTTTTCAAAAACACTTACCAAGTCATCGGAAGGTTCACCAGTAGTAAGATCAATACCAACTGGAGCCCGACCATTTTTATCTGCATCACGTTGAGCTTCAACAAGCTTTACAATTGAATCTTGAGTATCATGTCCAGCATTTTGAGCAAGAGTTTTTGGGATAACCAATAATGCATCAGCGTATGCTTGAATACCAAGTTTTGTACGTCCTTTTGTTTCATCAACAACATCACGCAAACGACAATGTGCAGCAACTTCAAATGCACCAGCTCCAGGTGCAACGGTTTGATCTCTTAATGCATTTGCAACGGCTCTCATTCCAGTTTTGACAGCATCTTTAACTTGTTCAATGACATGTTTGTATTGACCTTTGATAAGAAGAGTTACAGCCTTGGGATCTTTGCATTCTTCAATAAAAGTAAATTTGTCTTCACCCTAAAACAGTGGAATTTAAGAATCATGTAACAAACGTTCAACCTTCAACTTACAACAACATGTTCATAAACTTGTCCAGCATAACCAAGCATATCTTCAGATAAATCATCAACAGAGTTAACAGCTTCCCCGCCACATGCAAGTTGCAAACGTTCCATATTACGACGTTTAGCACGTCGAAGGGCAAGAATTCCTTCACGAGCAAATAAATCAAGAGATGGAGGATCAATACCTTTTTGATTAATAATAACGAATCCTTTCTTCTTTCCATCCGGTGCATTATCGCACAACTTTTTTTTAAGTTCAATAATTTTATGAACTCTTCTGGTAATAAATTCCCGTTCAGCTTGAAGGAGCTTCTCACGTTCTTCAGCAGATTTATAAAAGAATCCAGAATTAACTTCAGTTTTTTCAAATTCCAATGAAACATTGCATGTAAGAATGTAAGCATTTTCAACATGTCTTGGCATATCAGGATGTCGACCGCCATGATCGAGCACTAATCCATTAATGAATTTTGTATCCATTGCCGTTTCAAGCATCATCTGTTGAATTTCAACCATATGCAAATCGGGATTATGATCTTCAGGGCTTTGCCGGATTGCTTGTACAGCTTGATAAACGCATTGGGCAATGTGGTCAGCTAGTGCTCCATATAATTTTGTGGAGACAGAACTTTTTGCAACTTCTAGCAAAGTTTCACCATCTACATCTCCTTTAGATTGCATTTCTTTAAGAAATTCAAGAGTTTTTCGATGAGCAATAGTAAATCCTTCAGTAAGAATATGAGGATGAACACCCTAAAAATTAGCACATAGGATTTTTTGTTAAGACTTAGACATACTTCTTGAACATAATTTTCAGCATTTCTTAAAAGTTCTCCAATAAGTAAAACCGTTGAAGTTGTTCCGTCTCCGGTGCTGTCATTTTGTGCGGTGCAAGCTTTTGCAATCATTGAAGCAGTAGGATGACGGATTTGCATTTCATGAACAAGTAAATTTCCATCTTTTGTTACTTTAATCTCACCACCACCAGAGACAAGCCTATAAAAATACCAAATATAATGTCCATCAATAAAATATTTAAAAGTGCCTTACATTTTCAAAGTACCTTTAGGCCCAAGATTTGATTTCATTACAGCTGCAAGACCTCGAGCTCCAGTAATATTTAGCTCTAATGCCGCAGCATGACGAGCTAGTTCAGCTTTAGGATTAAGAACGCTAATTGCTGACATCTTTGTTGTTGAGAGATTATTATTCTAAGCTAAAAAAGGAGGGATATCAGATAGCTGAGGAAGATATAAATGGAAATGAAAAGGAGCAGTTATAAATAAGGGTCAGATATAACGAAGGAAAAGGATAATTACTGTTAAAACGTATGAAATGTAATTAAAATCAAATTTAAAATTTGAGTCAAACTTTTAAAGACTTTTTTCCAAAAGGTTCTTTCGAGTTCTTCAAAAAAATGCTTTACACTTTTTTTCCTCTACTTTTTCGTGTCGAGAAAAATACGTTTGTTTTTTTCAAGTTTTTAAAAACAAGCTTGGGGCCATGCCTTCGGCATGGCTCTGCTTTCTTTCATGATGCACACCCTTGATTAAAAGTATCCATTAATGCCTGTTTTTGATTACAATAATCCTCTTCCAATCCCAGGGGAAACTTCTAGAACCTTGTAGAAATTTGCGGAAAGCTCGAGAAAATAAGAAAAAAAATCGTAAATTTCTAATAATTCTGGAGAATTGTAGAATCATGTAGATCTATCCAGAAAGCTACAGAAAGTTTTGGAATTTTCTGGAACATTCCTATTTGGTCCCACCTTTCTCCCGAGAAGGAGGAAAAAGGTCCCTCGATCGGATTAAAAGGGATGTCGATCACTTTGATGTTTTGAAATCTTCCCCTCTCCTTTCCCCCCAATTTTTAAAATCTGCCCCTTTCCCCTCTCTCCCTTTTTCGAATTTCCGCCCGTCCTTTCCCCCGAAACTCCGGGGAGGGGAATGGTGGGGAAGTCATAGTAATGATCTTTTTATTGTATCAAGAAAAGTATCGAACTTCGTGGATTCTTCTGGAATACTGTAGAAATTTCTAGAAAAATACAGAAGTTTGTAGATTTTTCTGGAATGTTCCATGTTTTTAATATAAGAAAGTAAAATCACTCTTTCATTTTGAACAAAGAAATCAACACGAATTTCCAGAAAATTCCACATTTTCGCTAGAAGACATTAAACGGACAGACAAATTCCTTTATATATATAGTATGATTTTTTGAAAGGAGAAACTTTAAGATTTTCAGATTCATTTTCTAAAAAAGGTACATATTTTTGCGTAACAGTTTGTGGGCAGAAAGTACTTTAATAAAGCGCAGTCCGTAAAGTTGTAATAATCTCATCCCCAAACCCACATACGGCATTGATGAGGTGTATTTCTCAAAATTTAGCAAAATCTTTAATATTCTACTGCAAAATTAAAAGCTTTCAAAGATAGTCTTTCGTGTTCAAAATCAATACTGCATACCCTAAATTTGAAGATATTTTATCTGCATCTATATTTTTTCAGTATGTTCTACTTGCGCACAAGTACGAGAGGTAACAGGAACCGGAGTTGGCACAGATCAACCTATAACACAGACAGTAGGCACAAATGGTGATGGTTGCCGAACTATTACTGTAACCTGTACGTCTGCAACAGCTGGTTCACAAGTTGTATTCTTTGTAGGTTTTCTTTTCCCCACAACATTGGTATTGTTTATTTTAATTTCAGTGGACTGAACAAGGTGCCGATCGAGGTACAAGTCAAGGCACTACAACAGTTTCTCGAACATTAGTATGTGATTCAAATGGAGATCTTATACTTACAGAACCTGCAACCGGCGGAGTTGGAGTTGTTGATGAAGTTGAATGTGTTTCACCGTAAAAAAATATAAATCCCTTTATTCAAAAATGCCATAAAGGATTTTATTTAAACCTGTGTTCTTTTTTATTATTTTTTTAACCCCCCTAATATATTATTATGTATGTAAAAAATGATATTATTTTTTTCAATAAAAACTGATAATTTAATTGTATTTTGCATCCAATGATTTTGTATTTCTTGAACCAACTAAAATCTGACAACTGTGATTGAAACGTCTTTGCGGGAATGCCTTGTATTTGTTTGATATTTTGTATCGGTCATGGCAACTTCAAATTTTTCTAAAAATACATTTTTCATGATTTCTTGAATGAGGTAAATTTTTTTCAGAATGTTACATTTGGGCAATTTTTCGTTAAAAATCCCTCTCAAAATGCCCAAATGTTACATTCTGAAAAAATTTTCATCAATAATAAAATCAAAAAAAATGCTTTTTTAAAAAAATTTACCCAAATGTCACATTCTGAAAAAATAAATTTTCAAAAAAGCAATGCTTAAATTTTTCATTCAAAAATAATTTTACCCAAAAGTACCATTCTGAAAAAAATTTTCTGGAAAATAAAATCATAAAAAATGTGTTTTCAAAAATGTTTTTTTCAAAAAAAAACGTTATGGAAAAAAATGCCGAAATATTTACCCCAGATTCATTAATGCTAGAATCATATTTACCCGGATTTATATTTCCAAAAATAAATACCCAAAAAAAAGTACCGTAATCTATCATACGCAAATATTTTTCCCAAATAAGGGCAGCGCCAAAAAATATTATTGATCAGCCGGCCGCATTTTCGAGCCCAATTCATTGGCCAATTCAAACGATTTTTCTCTTGTGAGTAAACATAAAAAAATAAGCCATTCCTTTTTTGAAACACCACTTTTTTTGACCACAATTAATGACACATGTTGCCCATCACCTTCAACTTTTGTGACACAAACGGGGAGTCATCCAAATGAGTATGGCTAGGTTAACAAAAAAAAGTTATGCAATCAAAACATTGATTTTGATAGTACAGTCGAACCTCGATTTTACGCGCCTCAATTTTACGCGAACCTCGATCTTACGCTCCTTTTTCGCGGTCCCTTCAACATGGAGCCCATACAAATCGGACTTCGATTTTACGCGATTTTTATTCGGTCCCTTGGATCACGTAAAATTGAGGTTCAACTGTATATGCATGTGCGACACTATGAGATTAATTGAATATATGTTGTTTTACATTAAATTTGGAAGGATAAGTCACAAATATAACTAAAATGAAAATGACGTTTAAGGACATCATCAGCATTTAATATGGAGGGAACAGAAACCCTTTAGAAGGGACATTAGGAACTCTGCTGACGTCCTTGCTTTTGTTTAATAAAATTTTAATAAATCAAACAAAATAATAAGGAATTGTGAAATTGAATAATGAAAAATCATGATAAAATATTTTTATAAAAAGTTTTTGTGCCACTTTATTGTATTTTAATTCTCGAGCGTACTTTTTTCGATCCGGAGAATTCATGGTTGCATGCCGACTGAGATTTTGGTTCATTTTGGAAATAATAAAATCAATAATATTTGTTGAAACATTTTGGACATACAATATTTCTTTGATTTGATTCAACATTTTTTTATAATTTTTGGAATGGTAAGGTTCATATCGGATTATTTGGTAATATTTCATGTAATTTTGGAATTGACATCTCCTAAAAATTTGAATGCGACTTTTGTTCGGGATGTTGAAGTGAGACATCAGCAGGTTAGTATAAACCTTTTGATCTTTTACCGCTGCAAAAGATCAAAGGTCCCCCCTTCAAAATGGTTTTTGCCCTTCAAGCTAAGATGCTGTTTTCGTCCTTGAAGTATAAACTTTTTAATTACCAATTTTGTGGGAAAAAATGTCGATCATCACTTGTTAAATATCCATGTTTCCGTTGCAAGTAAAGTTGACCACGTTTATAAATATTTTGTAACACACATGTAACATTTTTGTCACATCCATAACACTTTATTTTTTTACTAAAAAAGTTTTTGTATTTTTGGTTATTAAATTAAATTTCTTGTTGGATGATTACTTGATACATTGATGAACAAAACCAGAAAAAAATCGTTCAATTGGATCTCGAACAATGACAAAAAGTTTCCAATCTGTTAAATGCGAATTTGTTTTTAGTATCATTTCTTCAAGAAACTTATATTCATTCTTTGTATTTTTTTTATACCTAAAATTTAATTTGCATGTATTTGAATCCGCGCGAAAAACTGGCTACAAATCAAGTAAAATCACAAAAATGATAGATTATGCAAGTTAAGATAAGGACCCCTAAATGTTTAAACATCAACCTAATTCTAAAAAAATAATTTCAATATTTTTTGTTGAAAAAAAAGTGTTATCTTTTTTGTTTCTTCTTTTCTAATGTTTTTGCTTGTTTTTCTAATAAGCCAGAGAGTCTCTCTTTGGTTCTCTGTCGCCCCGATGAAACTTCTTTTTCTTTTCCTAAAAATTTTAATATTTATGTTTGGGTAAAACATTCAAAAAAGTTGAAATCATACTTCACAGGATCTTTTCTGTAGTATGTTTTCACATCGCTTTTTTTAAATCTGTAGTCAGCAGATTCCGCGATGATCGAGCTATAGTGTGGCTCCTGGAGCGTGAAGCTCGTTTCCATTTCTCTTTTGGAGATTTGGAGAACGTTGATGATCGCTAATTTCAACTTCGGTTGGAATCTAAGGGGGCTACACTTGCTGAGCGGAAAAGGCAAAAAAGCAAAGAATACTAAAATTCTAAAAACAAATTACTATGTCATTCTTTTATGCCAATCTGACACTTTTTAAATTTTAAAATTTAAAAGAAGCAAGGATCAAATGAATTAAAGAATGTCGACGTCATATTTAACTTAAATAAATAATTTAAGGTTCAAATATTTGAAAATCTCTATTTTTTTGAATACAGTAATCCTTTAAAATTACTGAAATTTTTAAATGAATGTTTATCAACAAAAACCTACTGACAATGCCATCCACCACAAAGTATTGGCGTAACATTGGCTTTTAAATAATCATTTTTTGCATGCAATAAACACATAATCGAAGCTAATACTGATGACATACTTTTTTCGATCAAACAAACTGATAGTTTGTAATCAGAAGCAGTTCGAAAATTGTTTACAAATGGTTGCATTGAAGGAAAAATTTTATCGGAATTTGAAGATTGCCAAGGATTTGTTTTAAATATTATTATGATCATTACAGTAATAATAAAAAATGCAAAACATTTTCCTTTAAATTTATCATTATTTTTACTTTACTTAAAACGTTGAGTAAAAATCATACCGGCTAAATTTCTCATGTTACAAATATTTCGATTGCCTTCAAATTCAATTTTGAATTTGAAAAATGGTTGAATTTACGAAAAATTTATTTTTAAAATATAATGTATATTGATTTGTATTTAAAAAAGAATTGTAAGTTTTTTAAGCCATCAGAGTTAAATATAATTAGTTCGGGAATTGATGAGGTCGTTTTTAATTAAAAAAAGAAGTAAAAATTCGTTGAACAAGTAATAATTTGATCGTTGTTTTTAGCATTCGAACAGGAGCGTCAGCGTAAATCTTTAGGATACTACCAAGAACGAATTCCCTCTTCTAAATAATTAAAATCCTTTGATCTTTTACCGCCATCAGCGCAAGACCAAAGGCTCAATCGAAATGGTTTCTGTATCTTCCGGATTAAATAAACTATTGTTGATGTCCTTTGATTTAAGTAATTCAACCTGTGCAAAATTTGTGTTTTATAGTTTTTTGACCATGTTGACGAAACTTTTAAACATTTAAAATAATTTTTAATGACATTTAAACAAAAAATATTCATTATCTAAAAATCATAAAGTTCAATTTTGTTCAAATGTAACAAATTTTTAAGTGCCATTTTTTTGTTCTGTAACAATGAGCGAGAAAAAAGTGAATTTCTATTTCCGGATTTGTCAATCGGTACTTAACTTGAATAAAAAAATGTTTAAAGTCTTTTCACAAATTTTCAAGAGTCAAAAAAATATCGCAATTCTTTAAAAAATTATGTCAAGTAAAATCTATAATAAAAAAAAGTGAAAGCAATGGTTCAATTTTTGCAAATGCTTATTAAATACGAACAAGTGAAAGTTTTTTAAATAAATTATTACATTTTTTGTTAAAATAGATTCTAAAAATCCGGAACTCTTAACTTTTTGTCATGATTTAAGGGGGCGTTAGAAAACAAGTACAAATAGAATGGATTTTTGTAGAATTTCTACAGTTTTGTGTTTTGGCAGTTTTGAAAAATGGTTTCGGGCAGTCGTAATTTTGGCGTAATTGTTTTAATTTTTTGTTTGTTGGTTAGAAGGTCTCATGGATGCTTTGCAACAGTTCTCGCAAATCCAGGTTTGTTATTTAAAAAAAATTTTTTTTGCTCGGACAATGTAGCTCTTGTAACATTTTTTGTAACTATTTTAAAACTATTACAAAATGTACGTAACACTTTTAGTAATTGTGTTAAAAAAAGTGCTAAAAATTACTTGTAGCAATTTTTTGTAACAAAATTCATTAAAAATTAAAATTTAAATTCTGTTACAGTATGTACCCGATGTCCTGTTTTTACCCTTGCTGCAAATACTGCTCCAAATCCTATTTTAACTTCTGTCACAAGTTTGAATGCAGATGGTTGTACTGTATTGACAGTAACCTGTACCGGTCCAGCTGGTGCCGGTGTAACAATTGTGGTAGGTATTATTTGCAGAAGATAACGCAACTCTATTAAATTCTATTATTCTCTCTATTAAATAATAAATATTTTAGTGGTTCAATAATGGGGTGCAGGTGGCCACTTCCCCCTCCGAGTTGATGTCAAATGTTTTAAGTCGTGATATTACATGTAATTCAAGTGGGCAATATGTTCTGCAGCTCACAACCGCCGGGGCAGCATTACAGCCCGTCACTTCTGCAGATTGTACTTCACCTTAAATGTTTTATTACTGTATGTTAATGTCTAGACTTTTTTTTGTATCAAAAAACCTTATTGAAAAAAATTAATAAATTTAATAAAGACTAAAATGAGGATACTGTAATCATCAATGACTTCCTCTCAGGTCATCATTGGATCAAATATGAAACAACAAAAACAGCAAAAAAAGTAAATTTGCATGAATATTGTTTTTGGCTATTTACAACTTGCAGTTGTTTAGGGGTTTGACGTCAGCATATAATTCAAATTGTTGAACCTCACTGCCTTTGCCAATTTATTTTTATCTTTGCCGTTTTTCAAGTCAGAGCCAGATTTTGACTGACTTCCTTCCATTCTCAAAACTGCTGACATTGAATATGGGCAATCCCTTTGTGATTTCAGCCTTTACCTTTTTCCATGGTCGTTTTTATCTTATTTTATGGTTGACTGTGTTATGAAATAAATTTGACAAATAAGATAATTATCAACAAAAATAAAAAACTCAAGTTTAATGTCGCGAGATTTTTTCGAAAGATTATCCGTAAAAAAGAAGCCTAAAGTGATAGTTTTCTTAAAATTAAGATACATTTAAATCCAGTTTTAAGTGTGTCTCTTTTGGAGACTACTAAAAAGGGTTTTTAAAAAATATTCATTGAACTCAAAAAAATCTTTATTATTTTTTCTTCGCAAGCAAAAAAAGATGCGAGTAATTTTTTTCAACAAAATTCAGCTAACTGTTTTAATCTTTTTTATTTCATTTACCTTTTTTACGTGCCTAAGATGGTGGATAAAATATCATGAAACGCTGATAATTATTTGTACTCCGACATTGAAAAATGTGACGAGGTTAGCAGATATTACTCGGTTATCACAAACTTTAATGCATTTAAATAATCTTCATTGGATTGTTATTGAAGATGGACAACATACTTCTCCGGCAGTTGAGAAGGTTCTTAAAAGATCTGGTATTAAATACACATATTTGTCTGAACCAACTGGACCAGAATTCGAATCGAGAAGTAGGAAATTTATTTTATTTTGTATTTTTTTTTATTTTTCAAATAAGCCTTAACCTTTTACCCCATGGCCATCTCTAGGCGTGCCTCGAGACACTCTTTTCAATCTCATGAGAATTACGGATTGGACTCCGTAAAACATTTGCTTATGAAAACGTATTTATTTTTGTGTTTCGTTTTTTCAAGAAAATTTTTGCATAGAAATTTCAAACATATTTTTATTTGCAATCGATAAAAATCTAAAAAAGTGTTTTAAATAAGATTTGTTTTTTTAAACAAATTAGAAAAATTTATGCAAATTCCTGGTGGAAATTCTCGTGTGAAATTGAAAAAAAGATAAAATCTCAAAAATCAATGAAGCGAAAATCTAGTGAATCTAGCCTATTTAAAAATTCATTTTGGAACTGATACTTCTAGTCTAGAAAATATCTAGTTTTAAACAAAACTTAAAAAAAAGAAACAGAAAAAAAGTTATGCAAATGTTTTTCAGAAGTTGGTTGGGCGCAACGAAATAAAGCTTTAGCCTTTATTCGACAACGATATTTGCGATATAAAGGAAATGCGGTTGTATATTTTGGTGATGATGATAATACCTATGATTTAAGATTATTTAATAATTATATCAGAAATGTTAAAACTGTTGGAATGTGGGCAGTTGGTAAGGATTTGATAATGCCAGGGGGTTTTAGCAAACCGAAATTATAAAAAGCCTTTGATCTTTTACCGCAGTTTGCATAAGATCAAAGGCATAACCTCTTGGAATATTTTTTGCCCCCTCCGAAATAATATTACTGCTAAAGTCCATCTATAAAGCTGCAGTAACAAATTAGGACTCAATTATAAATTTTAGGATTAGCCGGAAAAGCAAATGTTGAAACGCCCGTAGTTAAAAATGGCAAAATTATTGGTTTTCGAGTTGTTTTTGAACCTGAAAGAAAATTCGCAACTGATATGGCTGGATTTGCTGTTAATCTTGAGCTGATATTAAGTTCAACGTAAATCTCTTATCCATTTTAATTAATCCAATATGCAAATTTTATAGGGCAACATTTCACCACAAATGTAAAGTTTATAATTCTGAAGATTGCTTTTTGAGGCAATTAAACATTGAATTAGATCAAGTGCAACCATTTGGAGTTGAGCAAGATTCCAGAGAAATTTTAATTTGGCATACAAAAACTTATCATTCAGGTGGAAGAGGTGGATATCATGGATATACTGTAATTGCTTAGTTTTTTTGTGTTTTTCAATTGATTAGGAGTACAAATTAGCTTTATCAAATTCCCTTTATTTTTAATTGTCATAATTTCTTTAAGAAAAACAGAATAAATTTTTATCAACTTAGAATGAATTCCTCCGATCAAACACTTTTTTTGGCAAAATAAGACCATATATCGATTTCGAAGTTGATAAAGGTTTTGAGATCATTGTTTGATAGCAAGCATAATAGGCTGCACCGATAGCCACGATTTCATCAGGTTGTTCATTGTAACAATGCTCAGAAAATGGGAAACATTCTTTTAACAACTTTCTAATAATTGGCATTCGACATCCTCCACCAACATAAAATACTTTATTTATATCAGCAGGAATGTAATTAATTTCATTCAAAGCATTCATAACACAAATTTTTATTTGATCCAAAAGTTCAACAACCAAATGTTCAAATTCTTCTCGAGTTATTTCAAGAAATTCTTCAAGAGATGTTATAACTTCTTCAACGTCTAAACTGAAATATAAAATTCTTTAAAATTTTTGTAAAAATGATTATATGCCGCAGATTAAGGCGGTATTTGAAAGATCAAAGGCGGCATTCTTTGATCATTTTCTGCCAATTTTATTTTCTATTCCTTAATTAGCCCAGTCTAGACTTGGCAATGGGTCCATTTTTTTCGAGTTCAGCCCGGGTTTCGGGCTTGACCCAGAACCCCGGACTGAAGAATGCCAGATCGAGCAGTTGTCATGTTTAAACTTATCATATTTTTATCTAAATTTTTACCAATCTTTTTCAATAACCGACAGGTTTTCTTTCATTCTTTGACATTTTTGCATAAATTTATGTTCTTTACTTTCTGCAACCGATACATTATACAATTTTTTAATCTTGTGTCTAATATAATCAGCCAAAACTTGATCAAAATCTTTTCCGCCAAGTGTTGAATCTCCACTATTACTAATAATTTTGATTTCATTATTAATGGCTTTAAAAATACAAATATCCAAAGTTTTTCCGCCCAGATCAAATAAAAATATTGTTGAAAAGTTAATGATTGGTTTTTCAATAAAATATGCAAATGTGGCTGCAATCGGTTCAGGTAAAAGATGAACAATTTTCCATCCAGCAAGTATGGCAGCAACTTTAATTGCATCTTTTTGAGAATCCGAAAATGCCAAAGGTACAGTTATCAAACATTCAAAAAGTTCTGCACTTTGATATTCTTCAGTTTTTCCTTTAATATGCTTTAATAAAATTGCAACAATTTCTTCGGGCTGTTTTAAAAGCTCTTTTTCATATCCTTTAATTTTGATGGCAATATTTGCTTTTGAAAAAGTATTTAACTGATTTTTGATGTTCCTCTTTGTTTTGAATTTCATTAAGAAAGCGGGGGTTTACGTATTATCTAATCCCTGGTTTTCAAGTTTGTGCACCACAAACCTGAAAATCAGGGTTTTTTTGTAAGGGCGAATGCACTCAAATTTATTTTCGTCACGAGACTCAAAAATCAAAAACACGTAAACCGCCGCATACTTTAACAATTTTAAACGGCCAATTACTATTAATCCGAACATCTTCGAACTTCTTTCCAAGCATATATTTTATATCAAAGACAGTTGACTCCTGATGATGTTGTAATCGATCAATAACAAGTTGACCACATTTTTCATTTCTTTCATCAAATCCAACATAACATGGAAGTAGCCTCTCCCCTGTATTATCCAATGCAATAACTTCAATACCATTTCTTCGATTTAATGCTGCACAACATGTTAAATGTCCAAAACTTATCCCAACAAGATAGTGATAATTAGAAGAAAGTTCGTGAAAAACTTTTACTGAACCAATCTCTTTTGAAATGAAATAACTTTTTTCATGATTTAATATACTTTTCTGTCTGCCTGAATTTGAGTCATCATTAAAAGTGAGACTTTGAATTTCAGTTGAAATTATTCCATTTGTATCAACATGTAATGAAAACAAAAATTTATCATTCATTGGAATGCAAAAACTTTCTTCAACAAATGAATTAAAAGTGTTGCAATCAACCTAAAAACGTTTTGTAATAGGAATAAAAGTACCATAAACATGGTGCCTCATTGACTTTATTTTGTCATTTTCTCATTTTTTACCTTACTCATTCTAATTTAAAGGAATTCTGAAAACGCAGAAAAAGTGGTCATCATGATTTGTGACTATAAAAAGTGTAAAAATAAGATTCTGATTCCTACAGGATTCACTGACATCTGGAAAAATTTTGGTAAATTGGTATCATAAAAGTTGTCTCAATGACGCGGAAATTTTTCTTTTTGAGGATATACTGAAGTTCAACTAAACATTTAACATAAATTATTTTTGGTTTTGTTGTCTTGCTTTCTAGCATTTCTTTAAATTTTGTAATCTAATTTTATAGGATTATCTTTGTGCCATCTGCAGAAAAACTGGTAAAATGTTTTCAAAATCCAATTTTTTAGGGTTTTTAGTTGTAAGAAGATAAAAAACGAAACTCATTAGATGACCTCGCGCTACTGTATGTAAAAGATTTGAAAAAAATATCGGAAAGACTGTGAAATTTCCCTTACATAAATAACATTTTCGTCTTCGGTTGTATTTATGATAACAGAATGTGAGCATGGTATGGTTGTCAAAGTTGGAAAATGGATAATCTCTTTTCTTCCAAGCTTAATAGACATTGGTTTTTCTAGCAGTGAATAAGCATCTGCATGAGCCATATTCAAATTTTTAGCCATTATATGCGCTTTGCCTAAAGCACCTGCAAGGGCATTGAAATGACAACCAAATATTTGACAATCAGGAAAAATTTTTTTTATCAAATTTTGATCCAATTTTAAATAATTTTTGTGAAAAAGAATTACATTAGGAGTTGCATTAAAATGTTGAACTACGTTGTCAAAGAAAATAGTTTCGTCTTGATATGAATTTTGAAGAAATTTAACATGCTTTGTTTTGCCATTAACTTTTTGCCACATACTACAACAACAATAATCATCACTGTCATTATCACATGCCCAAATTACGTCACCATTCTTAACTTTGTAATTTGTTTCAAGAATTCCATATAAATATTTTGCAGTTATTTTATTTATAATTTCAACTTTTTTAAATCCATGAGCTAATGCCGATTTCATAAAAGTTTTTTTTATATCGTTGCTATAATAATTAATTGTACACAAACAAGCACAATTCAGGTCACCATTAGCTTTCGCTTTAATTCTTTCAAACATTTCATCAAAGTCAGAAACATAATAAGTTTTAAATGTTAATGCTAAAAACAAAATTAAAAATGTAAGAAAATTTTTAAAAAATACTTTGAATCATATTAATTCCATCATCAATCAAAATTGTATTTGTATACATAGAACAATAAATTCCAACATTAAAAGTCATCGTTTAAAACTTTAAGACGCACTCTGGCTGGAACTCAAAAAAATCAAGAGGAGGCCGGCACAGACCAAAAATAGATTTGCCCCAAATTTTGCCCATAGGTAAAACAAGCATGGAGAAGACGATCCTGCCTTCTGTTTTTGCTTAAAAAAATTTCTTACGGTAGTTACAGTACATCAAAGGTTTGAGCCGATGAATTTTCAATCTAATGCGAAAAATCGGCAAATTAATTTTTTGCCATTATTTTTATTTTGTATAGGTTTTCGATCATGGGGAATCCGATTAAGACACTTTTGGAAGCATCAGAATATCTCGAACATCGATTTTTTTATACCCTGTCTTATTTGAGCCAAAGAAACATGGCTTTAAATTTGCGTGCGGGGTGAAAATCCATGATTTAATAAAACTACAACATGTTTTACATCCAAAAATAAAAATAATATAAAAAATTACGGTAACTAACATCGTTTAAAAAATTAATGAACACCCGCGATCGTGATTTTTCTCTTGTAAAACACGAGAAGAAAGAAAAATTTGTTGTTTTGGCAAAATGTCGCATAACGAAACTGTTGCTTTTTCTTTTTGCAAAATTTTTTTCAAGGGAAAAATCACGATCGCGGGTGTTCATTAATTTTTTAAACGATGTTAGTTACCGTAATTTTTTATATTATTTTTATTTTTGGATGTAAAACATGTTGTAGTTTTATTAAATCATGGATTTTCACCCCGCACGCAAATTTAAAGCCATGTTTCTTTGGCTCAAATAAGACAGGGTATAAAAAAATCGATGTTCGAGATATTCTGATGCTTCCAAAAGTGTCTTAATCGGATTCCCCATGATCGAAAACCTATACAAAATAAAAATAATGGCAAAAAATTAATTTGCCGATTTTTCGCATTAGATTGAAAATTCATCGGCTCAAACATTTGATGTACTGTAACTACCGTAAGAAATTTTTTTAAGCAAAAACAGAAGGCAGGATCGTCTTCTCCATGCTTGTTTTACCTATGGGCAAAATTTGGGGCAAATCTATTTTTGGTCTGTGCCGCCCGTTTTTGAGTTCCACCCAGAGTGCGTCTTAAAAAGACGTTGTTTTCAGTGTTTTATGAGTGTATGAAAATCCAATTAATTGTGTCGAAGGAGCCTTATCAGTAAAAAAAGAAGTTTTACACAAGGCTTATTTTTGCATTAAACAAAAAAAGTAAGAAAGAAAAAATGAACTCAACAAAAAAAGCAACAGATGCAAAACATTTGAAAAACTGTTCCTACAAATCCCATCCCCTTTTAAGGGGATGGGATTTGTAAAGTGTAATGTAAAGCTTTACCGTATTTTAAAAAATACGGTAAAGCTTAACTCAGTTTTTTTAGCTCCGTTTTTTTGTTTCATCATTCAAAATTCACAAAAATAAATTTATGCTAACATACAAAAAAAAACAATAAAATAAATTCAAAACAAAAAAAAACAACTAATAAATAAATTTAGGAAAAACTTGTTGCATTGCAAAGCAGGGAAGAGCTTTCATCAAATTAAAATTGATTGAAGATTTGAGAGTTGAACAAAAGCTTTCAATATTTCCAAGATCATGATTTGGAGGAAGAAATACACCACATGATTTTCGATTATAACAGCCAAGAATTTTTTCTTTCATACAAGTTCCAGAACACGCAAAGAAAGTTTTCAAATGTTCAAGAATAACCATATCAACAACTTGTTTTCCGAGATCAAAATTTAATTCAAAAGTTGAAGAAGAAGTTTGATTGAAATAATTTGGTTTTGGAATAAATGGAACACGAGAAGAATCAGAAGCAGCACAAAATTGTGGAATATTTTCTTTGAGACATTTGGAAAGTATAAAATGACCAGCAGGATTTTTTGGAAGGCATGTAAGAAATTCATTAGCATGAGAACTGTAATATTCCAAATGTGATTTGCAAGAGGTTTGACAGAATGAGCTTGATCGATATGCTTCTGCAATACATTCATCCGATTCTGAGCAAGTACATTGGCGAACCTAAAATATTTAAATTGTTAAAAATTAAAATTTTTGTCAATATGTCATAAATAAATGTCCATATTTTCAAATGGCTATTAGATTTTAAAAATTAATAAAAGCAGTCAGATTCGGTATTGGATGTTTTTTGGAATATGAGATCTGCATATTTGCATAATAACAGATTTTCAAAAAAAGTTATAAACAATAAAATCCTATCTTAAACCGAACCCAACTGCATCCGTTCTCGTAAAAAATATTATTAAAATTTTGTAAGCCATTTGAAATAGCGGAATTAATTTGTTATACTTACCTTTTCACCAGTATTTGATGGAGCAGGAGTTGTTGAAGTTGCTTTTGAAGGATTTGAAGGAATTTTTGCAAGAGTTTTTGGAGACACAATTGATGAAAATTGAGTCAAAACCATTTTAGCCATTTCTTCAATCATTGATGCATCAGTTGAAATAATATTTTCTGCTGGTTGAGATGTTGTAAGTTGAAGAATAAAAACAAAGAAAACAGCAGAGATGAAAAAATTTGGAGTCATATTTGTTTGATGATGATTGTTGTTTGAATGAAAAACTGATTTGAAATTCCTATTTAATTTTTGTTTTTATACTATTCCAATCCATTGTTACCATCGGCAGCTGTGACAGCTTTCTCTAAAAGAAAATATATTCAATATTTCTTTAAACTGGTCAAAAGAACAAAGAGGCTTTTAAAAAAGCCAGTTACGGAAGCAGCGCCAAGCTAAAAAAAATATTGGTCAATTTTATTCATGCACAGAGCTGGGCAATAGCCGTTTTTCGGCTACGTAGCCGTTTTTAAAATCGTTAATATCTTTTTTCATAATGTGTTAAGCGTTATAATATTTTTTATAAACTTTCTTATTCACATTTTTAGTTTATATAAAAAGAATTAGCTACCTTACTTACGAAAAACGCGAGATATTAAGGTTTTTAAAAACGGCTATGAATCATGCAGTGATACATTCTCTTTCCAGTACAATAAATTTTTTACCGCCATCAGCACAAGATCAAAGACGGCCTCCCTCGAAATGGTTTAGCCTCCTCTGAATTAAAATAATTCTGAGTCACTACCAATATTATAAATATAGTATTTTTTAGAGACAATATTATTATAAATAAAATTGTCAAAAGGTTGAACAAGAATATTAAAAACAATTTCTGAGACAAAGCATCAAATTTCGTTTTGTTGAAAACATTTTGTTTACAATTATGATAATTTTATTAAAAGTTGCAATACGTTTTTAGTTTCAATTACCGTAATTTTACTCCCCCATGAGGCTATTTATAAATTTAAGTAACAAAAATAGCAACATTTTGGATTGTTGTTTTTTTGTTGTTTCGTCATTTCACATTCCTTTCTTACCACAAAAATTTCAGTTTCACTTTTTTGTTCTTTGTATTTAAAAATTTCAAAAAAATAAAGGAAAGAATTTGCCGTTTAAAAAAGACACAAGTAAAAAATATCCTCGAAACAAAAGTGTCTCTGTTGTTTTCTTTAAGAACATCTGTTATTATTTGTTTTAAAAAACCCCGAGCAGCGATACTTTTGCTTGCTTTGACATGATTAATAACAAATGATCGGGAAGGGCTTTTGACGCAAATAAAAAACGATCTAAAAATATTTATATATATATTTAAGAGGAGACAACAACAAATGTGGTTAGTTTAAGACTTATCGATATTTATATTTTTAAGCTAAAAAGAATCAAAAGTGTTAAAGTTATTCTTTCCCTTTATTTTTATTAAAGCCATGGATGACCTTCCTGAAGATGTTCAATATCAAGAAAAAATTCTTAAAGAACAACGTCGTCGATCATCACTTTCTGGAAAATTAAAAGATTCTGCAAAAGATTTGAAAGAGGATATCAAAGATGCTGGATTCCTTTTTGTTGCAACTTTTAAAGAAGGTGTTCATTCCTTGAGAACTTCTGTCACCCTTGTTGCATCTTGTGCTGATCAAATTTCACGTGATATCGTTTCTGGATAAAAATATAAATAATTTTTCTGATCATTTATATATTTTGATTTTAAAGGAGGTGCTATTTTTATTTAATTTATTTATTAAAGATGATAATCTTTGTACAATCATTTTTCTGATATATTAGATGTTGTACCATTTTCATGTATGCATTTATTTAATTAACCTTTTATTTATTTCAAATTCTACAGAATTCAAAATTATTTAAATTTATTTAGAGCTTATTTTTTCGTATTTTTAAAAAATTTGTGTTAATAAAATTTTTTTTTGATTAATAGTTGTTTGTCAACGAGTTTAAAGAAGGCAGACCGTTACATACTTATACCTTTTTTGGGCCTTTTGACGAAAATGAAGTTGCCTTATAAAAACCCTGATAGTCATGGTTGTGTTGCACAAAATTGAAATTCTGTAGCCGCCTGGCCTATTTTTAAAAAGAGTTTATTAGAAATTAAAAAATACATTATTAAATAATCCTTATTAATATAATTTTTGACCAAAGGGATGTGTTGCATTATTAAAATTTTTTTAATATTATTCAAAATCAAAAAGCAATTTTGAAGCAGCCATTCCAAAATTTAGACATTTTTGATAGCGACATTTTTGACAATTGACAATGCATTTAAAAGTTGTCACTAAAATGATTATGAATTTCATTAACCATGGTTGAATTATGTTAATGTCTATAGAGAAAATTGTTATGTGATCCAATAAAATTCTTACCTTTTAAACATCTATCTGATCTCTTGCAGGCATAAGTTTTCCAAATTTGAGTAATATCAGAGGATCGATGAAAAAATGAAACACATGCATTACAATAAATTTTACCCCGAGGCTTTTCTCGTCTTTTTATTGGTCGAATACAAATCTTACAAAGTACCATTTAAAACCACGAATAATTTTAACTAAATAATTGTATTTTAAAAAGTTTACTCATTTTGATAATTTTTTAATGGTTTTCTTTTAGTAACTTTTGAGTCGTGGCAGCCTCTTTAAGAAATTTACTGATTCAAGGATAAAGCGCAAATAAATAATTCATTATTAAAGTGAAATGACCTCTCCTGAGTTACTTTTAAAAAAAAACTGATATTGAATGATTCTTTCCGAAAAGTTGAAAATATTCACTTTTTAATCATTAGTTATTTTCGGCCTGAATGAATAAAAAATGTTCCAGTAATTTTTGATCGCGGCCATTTTTTGTTTTTAAAAAATAACGAAATGAAATTACACTGCCATCGGCATCCTTTGATCTTTTGTAACTTCTGCTACTTCAACGCCATCATCAACCACAATTAAACATAATTTTTTGAAAATAATGTAGAAATTATTTATTATCATGTTTATAAATTACATTTTATATTCCCCGTTTTACAAAAAAAATTGCATGTATTACAATAAAGCTGTCAAAAATTTAAGTGAAGTAAAGATTAAGATAGTTTAAGATTTGTTTCAACGCCAGGAATAAATGGTATAACACCTTGAATTGCAAATTCTTCAGGAATTTTTTCGGGATTGAGAATACCTTCTTTTGCACA